>OY992878.1:106947124-107439624 GCA_963921405.1 Cepaea hortensis | reverse complement strand
CTCTCTCAGTGTGCAGATGAAGGACAAAACATTAATCTGAACAGCATTGTTACAGGAATTAACCATAAGAGCATTATTACGCAAAGGAAACATCCTTCTTTAACCTTGAAACAAGAAATTACAGGTTTCTGCTATGCAGCTGCCGGATCCATGGTGAAGGGGTTACAGGTGCAGTTTGTAATCCTGCATACCATGTTCGAAGCACAGCTGCGGGCGATTTGGCAGCAGACCGCCTTGCGTTGGTTTTTTATGAAATGGTATGGGTGCCGGTCATTCAGAAAGCATCGGCAAATTATTGAATGTAAACTTGCCAAGAGATCACAAACAGCCAAAATATACCGGAGTTGACTGTGAAGTCCTGTAAAGGATATGCAACTAACTGTTTAACTGTGGAACTACCTTGACTTTTACCACCGCTGATGCAGAGTTCATTCCTCCATCATGATAGAATTAAATGTTTCCAGACATATCTTAAAACATACAGCACAGAGATTTGTCTGAGTTTATGTTCTCCAATACATGTTTGACACTTTTTCAGGTAATGTTAAACACCATGACTTTATAACAAAGGAAGTCAGCAACAGTAAATCATTCTACTCTACTGCCCAGTTGACTCAATCTTGAGACCCTCTCTTACCTCAGGTGTACGGATGCTTGATGGTGATGTCACAGACTCTGTGGAGGCGCAGTCACTGGGCTTGAACCCACAACATATACATGTGTACAGTGCTAGCTGGGGTCCAGATGATGATGGCCGGACTGTGGATGGACCCGCCACCCTGGCCAGGAAAGCATTCTATGATGGTATCACTAAGGTTGGAGTTCCTGGCATGTTACTTGTGTTAATAATCACACAACATGCACATGGCCTATATGTTTTAAAATATGCATGCTAATTATTTGGCTGTCCAACTCTCTTCCCCAGTGACAGTCTCAGCCAGTTGTAAGTTGATTGTCAGTTAAAGTAGTATGTGCATTTTAAATTAACTAGCAAAGTAGATTGTAATTGACATATTTCACTTGACTGTAACTGACAGTAGTAAGTAGATTGTATTTTGCAGTAGTAAGTAGGTTTTAACTGACTGTAGTATGTAGATTAACTTACAGTAGTATGTAGACTGTAACTGACAGTAGTATGTAGACTGTAACTGACAGTAGTAAGTAGACTGTAACTGACAGTAGTAAGTAGACTATAACTGACAGTAGGAAGAAGACTGTAACTGACAGTAGTATGTAGACTGTAACTGACAGTAGTAAGTAGACTGTAACTGACAGTAGTATGTAGACTGTAACTGACAGTAGTAAGTAGACAGTAACTGACAGTAGTAAGTAGACTGTAACTGACAGTAGTAAGTAGACTGTAAGTGACAGTAGTAAGTAGACTGTAACTGACAGTAGTAAGTAGACTGTAACTGACAGTAGTAAGTAGACTGTAACTGACAGTAGTAAGTAGACTGTAACTGACAGTAGTAAGTAGACTGTAACTGACAGTAGTATGTAGACAGTAACTGACAGTAGTAAGTAGACAGTAACTGACAGTAGTAAGTAGACTGTAACTGACAGTAGTATGTAGACAGTAACTGACAGTAGTAAGTAGACTGTAACTGACAGTAGTAAGTAGACTGTAACTGACAGTAGTAAGTAGACTGTAACTGACAGTAGTAACTAGACTGTAACTGATAGTAGTATGTAGACAGTAACTGACAGTAGTAAGTAGACTGTAACTGAAAGTAGTAAGTAGACTGTAACTGACAGTAGTATGTAGACAGTAACTGACAGTAGTAAGTAGACTGTAACTGACAGTAGTAAGTAGACTGTAACTGACAGTAGTAAGTAGACTGTAACTGACAGTAGTAACTAGACTGTAACTGACAGTAGTAAGTAGACTGTAACTGACAGTAGTAACTAGACTGTAACTGACAGTAGTAACTAGACAGTAACTGACAGTAGTATGTAGACTGTAACTGACAGTAGTAAGTAGACTGTAACTGACAGTAGTATGTAGACTATAACTGACAGTAGTAAGTAGACAGTAACTGACAGTAGTAAGTAGACTGTAACTGACAGTAGTAAGTAGACTGTAACTGACAATAGTAAGTAGACTGTAACTGACAGTAGTATGTAGACTATAACTGACAGTAGTAAGTAGACAGTAACTGACAGTAGTAAGTAGACTGTAACTGACAGTAGTAACTACACTGTAACTGACAGTAGTAACTACACTGTAACTGATAGTAGTAAGTAGACAGTAACTGACAGTAGTAAGTAGACAGTAACTGACAGTAGTAAGTAGACTGTAACTGACAGTAGTAAGTAGACTGTAACTGACAGTAGTAAGTAGACTGTAACTGACAGTAGTATGTAGACTATAACTGACAGTAGTAAGTAGACAGTAACTGACAGTAGTAAGTAGACTGTAACTGACAGTAGTAAGTAGACAGTAACTGACAGTAGTAAGTAGACTAACTGACAGTAGTAAGTAGACTGTAACAGACAGTAGTAACTAGACTGTAAATGACAGTAGTAAGTAGACTGTAACTGACAGTAGTATGTAGACTATAACTGACAGTAGTAAGTAGACAGTAACTGACAGTAGTAAGTAGACTGTAACTGACAGTAGTATGTAGACTGTAACTGACAGTAGTAACTACACTGTAACTGACAGTAGTAAGTAGACTGTAACTGACAGTAGTAAGTAGACAGTAACTGACAGTAGTAAGTAGACTGTAACTGACAGTAGTATGTAGACTGTAACTGACAGTAGTAAGTAAACAGTAACTGACAGTAGTAAGTAGACTGTAACTGACAGTAGTAACTACACTGTAACTGACAGTAGTAAGTAGACTGTAACTGACAGTAGTAAGTAGACAGTAACTGACAGTAGTAAGTAGACTGTAACTGACAGTAGTAAGTAGACTGTAACTGACAGTAGTATGTAGACTGTAACTGACAGTAGTAAGTAGACTGTAACTGACAGTAGTAAGTAGACTGTAACTGACAGTAGTAAGTAGACTGTAACTGACAGTAGTAAGTAGACTGTAACTGACAGTAGTATGTAGACTGTAACTGACAGTAGTAAGTAGACTGTAACTGACATTAGTATGTAGACTGTAACTGATAGTAGTATGTAGACTGTAACTGACAGTAGTAAGTAGACTGTAACTGACAGTAGTAAGTAGACTGTAACTGACAGTAGTAAGTAGACTGTAACTGACAGTGGTATGTAGACTGTAACTGACAGTAGTAAGTAGACTGTAACTGACAGTGGTATGTAGACTGTAACTGACAGTAGTAAGTAGACTGTAACTGACAGTAGTAAGTAGACTGTAACTGACAGTAGTAAGTAGACTGTAACTGACAGTAGTAAGTAGACTGTAACTGACAGTGGTATGTAGACTGTAACTGACTGTAGTAAGTAGACTGTAACTGACAGTAGTAAGTAGACTGTAACTGACAGTAGTAAGTAGACTGTAACTGACAGTAGAAAGTAGACTGTAACTGACAGTAGTAAGTAGACTGTAACTGACAGTAGTAAGTAGACTGTAACTGACAGTAGTAGGTAGACTGTAACTGACAGTAGTAAGTAGACTGTAACTGACAGTAGTAGGTAGACTGTAACTGACAGTAGTATGTAGACTGTAACTGACAGTAGTATGTAGACTGTAACTGACAGTAGTATGTAGACAGTAACTGACAGTAGTAAGTAGACTGTAACTGACAGTAGTAAGTAGACTGTAACTGACAGTAGTAACTACACTGTAACTGACAGTAGTAAGTAGACTGTAACTGACAGTAGTAAGTAGACAGTAACTGACAGTAGTAAGTAGACTGTAACTGACAGTAGTATGTAGACTGTAACTGACAGTAGTAAGTAAACAGTAACTGACAGTAGTAAGTAGACTGTAACTGACAGTAGTAACTACACTGTAACTGACAGTAGTAAGTAGACTGTAACTGACAGTAGTAAGTAGACAGTAACTGACAGTAGTAAGTAGACTGTAACTGACAGTAGTATGTAGACTGTAACTGACAGTAGTAAGTAGACTGTAACTGACAGTAGTAAGTAGACTGTAACTGACAGTAGTAAGTAGACTGTAACTGACAGTAGTAAGTAGACTGTAACTGACAGTAGTAAGTAGACTGTAACTGACAGTAGTAAGTAGACTGTAACTGACATTAGTATGTAGACTGTAACTGATAGTAGTATGTAGACTGTAACTGACAGTAGTAAGTAGACTGTAACTGACAGTGGTATGTAGACTGTAACTGACAGTCGTAAGTAGACTGTAACTGACAGTAGTAAGTAGACTGTAACTGACAGTGGTATGTAGACTGTAACTGACAGTAGTAAGTAGACTGTAACTGACAGTGGTATGTAGACTGTAACTGACAGTAGTAAGTAGACTGTAACTGACAGTAGTAAGTAGACTGTAACTGACAGTAGTAAGTAGACTGTAACTGACAGTAGTAAGTAGACTGTAACTGACAATGGTATGTAGACTGTAACTGACAGTAGTAAGTAGACTGTAACTGACAGTAGTAAGTAGACTGTAACTGACAGTAGTAAGTAGACTGTAACTGACAGTAGAAAGTAGACTGTAACTGACAGTAGTAAGTAGACTGTAACTGACAGTAGTAAGTAGACTGTAACTGACAGTAGTAGGTAGACTGTAACTGACAGTAGTAAGTAGACTGTAACTGACAGTAGTAGGTAGACTGTAACTGACAGTAGTATGTAGACTGTAACTGACAGTAGTATGTAGACTGTAACTGACAGTAGTATGTAGACTGTAACTGACAGTAGTAAGTAGACTGTAACTGACAGTAGTAAGTAGACTTAACTGACAGTAGTAAGTAGACTGTAACTGACAGTGGTAACTAGACTGTAACTGACAGTAGTAAGTAGACTGTAACTGACAGTAGTAAGTAGACTGTAACTGACAGTAGTAAGTAGACTGTAACTGACAGTAGTAAGTAGACTGTAACTGACAGTAGTAAGTAGAATGTAACTGACAGTAGTATGTAGACTGTAACTGACAGTAGTAAGTAGACAGTAACTGACAGTAGTATGTAGACAGTAACTGACAGTAGTATGTAGACAGTAACTGACAGTAGTATGTAGACTGTAACTGACAGTAGTAAGTAGACAGTAACTGAAAGTAGTATGTAGACTGTAACTGACAGTAGTAAGTAGACAGTAACTGACAGTAGTAAGTAGACAGTAACTGACAGTAGTATGTAGACAGTAACTGACAGTAGTATGTAGACTGTAACTGACAGTAGTAAGTAGACAGTAACTGACAGTAGTAAGTAGACAGTAACTGACAGTAGTAAGTAGACTGTAACTGACATTAGTGTGTAGACAGTAACTGACAGTAGTAACTAGACTGTAACTGTCAGTAGTAAGTAGACTGTAACTGACAGTAGTAAGTAGACTTAACTGACAGTAGTAAGTAGACTGTAACTGACAGTAGTATGTAGACTGTAACTGACAGTGGTATGTAGACAGTAACTGACAGTGGTAAGTAGACTATAACTGACAGTGGTATGTAGACAGTAACTGACAGTAGTAAGTAGACTGTAACTGACAGTAGTATGTAGACAGTAACTGACAGTAGTAAGCAGACTGTAACTGACAGTAGTAAGTAGACTGTAACTGACAGTAGTAAGCAGACTGTAACTGACAGTAGTAAGTAGACTGTAACTGACAGTAGTAAGTAGACTATAACTGACAGTAGTATGTAGACTGTAACTGACAGTAGTAAGTAGACTGTAACTGACAGTAGTAAGTAGACTGTAACTGACAGTAGTAAGTAGACTGTAACTGACAGTAGTAAGTAGACTGTAACTGACAGTAGTATGTAGACTGTAACTGACAGTAGTAAGTAGACTGTAACTGACAGTAGTAAGTAGACAGTAACTGACAGTAGTAAGCAGACTGTAACTGACAGTAGTAAGCAGACTGTAACTGACAGTAGTAAGTAGACTGTAACTGACAGTAGTATGTAGACTGTAACTGACAGTAGTAAGTAGACTGTAACTGACAGTAGTAAGTAGACTGTAACTGACAGTAGTAAGTAGACTGTAACTGACAGTAGTATGTAGACTGTAACTGACAGTAGTATGTAGACAGTAGTATGTAGACTGTAACTGACAGTAGTAAGTAGACTGTAACTGACAGTAGTAAGTAGACTGTAACTGACAGTAGTATGTAGACTGTAACTGACAGTAGTAAGTAGACTGTAACTGACAGTAGTAAGTAGACTGTAACTGACAGTAGTATGTAGACAGTAACTGACAGTAGTAAGTAGACAGTAACTGACAGTAGTAAGTAGACTGTAACTGACAGTAGTATGTAGACAGTAACTGACAGTAGTAAGTAGACTGTAACTGACAGTAGTAAGTAGACTGTAACTGACAGTAGTAAGTAGACTGTAACTGACAGTAGTAACTAGACTGTAACTGATAGTAGTATGTAGACAGTAACTGACAGTAGTAAGTAGACTGTAACTGAAAGTAGTAAGTAGACTGTAACTGACAGTAGTATGTAGACAGTAACTGACAGTAGTAAGTAGACTGTAACTGACAGTAGTAAGTAGACTGTAACTGACAGTAGTAAGTAGACTGTAACTGACAGTAGTAACTAGACTGTAACTGACAGTAGTAAGTAGACTGTAACTGACAGTAGTAACTAGACTGTAACTGACAGTAGTAACTAGACAGTAACTGACAGTAGTATGTAGACTGTAACTGACAGTAGTAAGTAGACTGTAACTGACAGTAGTATGTAGACTATAACTGACAGTAGTAAGTAGACAGTAACTGACAGTAGTAAGTAGACTGTAACTGACAGTAGTAAGTAGACTGTAACTGACAATAGTAAGTAGACTGTAACTGACAGTAGTATGTAGACTATAACTGACAGTAGTAAGTAGACAGTAACTGACAGTAGTAAGTAGACTGTAACTGACAGTAGTAACTACACTGTAACTGACAGTAGTAACTACACTGTAACTGATAGTAGTAAGTAGACAGTAACTGACAGTAGTAAGTAGACAGTAACTGACAGTAGTAAGTAGACTGTAACTGACAGTAGTAAGTAGACTGTAACTGACAGTAGTAAGTAGACTGTAACTGACAGTAGTATGTAGACTATAACTGACAGTAGTAAGTAGACAGTAACTGACAGTAGTAAGTAGACTGTAACTGACAGTAGTAAGTAGACAGTAACTGACAGTAGTAAGTAGACTAACTGACAGTAGTAAGTAGACTGTAACAGACAGTAGTAACTAGACTGTAAATGACAGTAGTAAGTAGACTGTAACTGACAGTAGTATGTAGACTATAACTGACAGTAGTAAGTAGACAGTAACTGACAGTAGTAAGTAGACTGTAACTGACAGTAGTATGTAGACTGTAACTGACAGTAGTAACTACACTGTAACTGACAGTAGTAAGTAGACTGTAACTGACAGTAGTAAGTAGACAGTAACTGACAGTAGTAAGTAGACTGTAACTGACAGTAGTATGTAGACTGTAACTGACAGTAGTAAGTAAACAGTAACTGACAGTAGTAAGTAGACTGTAACTGACAGTAGTAACTACACTGTAACTGACAGTAGTAAGTAGACTGTAACTGACAGTAGTAAGTAGACAGTAACTGACAGTAGTAAGTAGACTGTAACTGACAGTAGTAAGTAGACTGTAACTGACAGTAGTATGTAGACTGTAACTGACAGTAGTAAGTAGACTGTAACTGACAGTAGTAAGTAGACTGTAACTGACAGTAATAAGTAGACTGTAACTGACAGTAGTAAGTAGACTGTAACTGACAGTAGTATGTAGACTGTAACTGACAGTAGTAAGTAGACTGTAACTGACATTAGTATGTAGACTGTAACTGATAGTAGTATGTAGACTGTAACTGACAGTAGTAAGTAGACTGTAACTGACAGTAGTAAGTAGACTGTAACTGACAGTAGTAAGTAGACTGTAACTGACAGTGGTATGTAGACTGTAACTGACAGTAGTAAGTAGACTGTAACTGACAGTAGTATGTAGACTGTAACTGACAGTAGTAAGTAGACTGTAACTGACAGTAGTAAGTAGACTGTAACTGACAGTAGTAAGTAGACTGTAACTGACAGTAGTAAGTAGACTGTAACTGACAGTGGTATGTAGACTGTAACTGACTGTAGTAAGTAGACTGTAACTGACAGTAGTAAGTAGACTGTAACTGACAGTAGTAAGTAGACTGTAACTGACAGTAGAAAGTAGACTGTAACTGACAGTAGTAAGTAGACTGTAACTGACAGTAGTAAGTAGACTGTAACTGACAGTAGTAGGTAGACTGTAACTGACAGTAGTAAGTAGACTGTAACTGACAGTAGTAGGTAGACTGTAACTGACAGTAGTATGTAGACTGTAACTGACAGTAGTATGTAGACAGTAACTGACAGTAGTAAGTAGACTGTAACTGACAGTAGTAAGTAGACTGTAACTGACAGTAGTAACTACACTGTAACTGACAGTAGTAAGTAGACTGTAACTGACAGTAGTAAGTAGACAGTAACTGACAGTAGTAAGTAGACTGTAACTGACAGTAGTATGTAGACTGTAACTGACAGTAGTAAGTAAACAGTAACTGACAGTAGTAAGTAGACTGTAACTGACAGTAGTAACTACACTGTAACTGACAGTAGTAAGTAGACTGTAACTGACAGTAGTAAGTAGACAGTAACTGACAGTAGTAAGTAGACTGTAACTGACAGTAGTATGTAGACTGTAACTGACAGTAGTAAGTAGACTGTAACTGACAGTAGTAAGTAGACTGTAACTGACAGTAGTAAGTAGACTGTAACTGACAGTAGTAAGTAGACTGTAACTGACAGTAGTAAGTAGACTGTAACTGACAGTAGTAAGTAGACTGTAACTGACATTAGTATGTAGACTGTAACTGATAGTAGTATGTAGACTGTAACTGACAGTAGTAAGTAGACTGTAACTGACAGTGGTATGTAGACTGTAACTGACAGTCGTAAGTAGACTGTAACTGACAGTAGTAAGTAGACTGTAACTGACAGTGGTATGTAGACTGTAACTGACAGTAGTAAGTAGACTGTAACTGACAGTGGTATGTAGACTGTAACTGACAGTAGTAAGTAGACTGTAACTGACAGTAGTAAGTAGACTGTAACTGACAGTAGTAAGTAGACTGTAACTGACAGTAGTAAGTAGACTGTAACTGACAGTGGTATGTAGACTGTAACTGACAGTAGTAAGTAGACTAACTGACAGTAGTAAGTAGACTGTAACTGACAGTAGTAAGTAGACTGTAACTGACAGTAGAAAGTAGACTGTAACTGACAGTAGTAAGTAGACTGTAACTGACAGTAGTAAGTAGACTGTAACTGACAGTAGTAGGTAGACTGTAACTGACAGTAGTAAGTAGACTGTAACTGACAGTAGTAGGTAGACTGTAACTGACAGTAGTATGTAGACTGTAACTGACAGTAGTATGTAGACTGTAACTGACAGTAGTATGTAGACTGTAACTGACAGTAGTAAGTAGACTGTAACTGACAGTAGTAAGTAGACTTAACTGACAGTAGTAAGTAGACTGTAACTGACAGTGGTAACTAGACTGTAACTGACAGTAGTAAGTAGACTGTAACTGACAGTAGTAAGTAGACTGTAACTGACAGTAGTAAGTAGACTGTAACTGACAGTAGTAAGTAGACTGTAACTGACAGTAGTAAGTAGAATGTAACTGACAGTAGTATGTAGACTGTAACTGACAGTAGTAAGTAGACAGTAACTGACAGTAGTATGTAGACAGTAACTGACAGTAGTATGTAGACAGTAACTGACAGTAGTATGTAGACTGTAACTGACAGTAGTAAGTAGACAGTAACTGAAAGTAGTATGTAGACTGTAACTGACAGTAGTAAGTAGACAGTAACTGACAGTAGTAAGTAGACAGTAACTGACAGTAGTATGTAGACAGTAACTGACAGTAGTATGTAGACTGTAACTGACAGTAGTAAGTAGACAGTAACTGACAGTAGTAAGTAGACAGTAACTGACAGTAGTAAGTAGACTGTAACTGACATTAGTGTGTAGACAGTAACTGACAGTAGTAACTAGACTGTAACTGTCAGTAGTAAGTAGACTGTAACTGACAGTAGTAAGTAGACTTAACTGACAGTAGTAAGTAGACTGTAACTGACAGTAGTATGTAGACTGTAACTGACAGTGGTATGTAGACAGTAACTGACAGTGGTAAGTAGACTATAACTGACAGTGGTATGTAGACAGTAACTGACAGTAGTAAGTAGACTGTAACTGACAGTAGTATGTAGACAGTAACTGACAGTAGTAAGCAGACTGTAACTGACAGTAGTAAGTAGACTGTAACTGACAGTAGTAAGCAGACTGTAACTGACAGTAGTAAGTAGACTGTAACTGACAGTAGTAAGTAGACTATAACTGACAGTAGTATGTAGACTGTAACTGACAGTAGTAAGTAGACTGTAACTGACAGTAGTAAGTAGACTGTAACTGACAGTAGTAAGTAGACTGTAACTGACAGTAGTAAGTAGACTGTAACTGACAGTAGTATGTAGACTGTAACTGACAGTAGTAAGTAGACTGTAACTGACAGTAGTAAGTAGACAGTAACTGACAGTAGTAAGCAGACTGTAACTGACAGTAGTAAGCAGACTGTAACTGACAGTAGTAAGTAGACTGTAACTGACAGTAGTATGTAGACTAACTGACAGTAGTAAGTAGACTGTAACTGACAGTAGTAAGTAGACTGTAACTGACAGTAGTAAGTAGACTGTAACTGACAGTAGTATGTAGACTGTAACTGACAGTAGTATGTAGACAGTAGTATGTAGACTGTAACTGACAGTAGTAAGTAGACTGTAACTGACAGTAGTAAGTAGACTGTAACTGACAGTAGTATGTAGACTGTAACTGACAGTAGTAAGTAGACTGTAACTGACAGTAGTAAGTAGACTGTAACTGACAGTAGTAAGTAGACAGTAACTGACAGTAGTAAGCAGACTGTAACTGACAGTAGTAAGTAGACTGTAACTGACAGTAGTAAGTAGACTGTAACTGACAGTAGTATGTAGACTATAACTGACACTAGTAAGTAGACAGTAACTGACAGTAGTAAGTAGACTGTAACTGACAGTAGTAAGTAGACAGTAACTGACAGTAGTAAGTAGACTAACTGACAGTAGTAAGTAGACTGTAACAGACAGTAGTAACTAGACTGTAAATGACAGTAGTAAGTAGACTGTAACTGACAGTAGTATGTAGACTATAACTGACAGTAGTAAGTAGACAGTAACTGACAGTAGTAAGTAGACTGTAACTGACAGTAGTATGTAGACTGTAACTGACAGTAGTAACTACACTGTAACTGACAGTAGTAAGTAGACTGTAACTGACAGTAGTAAGTAGACAGTAACTGACAGTAGTAAGTAGACTGTAACTGACAGTAGTATGTAGACTGTAACTGACAGTAGTAAGTAAACAGTAACTGACAGTAGTAAGTAGACTGTAACTGACAGTAGTAACTACACTGTAACTGACAGTAGTAAGTAGACTGTAACTGACAGTAGTAAGTAGACAGTAACTGACAGTAGTAAGTAGACTGTAACTGACAGTAGTAAGTAGACTGTAACTGACAGTAGTATGTAGACTGTAACTGACAGTAGTAAGTAGACTGTAACTGACAGTAGTAAGTAGACTGTAACTGACAGTAGTAAGTAGACTGTAACTGACAGTAGTAAGTAGACTGTAACTGACAGTAGTATGTAGACTGTAACTGACAGTAGTAAGTAGACTGTAACTGACATTAGTATGTAGACTGTAACTGATAGTAGTATGTAGACTGTAACTGACAGTAGTAAGTAGACTGTAACTGACAGTAGTAAGTAGACTGTAACTGACAGTAGTAAGTAGACTGTAACTGACAGTGGTATGTAGACTGTAACTGACAGTAGTAAGTAGACTGTAACTGACAGTGGTATGTAGACTGTAACTGACAGTAGTAAGTAGACTGTAACTGACAGTAGTAAGTAGACTGTAACTGACAGTAGTAAGTAGACTGTAACTGACAGTAGTAAGTAGACTGTAACTGACAGTGGTATGTAGACTGTAACTGACTGTAGTAAGTAGACTGTAACTGACAGTAGTAAGTAGACTGTAACTGACAGTAGTAAGTAGACTGTAACTGACAGTAGAAAGTAGACTGTAACTGACAGTAGTAAGTAGACTGTAACTGACAGTAGTAAGTAGACTGTAACTGACAGTAGTAGGTAGACTGTAACTGACAGTAGTAAGTAGACTGTAACTGACAGTAGTAGGTAGACTGTAACTGACAGTAGTATGTAGACTGTAACTGACAGTAGTATGTAGACTGTAACTGACAGTAGTATGTAGACAGTAACTGACAGTAGTAAGTAGACTGTAACTGACAGTAGTAAGTAGGCTGTAACTGACAGTAGTAACTACACTGTAACTGACAGTAGTAAGTAGACTGTAACTGACAGTAGTAAGTAGACAGTAACTGACAGTAGTAAGTAGACTGTAACTGACAGTAGTATGTAGACTGTAACTGACAGTAGTAAGTAAACAGTAACTGACAGTAGTAAGTAGACTGTAACTGACAGTAGTAACTACACTGTAACTGACAGTAGTAAGTAGACTGTAACTGACAGTAGTAAGTAGACAATAACTGACAGTAGTAAGTAGACTGTAACTGACAGTAGTATGTAGACTGTAACTGACAGTAGTAAGTAGACTGTAACTGACAGTAGTAAGTAGACTGTAACTGACAGTAGTAAGTAGACTGTAACTGACAGTAGTAAGTAGACTGTAACTGACAGTAGTAAGTAGACTGTAACTGACAGTAGTAAGTAGACTGTAACTGACATTAGTATGTAGACTGTAACTGATAGTAGTATGTAGACTGTAACTGACAGTAGTAAGTAGACTGTAACTGACAGTGGTATGTAGACTGTAACTGACAGTAGTAAGTAGACTGTAACTGACAGTGGTATGTAGACTGTAACTGACAGTAGTAAGTAGACTGTAACTGACAGTGGTATGTAGACTGTAACTGACAGTAGTAAGTAGACTGTAACTGACAGTAGTAAGTAGACTGTAACTGACAGTAGTAAGTAGACTGTAACTGACAGTAGTAAGTAGACTGTAACTGACAGTAGTAAGTAGACTGTAACTGACAGTGGTATGTAGACTGTAACTGACAGTAGTAAGTAGACTGTAACTGACAGTAGTAAGTAGACTGTAACTGACAGTAGTAAGTAGACTGTAACTGACAGTAGAAAGTAGACTGTAACTGACAGTAGTAAGTAGACTGTAACTGACAGTAGTAAGTAGACTGTAACTGACAGTAGTAGGTAGACTGTAACTGACAGTAGTAAGTAGACTGTAACTGACAGTAGTAGGTAGACTGTAACTGACAGTAGTATGTAGACTGTAACTGACAGTAGTATGTAGACTGTAACTGACAGTAGTATGTAGACTGTAACTGACAGTAGTAAGTAGACTGTAACTGACAGTAGTAAGTAGACTTAACTGACAGTAGTAAGTAGACTGTAACTGACAGTGGTAACTAGACTGTAACTGACAGTAGTAAGTAGACTGTAACTGACAGTAGTAAGTAGACTGTAACTGACAGTAGTAAGTAGACTGTAACTGACAGTAGTAAGTAGACTGTAACTGACAGTAGTAAGTAGACTGTAACTGACAGTAGTATGTAGACTGTAACTGACAGTAGTAAGTAGACAGTAACTGACAGTAGTATGTAGACAGTAACTGACAGTAGTATGTAGACAGTAACTGACAGTAGTATGTAGACTGTAACTGACAGTAGTAAGTAGACAGTAACTGAAAGTAGTATGTAGACTGTAACTGACAGTAGTAAGTAGACAGTAACTGACAGTAGTAAGTAGACAGTAACTGACAGTAGTATGTAGACAGTAACTGACAGTAGTATGTAGACTGTAACTGACAGTAGTAAGTAGACAGTAACTGACAGTAGTAAGTAGACAGTAACTGACAGTAGTAAGTAGACTGTAACTGACATTAGTGTGTAGACAGTAACTGACAGTAGTAACTAGACTGTAACTGTCAGTAGTAAGTAGACTGTAACTGACAGTAGTAAGTAGACTTAACTGACAGTAGTAAGTAGACTGTAACTGACAGTAGTATGTAGACTGTAACTGACAGTGGTATGTAGACAGTAACTGACAGTGGTAAGTAGACTATAACTGACAGTGGTATGTAGACAGTAACTGACAGTAGTAAGTAGACTGTAACTGACAGTAGTATGTAGACAGTAACTGACAGTAGTAAGCAGACTGTAACTGACAGTAGTAAGTAGACTGTAACTGACAGTAGTAAGCAGACTGTAACTGACAGTAGTAAGTAGACTGTAACTGACAGTAGTAAGTAGACTATAACTGACAGTAGTATGTAGACTGTAACTGACAGTAGTAAGTAGACTGTAACTGACAGTAGTAAGTAGACTGTAACTGACAGTAGTAAGTAGACTGTAACTGACAGTAGTAAGTAGACTGTAACTGACAGTAGTATGTAGACTGTAACTGACAGTAGTAAGTAGACTGTAACTGACAGTAGTAAGTAGACAGTAACTGACAGTAGTAAGCAGACTGTAACTGACAGTAGTAAGCAGACTGTAACTGACAGTAGTAAGTAGACTGTAACTGACAGTAGTATGTAGACTGTAACTGACAGTAGTAAGTAGACTGTAACTGACAGTAGTAAGTAGACTGTAACTGACAGTAGTAAGTAGACTGTAACTGACAGTAGTATGTAGACTGTAACTGACAGTAGTATGTAGACAGTAGTATGTAGACTGTAACTGACAGTAGTAAGTAGACTGTAACTGACAGTAGTAAGTAGACTGTAACTGACAGTAGTATGTAGACTGTAACTGACAGTAGTAAGTAGACTGTAACTGACAGTAGTAAGTAGACTGTAACTGACAGTAGTAAGTAGACAGTAACTGACAGTAGTAAGCAGACTGTAACTGACAGTAGTAAGCAGACTGTAACTGACAGTAGTAAGTAGACTGTAACTGACAGTAGTATGTAGACTGTAACTGACAGTAGTAAGTAGACTGTAACTGACAGTAGTAAGTAGACTGTAACTGACAGTAGTAAGTAGACTGTAACTGACAGTAGTATGTAGACTGTAACTGACAGTAGTATGTAGACAGTAGTATGTAGACTGTAACTGACAGTAGTAAGTAGACTGTAACTGACAGTAGTATGTAGACTGTAACTGACAGTAGTATGTAGACTGTAACTGACAGTGGTATGTAGACTGTAACTGACAGTAGTAAGTAGACTGTAACTGACAGTAGTAAGTAGACTGTAACTGACAGTAGTATGTAGACTGTAACTGACAGTAGTAAGTAGACTGTAACTGACAGTAGTAAGTAGACTAACTGACAGTAGTAAGTAGACAGTAACTGACAGTAGTAAGTAGACTGTAACTGACAGTAGTAAGTAGACTGTAACTGACAGTAGTAAGTAGACTGTAACTGACAGTAGTAAGTAGACTGCAACTGACAGTGGTAAGTAGACTGTAACTGACAGTAGTAAGTAGACTATAACTGACAGTAGTATGTAGATTAACTGACAGTAGTAAGTAGACAGTAACTGACAGTAGTATGTAGATTAACTGACAGTAGATAGTAGACTGTAACTGACAGTAGTAAGTAGACTGTAACTGACAGTAGTAAGTAGACTGTAACTGACAGTAGTATGTAGACAGTAACTGACAGTAGTAAGTAGACAGTAACTGAAAGTGGTAAGTAGACTATATCTAATAAGAGGGGGATTCAATTGAAAACCTTAAATGTATGTGGTTTGTTTTGTGGTGAAAATATTCTGAAAAAGTACAGAACAAATGTAACATTTTTTTATGTTGCCACCACTGTGTTCATTGCACGTCCTCCAGCACCGATAAAGTGCTTGGATTCCTGTAGAGAAAATTTCCCTTGGTCGCATGTTTAACCACTCATGCACCACCTGCTGTACCTCTTCATCAGATTCCTGAGTAGATCTGTATACGTATGACCAGATGGCTGCCTGCGAAACTTCTTTGATTTCTGTGAGGATAGAGGCACCATTCCTTGCTCACTCTCTTCGTTTCCGGCTCGTGGTAGTGAACCCAGGTTTCATCTCCAGTAACAATTCTTGGTAGGAAACCATCACCTTCTGCTTCAATGCACTGCAAAAGTTCTTGAAAAGCATCAGTGCGTCATTGTTATAATTTTGGAGTAAGCTTCTGAGGCACCCACCTTGCAGACACTTTGCGGTACTGTAGTACATCATGGATGTTGTATGCTGAAACTTGACTGATGTCAAGATGTGCGGCAATGTCACTCATAGTCAATCGGCGGTTTTTCTGTATCAAGCCTTCAACGGCTGCAATCAATTCTGGGGTCAATACTTAGTGTGCCTGATCCGGTTGTGAACAGTCTGTCACAGAAGTCACGCCAATTTTGAAGCTTTCTACTCCACTCACACGCTTGCTGGACTGACAGGCATGCTTAACCATACTGGTCCTTCATTTGTCGATGAATTTCTGTAGGTTTCACCCCTTCACTGATCAAAATACGGATAACAGAACACAGCTCTTCTTTGGTGCATGTTAATAGCGGAACAGCCATCTTTACACTGTCCTTATGGCATCTCCGTGTTCGTCTGCACCGTGATGTCACATGTTTAACACTCTTTATATCCTTGACAACAATATTGACAGATTACAAAACAATGGCATGGTTACTGAAATTTCTATTACACTTTTAAGGTTTTCATTTGAAGGCCCCTCGTAGTAGTAAGTAAACTGTAACTGACAGTAGTAAGTAGACTATAACTGATACTGACAGTAGTAAGTAGACTGTAACTGATAGTTTGCCTGATTTCCTTATGTACCATTTGGTCAAGAAAAATATGAGCCATGCACTATGTCCTCAGTATAGCTTAGTGATTTGTGTATGTGTAGTTTACATATGTACTTCATAACCTAGAGTAGTTAGTTAATTAGTTAGTCGCGGTTCAAACTTCACAGCACCAGGTCGTCCCTATTATGATCGACAACAGCCAGCACAGGTACATTGTGCATAATGCCACCGCCAGAATGCCAACACAAAAGTCCTCCACGGAAAATACAGTTCATCGTCGATGAAAGCGGCAGTCACTTGACAACCAGCAGCCACACATTACTACACTACAAGTCAAGAGGATTGACTTCATTACCCCAGGATTTATCCCATATGGCTCGGTCCCCCTCGACTTTGCGACCCGCTAAAGCATCGCACAAACCACGAACACTGTAGCTCCAGTGATGACCCGCAGAAGTCTCCGAGAAAAATGCACCTTTGAACCGAAAAGGCAATCCAGTCAATTCCAAGCGACAGGCCGACAGCCATCGTTCTGAACATGTTCACGCTACAACAACCACGGATAGATGTAAAAACATTCCAAACGAAATTCACAGCTCACAGTGTCATGCCACACACTCAACTCAGTAGCAGGGCAACGGAACCATGCACTACCAGTCCAACATGAGGAAAATGCGACTGCAAACATCAGCCAGAAGCATAAATACTCCAGAAGCGTAACAGTTTAAATGCCTATCCACCATATTGGGGACCAGATCTTTTTCAACCTAGACACTTTCTAGGTAACCTAGATCTAGATTCTAGACAACCTAGACACTTTCTACACATCACTACCTATAGTGGTGATGTGTGTATGGGTAGTTTAATATGTATTAGGGGCGTTCATTTGAAACCCGTTCCAATGGCTTTATTACAAAAGCATGAAAGAAACAGAGTTATCTGTTCTTGAAATAGACAGCAGCAATGGTTATATCCCTTGGCGACAGTGTAACCGACAGTTGTCTGAGTGTGTAGGTAGGGAGACAAAAAGTGAAAGGTCAAAATCCTTTTTCTTCAATATGTCCATATTAAAGGATAAACTGACACACAAACATTTATATCTCCCCTTAGAATTGACCAACGGACTTGAATAAGGTACCATTGGGTTTGTTTTTTCAAGGGCTATCGAACTATGCAGGTTATATAATTAAAACGCAATTTAGAAAAAGTTACTAAAGTGGCTACATTATGTCTGCATCTGTGTGAAATCATTGCCCCTTGAGAGCTTTTCTTTAGAGGTCCGACAAAGGTGACAAATTAGGACTATAGGCTGGATGTTGCAGAATATCCCACTTCTTCCTTGCTATTGCTTCCTGCACAATCTTTGCGACATGCGGACGAGCAATATCGTGCAACAAAATCACACTGCGAGAAAGCATGCCAGGTCATTTATTCTTGATGGCTTTTTGCAGCTTGTCTAGTGTTTGCAAGTAGTGAGTAGAGTTGATGTTGACACCATGTTCTTTAAACTTGGCCAACAATAGCCCTTCATGGTAAAAAAATGCGCTCAGCATAACCTTACCAGCGGAAACCTGTAACTTGAATTGTTTGGCTTTTTTGTGACCCAGCATGCTTCCATTGCATGCTCTCTCTTTTGCTGTTCGGCTCAAAGTGGTGACACCATGATTCATCCCCTGCCACTATGCGGAAGAGAAATGCATCACCCTCCACTCTGTAATGCAGCGAGTGGTTCAAACACCATCCTATGCGTTCCTCTTCTTGGTGGTCAGTAAACATCTGTTGTACCCAATGTGAACACACCTTCTGATATTGCAGTTTCTTACGAATGACCTTTTGAATTGTCCCAATTGACACATCAAATTCTTTCGCTAGTGAACGTATGCTTCGACAACGGTTCATCTGTACTGCTGCATCAGTTTTGGTGATGGTTTTTAATGTTGCAACAATATGCGCTTGACCCGGTCGTCGAAGATCTGTCATGAACTGATGTCCTTTCTGAAACATTCATGCCCAGTCTATCACTGTTGTCTTCGACACACATTTGTTACCGTACATTCTTTGATGAATGTCCACTGGTCGACATTCTTCAAATGATAGAAACTGAATCACCGCTCTTTGAGCTTCTTTGGACGGATTTTGGATGAACCCAGCCATTTTCTCAATGGTCAGAAACAGAACCTATGCATCATGGGACAATAAGCACTTGCTCTTTTATTCATTGGTCAGTACTTATTACATGACTATGCCTTGATCATGTTCAACGTAGGCAATTACACGTGGTGTGGCACGAACAGATTTCAAGGTGATGCTTCCATATTTCAAGAGCTTAATATTGAAGAAGGTTGGCTATTAAAGACGATAAAACAAAGAAAATTGAAATATTTTGGTCACTTGAAACGCCACAAAAGTTTGGAGAGAAAAATAATGGAGGGGTATATGCCTGGGAAGAGAGGAAGAGGAAAGCCAAACAGAAGATGGGTGCAGGATGTTAACGCCACAAAAGTTTGGAGAGAACAATAATGGAGGGTTATATGCCTCAGAAGAGAGGAAGAGGAAGGCCAAAGAGAAGATGGGTGCAGGATGTGGCGGATGATCTCCAGATGGGTGTATCAGATGCGGGACATCTTGCTTATGATCGACAGGTTTTCCGGAAGGTTGTTATGGGAGCGAGGTTCTGCAAAGGACATGCTACTGAATGAATGAATGAATGAATGAATAGTGGTGATGTGTGGTTGGGTAGTTTAATAACTATATCGGGTGGCGGAGTACGGGTATTCCCAATCAAAGGAACGAATGAACGAACAGACTTTATTTTATTATCAAAGGGTAACAAATTGGGCATGCAGGCCCTTACATTCAGCCCTTCCAATCGCTCATCTTTCGTTCATCAATAGTGCATAATACATTCACATAGGAAAAAGAATGTTGTCAAATGAATGTTGTAAACATAAACAATGCATGTTACCATGTTATGAGACACACCCCCCACCCACCCACTGATCCCCCGTCCATCCACACATCCACCACACACACACACACCCCCAGGCACACATACATACCCCCACCCCTCCACCCATCCCCAACCCACACATCCCACACCCACACACACCCCCATCTAGACACATCTCCTCACCCACACACACATCTTCCACCCATCCCATAACCCCACAACACTCACACACCCCCACCACCCACCCACACACCCCCAACCCACACATCCCACACCTACCCACAAACAAAACCATCACCCACCCACACATCCCCCACTTTCACACATCCCCCACTTTCACACATCCCCCACTTTCACACATCCCCCAGCCATCCCCCAACCTACACACACTCACCTACCCACACATCCTCCACCCACCCACCCTCAATCACCCATCCCTTAATCACACATCCCTTAACCACACATCCCCCCACCCATGTACTCACACACACACACACACACACACCCATTCACACACCCCTCCATACACACATTCCCATCCACCATTCACAAACACACACCTCCCACCTACCCACACACAACTCACCACCCACGTATACCCTACCCACACACATCCCACACAGACACACACATATCTTCCCACTCAAACACTATACCCCCACCAATACACTCATCTCCCACACACATCATCCCACTCACGTACACATCCCTCATCCACTCACACCCAAACATCCCCCATCCACCCATCAACGCATACATCTATCTACCCACCCACACATACCACACCTCCCCCACCCTCACATACATCCTTCACCCATCCACACATCCCACACCCAACCACACATCCCCCACCCACCCACCCACACACACATCCCTT
This sequence comes from Cepaea hortensis, assembly GCA_963921405.1. NCBI lineage: Eukaryota > Metazoa > Mollusca > Gastropoda > Stylommatophora > Helicidae > Cepaea > Cepaea hortensis. The sequence goes on along the minus strand of OY992878.1, from coordinate 107,418,819 downwards.
ACCCACCCACCCACACACACATCCCTTACCCACCCACCCACACACACATCCCTTACCCACACAATCTCCACTCCCACACAGCACCCCACCCATATACAAATTCCCCACTCATACATACATCCCCTACATGCATCCCCCATAATCTCTGCAGCCACTCACACATCCCCAACTGACAAACACCCTCACCATCCACACATATATCCTCCACCCACCCACACTTACCCCACCCACACTTACTCCACCCACACAGACATATCCCCCACCCACACACACAATCCCCACACCCATCTCCCCACACCCATCACATCCCCATCTCCCAATCCACACACATCTCCCACATACCCATTCACTCACACATCCCTCACCCACCCACACACAAATTCCTCACCCACACAACCCCTCCCCTCACCCACCAGCACCCACACACTTTCAACCACCCACACATCTCCCACCCACACACACACACATCCTTCACCCACACACAGCCCCCACCCACCATACATCCATTCACTCACCTGCACATCACCCATCCACCCACACACAACCCCTCCACCCACACACAACCCCTCCACACATAATCCCCCACAGACACATCCCCCGCCCACACAATCCCCACCCTCCATACATCCCTTCACTCACCTACACATCACCCATCCACCCATCCACCCACACACAACCCCTTCACACATACATCCCCCCCACACACATCCCCCACACACACATCCCCCCACACACATACACACCCACAAACACATCCTCACATCTAGACACATACATGATGCCTCACATGATCACTTAAACTAGTATGAACAAACTCCCACTCTTTACACACACATACACTGACGATTGTCATGATCATTCTCGCAAAAATTGTAAAATATGAAGAAAAAATTGTACATATACATTGTGCAACATAAAAATTAGTGATGCAATTCAACTCACTCTCTCTCTCTCTCTCTCTCTCTCTCTCTCTCTCTCTCTCTCTCTCTCTCTCTCTCTCTCTCTCTCTCTCTCTCTCTCTCTCTCTCTCTCTCTCTCTCTCTCTTTTTTTTTTTTTTTTTTCTCACACACACACACTCACACACACACTCACACTCACTAACAGTCTCACTCACTCTACAGTAATTTACATGTGTTCATATTATATGTGATAAAATCAAGTGGCATACAAAATGATAATATGAAAGATGAGAATACACAAACAATATGGAATGGCATGTTACATGACATGCGTGCGCTCAGCTCTCTCTCTCTCTCTCTCTCTCTCTCTCTCTCTCTCTCTCTCTCTCTCTCTCTCTCTCTCTCTCTCTCTCTCTCTCTCTCTCTCTCTCTTACACAGACCAACACACACTCTCACACTCATTCACTCTCTCTCACTCACACTCACTAACTTTCTCACTTATTCTATAGTAATGTACATGTGTGCATATTATACATGATAAAATCAAGTGGCATTCAAAATGATAAAGGTGCCTCCTTCCCTCCGGTAGCCTACGGGACACTCTTGGACAAGGTGGAATACCCGTTTAGCCCCCCGATCAGGGTTACGTGAAGCCATGAGTGCAGGTGGTGGATGAAGTTGAGGAGCAGCCAGCAGATAGTTGTAGATTATGGTCTCCAGCTTCACGATGGTAGGCAGAGGATCTCTTTTTTTTGGGGAGACAATGGCTATGGTCATCGACCAGTATGGTCACTGCTATGAAGGAAAGCAATGGCGGACTACCATGTTTACAAATGCCAAGAATATCATGTACTGCAGTCTTATCGATAATCAGAGAAACAGCATAAATGGGTGCTCCATAGGAGCAGCCTCGCCCGGCAGGGGTAGTCATATGCACCAGGTGACTCCAGACCGTCAGCAGGCGACTGAGTGCAAAAGAGTATCGACATTGAAGGTAGGAACTTGGAATGTAAGAACTATGAGTGGGCATGGAAAATTTGAGAATATTAAGAATGAGATGAGAAGATTAAATATTAACCTGATAGGTATATGTGAGACTAGATGGACAGGAATGGGTATTATAACATCTGAGGAATGTAGAATAATCTGTTCTGGTGGAGATAAACAACAGCGAGGAGTAGCAATTATAATGGATACAGAGAGACCAAAATCGATCAAAGGATCATCGATCATTGGACTGTATCAGACAGAGTGTTGCTGGTGAAGATGAGTGGAAGACCTTTTGATGTTTATGCACCGACAGCAGACATTAGTGATGACAGCATTGATGAATTTTATAATGATTTAGAGAAAGCCATCAAGAAATGCAAGAATTCTGAAATAAATATCATAATGGGTGACTTGAATGCCAAAGTTGGAAATCAACAGGACGGATGCATAGGCAAGTATGGACTAAGGGAACAGAATGAAAGAGGTTGCAGGCTTGTACAGTTGGCAAAAGAGCAGGATTTGATAATTGGAAACACCTGGTATCAACAGCACCCAAGGAGATTATAGACATGGAGGAGTCCTGATCTCAAGATAAGAAATCAGATTGATTACATTCTCATCAACAGAAGATTTCGAAATGCCTTAAGAGTCGCAAAAACTATACCAAGCGCAGACTGCTACAGCGACCATAGATTAATCTTAAGCAATTTCATATAAAATTAAAGAAAGTCAAATATTCACCAAGAAACACAAAATTTGATCTACAGGCACTGAAGATTGAGGAGAAAAAAGATAAATTCAACATAGAGGTAAAGAACAGATTTGATGCATTGTCCGATATGGAAATATTATTTCAAGATGTGAGGGACCAATGAGAATTATTAAAGAAATCAGTCAACCAAGCTGCAGAAACAACCATCCCAAAAATAAAGATTAAAGGACGCACGAAATAGATGAAGGAAGACTTCTTAAAACGCATGGAAGTAAGAAGAAATAACAAAAATAACAAGGTCAAATATGAAGAGATTCATGGGAAAATTAGGAAGCTATGCAAAGAGGCAAAAGAAACATGGCTTGAGGAAAATTGCAAGGAAATTGAAAACCAACACATAACCCGGAATACCAAATTAATGCACAAAAGGATTAATGACATCACTAACAAAAGAACACACACATCAACCGGTTGCCTAAACACCAAAGATGGCATAATAGAAAAAGATCACATTTTACATGTGTGGTCAGATTAGGTGAAAGACCTTTATGATGATACAAGAGAAGAACAATATGATCATTGGAATAATAATGCAGGACCATCAATTTTGAAGATGGAAGTTCAGAATACTCTTTACCATATGAAAACTGGCAAGACCCCAGGTACAGAGAACACCACAATAGAAATGATCAATGCCTTAGAAAAATATGGAATAGACCAAGTCACCAGACTGAACGCAGTATATGATACTGGAGATATACCTCCTGAATTATGTAATTCTATATTTATTGCAATCTCAAAGAAATCAGGAGCCTTGGAATGCGATCAACATCAAACAATTAGTATAATGAGCCACATCACGAAGATTTTGCTACGAATTATTATGCAAAGCGTTAGGAAGAAAATACAACACGATATAGGAGAAGAACAATGTGGGTTTGTAGAAGGCAAGGGTACAGTAAATGCTGTGTATATACTGAGAACAGTAATTGAACCTTCTATAGAAGTAAACAAAGATCTATATCTTTGCTTTATTGACTACACAAAGGCTTTCGATAAAGTGGGACATGTCGACATGATAAGGATGCTTGAAGATATACAAATTGATGGAAAGGACCTTAGACTTGTGAAGAACATATATTGGAAACAACAAGCTGCCATCAGAATTGATAATGATGTAGGTCAATATCAGCCTATTAAAAGAGGTGTGAGACAGGGATGTGTAATGTCTCCAGATCTTTTTTCCATGTACAGTGAACATATTTTCAGAAGTGTAGAAGATATGGAAGGAATCAACATTGGGGCACGATACACCAATAACATTAAATAGGCAGATGATATAGCCTTGATTGCAGACAATGAACAGGACCTGCAACATTTAGTAGATGCGGTTGTTGCACACAGTAAACAACTATGGCTAGAACTGAATAGTAAGAAGACAGATTATGGTCATCTTAAACAAGTGAATTGATACAGTTATCTCAGAACAGTCATAACATCTGATGGGGGATGCCTTGAAGAGATTAGAACAAGAATTGCCATTGTGAAGGTAGCCTTTTGCAATATGAAAAACATACTGACCAATAAAAAGATATCAATTGAAACGAGAAAAAGAGTGCTGAAGTGCTACATAGAACCTGTACTTTTGTATGAATGTGAAGCGTGGACAATGAGCAGTCAAGCTGAAAAACATCTGATGGCTGTGGAAATGTGATTTCTGAGGAAAATGCAAAGAATACCATGGACAGACAGAAAAACCAATGAACAAGTCCTTCAAGAAACAAATGAAAATCATAAACTGATTAGAGTTATTAGACGTAGACAGTCAAGAAATTTTTGGCATATTATGAGAAGAAATGACTTGGAGAACTTGGTGACAACTGGCAAGCTCGAAGGGAAGAGACCAAGGGGAAAACCAAGAAGTAAATACCTGGATGGCTTGGCCACGTGGCATGGTCGAGACAGGAACACAGAGTTGATCCACAACTGAGATAGCAGAATATGACCGCCCACGCTTATCGGCATGGCACATGATGGATGGAACCTATAGTGATGATGTGTGTATGTGTAGTTTAATATGTACTTAGTAACCTGTAGTAGTGATGTGTGTATGGGTAGTTTACAAATGTTTATCATAACCTAGATTGGTATTACAACCTGAACCCAACTATTAACAGGGTCGAGGAGGTTTAGGTTCCATCTTTGTGTGGGCCAGTGGAAATGGTGGACGAGACTTTGACAACTGTAACTGTGATGGCTACACGAACAGTATATATACATTGTCCATTAGCAGTGCTACAGAGAATGGCAACATTCCTTGGTACTCGGAGGCCTGCTCTTCAACACTTGCCACCACCTACAGCAGTGGGTCTGGTGGGGAGAAACAAATTGTAAGTATTCCGTTTGCATGGTTTAGTGTTCAGATAGTTTTGTTCTAGGCGGTGTGACCTACACAGCTATGTGATCTTGGTGGCAGGTTCAAAACCTGGGTGATGAATGGCTTAGTCATTACACATGACTTAACTTTGACTTGAGGGAGGGGAGGTTGAGAACAAGGGACCTGGTGATACTACTGTGTGCAGTTTTCACCTAGATATAAATATCCATAAATATCAGTTGTCTGTAGGATACACCATCATTAAGTGTCTTGCCAGCTGGTGTGGGTGATCATGCATTTCCACATCTTGCAATCTCCAACGGCATGTATCAGTTTGTGTGCTGACACCTTTCTGTGCCATGGTAAACGACTGTCAAGATTTTTCTCTCGCTGTCTTCCTCTATCTCTCTCTCCACAAATATTTCTAGTTGTTACTAGTTTTTGTCTTCTAATATTGTGGCCAAGAATGATGACAGCCTCTTTCTGATGTTTGTGATAGGTTATCTTTGTGTCTCAGCCTCTTTCAAAATGTTTAGATTACTCAATTCTCCAGAATTGTCCAGAATTCATAGCCATGTGTTAAAACTAGTGATTTCTTTAGGATAAATAATTTTAAAAACTGAACAAATCTGTCTACATACCAAGACAGGATGCTCATCATGAGCCAGAAGTAATGCTAGAGAAGAGCTTTTCACTTCACTAGAAGAGAATTATGAAAATTGTAATAAATGTCATGATTTTATCAGAAGACAACAAACACACAGGTTCAAATATCTGATTAGAAACAAGCCTAGTCATTTACTGCTGTGTGCTTACAATAGGTGAGCATCTACTTAGAAGAAGACCAAGAAACAGATGGATAGAATCTCTAAAGAGGATGTTAGACAGATGCAGTGCAGTCAAGGTGATATATTTACCTGGATTGAAAACCCCTCTCATGCATATCAACAAGAATGGTACAAAAAAAGATGTACTTGAATAATCATGGTTTACCTGAGGAGAAATAAATAATATAATCTTAGCTTTTGACATCCTTATATTGGTGCAGATTAACAGAGATATCCTTTGCATTTAATTTCTTGAAAGACAACTCTCATTGTTTTTCATGGTAGACAACTAATAAAATGGCACAAACATTGTGTGAGAATGAAATCTGTGAACTATTGCTCTGTGGCTACAACAGAAGAATATCTGGTTACAAAGTTAAAGGAAGAGGAGAGGGTAAGCTGATGGATAGAAGTGTATTCTACACCCAGTACTGGAATTGTCAGTCCACCAGAGGGGAGATAATAGAAAATCAGAAACCCTTCAGACTTCTCATATGTAGAGCTACAGAAGCTTTCAGAATTACCTTTTCCTGTGTATATTTTTTGTATATTTGAAATGGAACTAAATGTATTGTTTCTGTTACATTGAAATGGGAAGATGATAATGTTGGTTGTTTTTGTTTTAAATAGTTTTGAAAGAAGTGTGTTCTTTACTGGAATAATTATGTCATTCTCACAGTTTAATTATTTTCATGATGGTCATGAGTAATTGTGTTATGTTGCAGTGTATTTAAAATCCACATCTTCTTGGGTAGACTTGGATGCTATTTTTCTCTACATAAAAATTACTTTTTAATGTTCTTGGCAGAATAGAAAGTGTGCATGCCTCTCAGTGATCTTGACAAAATAGTTAGTGAGCTTGCCTCTCTGGGTTCTTGGCAGAATAGTTAGTATGCTTGTCTCTCAAGGTTCTTGGCAGAAAAGTTAGTATGCTTGTCTCTCTGTGATCTTGGCAGAATAGTTAGTGTGCTTGTCTCTCTGTGATCTTGGCAGAATAGTTAGTGTGCTTGTCTCTCTGAGATCTTGGCAGAATAGTTAGTGTGCTTGTCTCTCTGGGTTCTTGGCAGAATAGTTAGTGTGCTTCTCTCATGGTTCTTGGCGGAATAGTTAGTGTGCTTGTCTCTCAGGGATCTTGGCAGAATAGTTAGTGTGCTTGTCTCTCTGTGATCTTGGCAGAATAGTTAGTATGCTTGTCTCTCTGTGATCTTGGCAGAATAGTTAGTGTGCTTGTCTCTCTGGGTTCTTGGCAGAATAGATAGTGTGCTTGCTTCTCAGGGTTCTTGGCAGAATAGTTAGTGTGCTTGTCTCTCTGTGATCTTGGCAGAATAGTTAGTGTGCTTGTCTCTCTGTGATCTTGGCAGAATAGTTAGTATGCTTGTCTCTCTGTGATCTTGGCAGAATAGTTAGTGTGCTTGTCTCTCTGGGTTCTTGGCAGAATAGTTAGTGTGCTTGTCTCTCTGTGATCTTGGCAGAATAGTTAATATGCTTGTCTCTCAGGGATCTTGGCAGAATAGTTAGTGTGCTTGTCTCTCTGGGTTCTTGGCAGAATAGTTAGTATGCTTGTCTCTCTGTGATCTTGGCAGAATAGTTAGTGTGCTTGCCTCTCTGTGATCTTGGCAGAATAGTTAGTGTGCTTGTCTCTCTGTGATCTTGGCAGAATAGTTAGTCTGCTTGTCTCTCTGTGATCTTGGCAGAATAGTTAGTATGCTTGTCTCTCTGGGTTCTTGGCAGAATAGTTAGTATGCTTGTCTCTCTGGGTTCTTGGCAGAATAGTTAGTATGCTTGTCTCTCTGTAATCTTGGCAGAATAGTTAGTATGCTTGTCTCTCTGTGATCTTGGCAGAATAGTTAGTATGCTTGTCTCTCTGTGATCTTGGCAGAATAGTTAGTATGCTTGTCTCTCTGGGTTCTTGGCAGAATAGTTAGTATGCTTGTCTCTCTGGGTTCTTGGCAGAATAGTTAGTATGCTTGTCTCTCTGTAATCTTGGCAGAATAGTTAGTATGCTTGTCTCTCTGTAATCTTGGCAGAATAGTTAGTATGCTTGTCTCTCTGTGAACTTGGCAGAATAGTTAGTGTGCTTGTCTGTCTGTGATCTTGGCAGAATAGTTAGTATGCTTGTCTCTCTGTGATCTTGGCAGAATAGTTAGTATGCTTGTCTCTCTGGGTTCTTGGCAGAATAGATAGTGTGCTTGCTTCTCAGGGTTCTTGGCAGAATAGTTAGTGTGCTTGTCTCTCAGCTCAGAGGGATCACGTCCAAATACAGATCACACACGCTTGCTTGTTTTTCTTGCTTGTCAAGAGGATTGAACCTGGACAACTGTGCTCTTGAAGCACAGACTAACAATAACTGCTTCCTGTACAATTGAATTAGAAAGCAAATGCAGGGATGTAGTTATTGCCTCTACCTCCATTGACATTGGCTATCCTCTCATCTGTGCCACCTTGCTCAAGCATATCTCATCTCTCACCTGCACAAACAACTCACCAACAGGTTTATTGCAGCATGTGGTGGTTTTTTTTTTTTTTTTGGGGGGGGGGGGGGAAGAGCATTTATTTTGTAAGCCATTAAGGCTCTACAGCAAGGCCTTCAACTCTAACATCAGACATTGTGAAACATGTGCAATACATGTCCAGTATGTTTAACCCACATAGTTGTATCATTTCAATCATCATGAACAAGTAGCCAGTGAAACACCCAACTGATTTGAGGTCCACAGGGGAGTAAGACAAGTCAGCATTCTCTCTTCATACCTGTTAAACACATGTGAGAAATGTCAAATCATGAGAGCAGATACCTTTTGATCCATTCATAATTGGTGGAAATCCAGTTCCAGAGCTTAGATAAGCAGATGACAGTCCTCCTCAAGTAGTAATAAGGGATTTGAAGAGTTGATCCTGTCTGTCAAAACTGACAGTGAAAATCAAAATCTTGTTCTGAAAGGAAACAATGCAACATAATGTCCACGGACACGTCTACACACCTACCACAGATCACAAGCAACAATGAAGAAATTGAGAATGACACAAACTTGGAACATCAGGGCTGACACCTGAGATGTGTACGTGTACAACCAGTGATGTAGACGTGTACAACCAGTGATGTAGACGTGTACAACCAGTGTGCAGTACAGACAAGTAGCTTGCATACCCTTCTAGAGGAGCTCTGTTGGTATAGTAGTCAGTACTGTTGCTTTCACAATTCAACAGTGGTCCAGTTTCAACTCTCAGTAGTGATAGGCTGTCTTCTCACCAGCACAGCTCTGGAGTAGACCTGGCATTTTAAAATTGACATCTGAGAATTATTTTCCCTTTCTGGGAATTATCTGGAAAATAAAAGTGGCTGTCACTTTCTCTCATTATGAAGTGACAAAGCAAATAACAGAGTATACCACAAAAGCAGTGATGTACAGACCAAATGGAACCAGAGGAAAAGATTGATCATGTAAATGTTGGTCAGAGGGAATAACAGAGTCCATGGGAATCCCGATATATGAAGCACACAAATGGGCACTCTCCCGCTGTTTCTGCTTCACCTCGACACTGCAAGGTACAAGAGGAACAAGATGAGATGAAATATAAGCCTTAACATGCTAGTTTATTCACTGAGCTAAGATTCTTCTAGTGTCATTTTTACATGAGGAAATTGGAGCATAAATGAATAGTTTCAAAATGCATGTTGACAATTGCTGTTTGCATTCAATCTAATTGAATGAGAGATTTTGTTTGGTTTTACTTATTTCATACTGACAAAAGTGTATTTGACACAAACAATTCATGTTTTATTCTTCACTGATCACTACTAAACCGTTGCTTCTTCTTCAGGTCTGGAGCAGACATTGGTGATCATGACTCTCCATCCTCTCAGTCGCTTGCTGTTTTGATCAAACTTTGATGCTGCTTATTTTATTATTGTTTAAACTTTCTACATGCATCTCTGTCTGCCATCCTCTGCCTCTCTGGCTTAGTATTTCCCTACAAAACATCTACTGCCACACTAAATGTTTTATACATAGTTCAGTCAGTATGTGAACTGGTGTCATTATTGCAGGTCACAACAGATCTTCGCCAGAGCTGTACAGAATCACATACAGGTACTTCAGCCAGTGCTCCGCTGGCTGCTGGAATTATTGCACTGGCTCTAGAAGCTAAGTAAGTAGTATGAAGAGCTGGCACAAGTTTTCTTGAAATCCTGGTCCTGTGACCACAGACTGAATTGATATTCAGTTATGGTACAGACCTCTTGTTTGCATTTCATGTCAAAGATATTTAAGAAATATTTTCTAGTATTTATTGCTGCCTTCTTTGGATATATTCATATTGATGTCTGAAGGTGTGTGGAGAAGAAAGACTGAACAATTAGTTGGACAAATCATGTTGAATATGAATGTTTGATTCCTATATTCTTATCATGGTTCGCTCCCGTGTGTTGCCGGGGCCCATAAGGGAAGCAAAGAATAGCAACACTGCAGCCTACCAGGCATGTCGTAAGAGGCGACTAAGGAGGCTTGATGGTTCCGTCGCCCTGCTACTGAGTGAGTGCGTGGCGTGACACTGTGAGCTGTGAGTTTCATGTGAAGTGCTTTTGAATCTGCCCAAGTTTTTATTTTTGGAACGTGACTGCATGTTCGGAACGATGGCAGGTGGCTATGTCCCAGAGTTGACCAGTTTTTGCCTTATGCAGAAATGCGTGGCTGCTGGGCTTCTGGTTGACTGCCACTGCCGTCGGTGATGAACTGTATGTTCGTGGACTGTGTGGGTGAACATCTAGGAAACATCCAGATAGGAAAATGACTGCTGATTCCATCAGAGATGAATTGGGTGTTTCGTGGGGGACTAATGTGTTGACATTCTGGCGGCAGCATTATGCACAGTGTATGTGTGCGGGCTGTTGTTTGTCGAGACTCCTGTCTTTTCCACTTTTCACATTGGGCAGTGGGGAGCGTTTTGTGTGATATTCACTGGCACAGGAACGGAGCATAATGGGGACGACCCGTTGCTGTGAAGTTGGAACTGCGACTGACTGACTGATTTATCATGGTTGTCATAATTCAAACTGTCAGATTGTGTATTGTATTATTCCTGTCCAGAGACTTGCATTTACAGCCTGTTTCAGATTGGAACTCTTGAAGCATATCTAGCACACATGTCTGGTTCCAACTGCCTGGTAGGAGACATATATCCAGCCCATCCTGAAATCAGGAAATAGTGAAAAGAGATTATTATATTTTTGGGTGTATTTTCACATCTAACTCAAGTAACTACAGACCTTAAGTCTCATGTGCTGTGTAGGCAGATTGAATATAAGAATTATTTGCTATAATGACACCATCATCGTCATCATTTTCCACTTTCGCCATCTAGTGTCATGGGAAGGAATAGTTGACGCTGAGATAGAGGCATACATGACCTGAGATGGCATGACCTGAGATGGAGGTATACATGACCTGAGATGGAGGTATACATGACCTGAGATGGAGGTATACATGACCTGAGATGGAGGTATACATGACCTGAGATGGGGGTACACATCACCTGACCTGAACAGTCCACATGTCTGAACCTACCTTCAACAGGGATGCTCTTCCCACCTTCTTGATCAAGTATATATCTGTCTGAAACTCTTATCCACCCACTCACTTCTTCAATACAGGTGTGGGGTGATGTCTGGGTTTCTGTACATTATTTATTAACAGTAACATGTTCACAACATGGTACAGGATATACCAACACTTGAATATTCCAAAATGTAACAAATACGTTTCAACATATGATATCCTGTGAAACTTTTTGGACTGTTACTGGAATATCTAATGTCCATTTTCATTGCAGATAGTGGGGTTTTTTGTGTTTTGTGATTTTCATGCAAGGTAATTTTATACAAAAACAGTGTTTGTATTTCCTAGTTTCTACATATGAGTCTACATTTATTTGTGTTATACTTTAATTTGTCATGTTGCATTGTTTAGCTTTCTTATTCCTGCTGTTGTACAGGTAGACATTTGACAGGGAGAGATTCACAGTAATTTATCATGTCTGTCCATCCTGTGTTCAAGAGTCTTTGGTCTTGTTTATTGCTTAAAGCTAAGTCACAGTTTTGTAGATTGTAGAGCTATCTTTAATTTAGAATTACTGCATTTATGTGAGAGTTATTATGTGGGTTATTACTGTTTTACCAAAAACAAAGGGATTTGTTTAGTGTTCATTGAAGCATTGCATTATTTCTGAAACTTTCTTTATTTTGCATTTCTTTGTGGGTCATTCCCCTCTTCTCAAGTGCAGTGGAAAATAAGACCTAAGAGTTGTTGGCAATTTTACATGTTTAAACATATTGGGCTGGCTTGTCAAAGCAAGATCACAGTGATGAGGAAGTGAAACTGGCCCAGTGAGCAAATCTCATAGTAGTGTAACTAGAAAGTCCTTTTTCAGGAACCCACATTCCAAAATGTTACACACCTTGGGGGCATTGAGCATATGGTGGTAGACCCACATTTGTATAGACCAATCAGCTCTGGGCTGGTCCTGGTTTGGCAAATGATGCCATGTAACTGTGATGGACACAAATACACAAAACAAAACAGGGTCATACAAGTGCTGCTAATTTTGTGGCTGCAAAAAGACAGACTGAATAAGACTAAATGTGTTACATGCATCAAATGTATCATCACAGCCCATCACTGACGTGGCGAGACATGCAGCATATAGTGGTGGAGACTGCCAAGCCTAATAACCTGAATGCTGATGACTGGGTTATTAATGGCGTGGGCAAGAAAGGTAATTTGTTGCCTCTTGTTTCTCATGTCTTTATTTTTGTCATGTTTCTTCATGTTTTGTCATGTTTCCTCTGTGTTTTTTTGGTAACATTTCCTCTGTGTTTGTAATGTTTACTTCTGTGTTTGTAATGTCTCCCTTGTGCTAGTAATGTTTTGTCTGTGTTTGTAATGTTTCCTCTGTGTTTGTAATGTTTTCCTTGCACTTGTAATGTCTCCTCTGTGTTTGTAATGTCTCTTCTGTATTTGTAATATTAACTCTGTGTTTGAAATGTTTCCTCTATGTTTTTAATGTGTCCCTTGTGCTTGTATTGTTTCTTCTGTGTTTGTAATGTTTCTTCTGTGTTTGGAATGTTTCCCTTGTGCTTGCAATGTTTTCCTTGTGCTTGTAATGTTTCCTTTGTACTTATAATGTTTCCCTTGTGCTTGTAATATTTTCTTTGTGTTTGTAATGTTTCCTCTGTCTTTGTATTGTTTCCTTTGTGTTTGCAATGTTTTCCTTGTGTTTGTAATGTTTTCTCTATGTTTGTAATGTTTTCTCTATGTGTTTTCTCCGTGTTTGTTTCTTGTCCTTTAGTAATGTGTCTATTTTATGTTTCCTCTCATTTTGCAGAAAATGTTTCTTCTGATTTGTTAATGTTTAATGTCTGTAATGTCTCTGGTCATGCTTCTGTAATTCACTGTTCGAATATTAAGATGGTTTGTTTTGGATGTGGCGAAGGGCAATGTAGCTAGGAGCTTGCAGTGTTTGCCTCTGGCTCATTCAGACCTGGTTCAATTTACAGCATTTTTTACGAATCAGAAAAGGGTGGTCTACTCCCACAGTCTGGGGTAGTGGATCAGACATCTAGCCTCTTCGGACAAGGGTGAATACATTGGAGGACCTGTGTATCCTCGGCAGCTGGACATTGACAGGAGTAGACTGATTGCTTCACTGTCCAGGCTAGTTTTTCCAAATTAGAAAACTTACATTAGACAGTTGAACAAGTGAATATTTTTGGCATATGTGATTCTTCTTGTTTATGCAAATTGCTATCCTTGTCAGTGCTACTGAGTATGTGTACCTGTACTGAGATTCTCCTGGTATCACCTGTGGGAGGATATTGGAGCACTTTGGGAGATATTCATGTGTAATGAAAGTGATCATTGATCACAAACAGAAAAAAAACAATTTTAAACAGTAGTCATGATTACAGATGGGGATGACATAGTTGTTAGTTAGTCACGGTTCAAACTTCACAGCAACAGCTTGCCCCATTATGCTCCGTTCCTGTGCCAGTGAACATCATAAAAAATGCTCCTCGCTGCCCATTGTGAAAAATGGAGGAGTCTTGGCAAGCCAACAGCCCACACAGGCTTTCGGCGGGTCGCCCTGCAGTAAATGACTGAGCCATGTGAGAAAACCCGGGTCATTGAGGTCTTTCTGGTGACTGTGGTTTTCGTGAATGAATTTTGTGTTGGCATTCTGGTGGCGGGATTATGCACAGTGTCCCTGTGCGGGCTGTTGGCTTGCCGAGGCTCCTGTCTATTCCACTTTTCACATTGGTCAGTGGGGAGCATTTTGTGTGATATTCACTGGCACAGGAATGGAGCATAATGGGGACGACCTGTTGCCGTGAAGTTGGAACCTCGACTAACTAACTAACTAATTGCACTGTGGAAACATTCATCATCCCAACACTTCAACATCTGCTGATGTAGTTGTTCAGGTAATCATTGCACTGTGGAGACATTCATCATTCCAACACTTCAACATCTGCTGATGTAGTTGTTCAGGTAGTCATTGCACTGTGGAGACATTCATCATTCCAACACTCCAGCATTTGCTGATGGAGACAGCACATACTGGTGAGTTTCTGGCTGAACTCAGAGAAGAAATTTGGCCAGTTATAATTGCCCTTTAAGAAAAACTGAAGACCCCAAGCGGAGCATCCTTTGTGTGACCCATGCTAGAATAGTAGCATGGCAAACATTGATCGCTGAAGGAACAAAAGATGTGTCCACAGTGCAGTTATGTTGATTGTAAGGTTTGTTTTTTGCATATCCTATTTACAAGACTTCGCTGTCAACATCAGCATTTTACTGCTGTTGTTGATGTCTTGGCAAGTTTTCAGTAGTTTGCCATTGCTTTCTGAATGACTGGCTTCCATACCAACATGTTAAAACCCAGCGCAATGCAGTCTGCTTCCAAATTGGTTGCAGCTATGTTTCAAACGCGGGTAAGCAGGCCTACAAATTTGGTCCGTAAGCCCTTAGCCACGGAGAGCAGCTGATTGTAACTAGTCAAATCAAAACAATATCTTCTTACCTATTACATGTGGATACTCCAGCAGGCCAGGTATATCATGATAGCTGGCGGAGGTCACTATGACCAAATGGATAAGAGCGCCTGCTCTGAAACTTCCAGTATGCTGATGCTAAGGTAGCGGGTTCAACCGCGATATGATCAGTTGGACTAAAATGTGGACTCGTTGTCCTTGACTTGGGGATGTAAATTACAAGTACTTCAGAAGTCAAAGTCTTTCCAGCCTGTTGGTGAATCCTCTGGAAGACTAAGTTATAACTCTTTAAAGGAAATGCATTTTTGTTCAGGAAATTTGAGCCATGAAAAAAGAAGGGCTTTTCTTCAAACTAGTGTCAAAGTACAATCTCCATGGACTGTGTGTCAGAGTTCACCAGTCTCTGTCCAAGCTCAGGAACCAGCAGGATGTGCAGACTGACACTTCACAACTGTCCAGGCTCAGGAACCAGCAGGGTGTGCAGACTGACACTTCACAACTGTCCAGGCTCAGGAACCAGCAGGATGTGCAGACTGACACTTCACAACTGTCCAGGCTCAGGAACCAGCAGGGTGTGCTGACTGACACTTCACAACTGCAGAGAGGCACATTAGGATGTAACCAGGTCTCATGATGCAGCACAGCACTGACAGACTGGCTGGAATTGGGCCTGGGATGGTCATGTGTCCTCCATGGGTTAGGTGTTTCATTGCTAACAGACTACATCCCAGTGCCCAGATGGAAAGTCTAGCTGAGAGGTGCAGTTAAAACCCAGTAGTCTGAACCTTATACCACAGACATTTGAATATTTGTTTATTTGAATATTCTACAGTGAGTCATTCTTTTGGATTCGGCCTTATGGATGCTGCAGCCATGGTGTCTCTAGCCCGTAACTGGACCTCAGTTCCAGCTCAGCATATATGTGAGATACGTTCACAAGATCACAACAGGTAATGTTTGTGTTAGTCAGTCAGGCCATTTACATCACATCAAAACTGTGAGAGTGGGGGGTGGGGTGTGTGTTAAGCTCACATTACTGATGACCGAACAGCTCCTTATGCTAGCTGACTTTACTTTCCCAAAGACATCTCTGGTAGCCTTATTATAAGGCTGAACCAATCCAAGACTTGCTCTACTGTTGGGTACCAAAGCCAGGGCCGGGGTCAAGCATGGCTGAGAGGTGACACTGTCCAGCTCTGGTTCGGAAGTTATCAGGTTCAAATCCTAGAATAGTGTAGGGATATTTTGCCAGAACCATTGGTTTCTAATGACATCCCCCCTGATTACTCCATGTTGGATAAAGAGGTGAAATCAAGCGCACAAAAAGATAAACAGACCTTTATACACAGCTTGGCCACCGACGCCGAATCGGCTGCCAAAATTGGAAACAACAAAGCTGTATTCCACATCATGAAACAACTATGCTATCACTCACCTACACCAAACCATGAAAGACAAACAAGGTAAACTACTGTTATCCGATGATCATCAAAAGCAACGATGGGCAGAACATTTCAAAGAAATATTAAATAGACCGCAGACTGACAGTGTTCCCAACCTGGATGGAGAAATCACCATGCCCCCACTAGACGCCTCCTGTGAGTCATTCACCATGGAAGAGATTAAAGCAGCCATAAAAAAATTGAAGAACAACAAAGCTGTTGGTGAAGACGACATCTCAGGTGAAATGCTCAAAGCAGCAGATGAGAATACCTTACAACGTTTGTTACAGCTGATCAATAAAATCTGGCAAAATGAATCCCCATCACAAAAGTGGAAGGATGGTGTAATTTTTAAATTGCCAAAAAAAGGTGATATGTCTGATTGCAATAACTGACGTGGTATCACCCTACTGTCAGTACCAGGAAGACTTTTTTGTAGCATGTTACTTGAGAGATTGAAAAAGTCTATAGATGAAAAGCTCAGAGAAGAACAAGCTGGCTTCAGACCAAAACGGTCATGTATAGACCACATTTTCACTCTTAGAATAATCATTGAAGACTGTAGAATTCCAGTCGCAATTAATCACCAACTTTGTCGACTTTCAAAAAGCCTTCGACTATATCCACCGTCCTTCACTTTGGAATCTACTTAACATCTATGGTTTTCCTACCAAATATACCAACATCATAAAATCTTTCTATAAGGAGACACGTTGCTGCGTGAGAACAGAATCAGGCAACTCTGACTGGTTCTCAATGGAAATGGGAGTGAAACAGGGTTGTGTCTTGTCACCGATGCTCTTTGGAATAGCTATCGATTGGGTCATGCGGAAATGCACAAACAACACAAATAGGGGTATCCATTGGGTTGACAAAATTCTAGAAGACCTGGACTTTGCCGACGACATAGTGCTTTTGAGTTCAACACACCCAGATGCCCAAGAGAAAATAAACCATCTCCAAAATGTTTCAGGACAAACTGGTCTGCAAATTAACACCACAAAAACAAAAACTATTGATCTTACCAACAGTTCAGACGACACCAAATTAAGCAACCATGTTCTTGAAAAAGTCAACAGCTTCACATACCTAGGAAGTAAAATGACATCTACAGGGGACTCAACACCAGAAATATTATCTAGAATCTCACTGGCATCTGGTGCCTTTAATAAACTGTCAAACATCTGGAAGTCAAAGTCACTCAGCCAACATACGAAACTTAAAATCTTCAATTCTTGTGTGATTTTGAGAACAAATGTCTTAGAAGAATTCTAAACATCCAGTGAACAGATTTCAAAACCAATGCTCAAATAAGACAAGAGACTAAGCAAGATATTGTATCCAATTTTATAAGAATACGCCGTTGGAACTACATCGGCCATGTACTCTGAATGGACAAGACAAGACTCCCCTACCAAGCCCTCATATGGTCACCAGTAGGGAAAAGAAAACGGGGAAAAACCAAGAGAAGCCCTGCATAGAACCATCATCAGAGAAGGTTCATTCAACAGCTAAGTGAACATCCAAGATCTACAACAGGTAGCAGCGAACCGCCGGACATGGAGAGCCATGACTTCTGCCCTATGTGCCGACTTAGGCTCAAGAGGAAAGACTAACTAACTAACTAACTGATTGCTTGGTTAGTAAGATCAAACATGACAAACAAGGATGTCCCATGGGCAAGTAGTGTACTGTAACAGTCCCAAGACAATTAGACATTCAAAAAAGTAGCCTGAAATTTCACTGCTCTGGCAAAATTGTTAAGAAAGAAAGCCTACCCACAGGTGGATAGAATTTGTCTAGAAGAATTATTGTTAAATATTTTACTTATTAGTTATTATTCTTTATGAGGCTTGTTGCTGTTCATAAATGTTATATTGTTTTTAAAAGATGCATCCACATTCATTCATTGTCTTTGTTTTCTCCCTCAGTCGGCAGATCCCTATGAACGGACGTGTTACTGTAACACTCTACACCGATGGCTGTGAGGGCACAGTCAACCATGTCAAATACCTGGAGCATGTCCAGGCTCGAATCACCATGACTGCAACACGGCGAGGAGAAATTCGCATCATCCTGTCATCTCCATCCTTGACAAAATCTGTCCTCCTGGCCAAACGAGCGCGTGATGTATCCAGGGAAGGGTTCAACAATTGGGCATTCATGTCCACTCACAACTGGGGCGAACCTGCTAAAGGTCAATGGACTCTGGAGATTGAGAATTCCGTCAGCATGTGTGAGTAGTGTTGTGTCTTCCTTCATTTTGTTTTGTTTCTCTTGTGAATTATGACCCAGTTTGTATTTTCTTGAGTAGCGGTAATACTTGGTAATCAGTTGTTGTGTCCATGTACTCACCCACCTTTAGGTTTATGGACACCTTCACACTTACTGTTGATTACACATTCCTTGTGTATTTACTGCTGTTAAAGCATTGCTTATTTCAGTGCTTTGCGCCTACTTGATTTCAATTACAACAAACACAGTGTTTAGTAGACTGTAGTTGGTTTTATTGGTATGCTTACCTGTTTAAGCTACAACATTCACAAAGCTTTAATTTTCATTCTTTCCATTGTTGGAGATTTTTACTGTTATTTGTCACAGCCTAATTTGTTCACTTGTCTAGGAGTCCCAAGAAACACAAAATTTGAGTAGGACCTTTCAATGAAAGGAAAAATACACACAGATACAGGTGCACATTTTAACCAAAGTCGTCACCAATAAACAGGAATGGAAGAAAAAAGAAATACTTAAATGAGTATCCGAAGAGGGTAATCTTATCAACGTGTCAACTAGCTATGTTCCTGGTTTTTATGTTGATCAAGTTACCTTCTTCTGATTCCCATTTAAGTATTCTTTTTTTCCATTTTCTTTTTTTGTTCATCATAAACATTTTGAACAAACCAGTTACCTGTATTTCTGTGGGTGTTTTTTTTTCATGGAGCTGCAAAGTCATATTTTGTGCCAGTATTAACTTGGCAAGAGTTAACCCCCCCCCCCCCCCCATTTCCATATTTATCCATATATGTTACACAGATTAAGGTAATAGTAAACTGTAAGCCATATCACCACTCACATGTCATTGAGGTGTACTGGGGGATAGGGCGTTAGATGCATATTGTCAATAACAATCAACGAACAATGAAAAAACAAATTTTTAAAAATTGGTACGCAGGCCTTGTCTGACATTCCACCCTTCTGATCTTTCTGCTCTCACACAGTCATACAGTCTCTCTGCTTTCATACAATCATAAGCCTCTCTGCTTTCATACAATCATAAGTCTCTCTGCTTTCATACAATCATAAGTCTCTGCTTTCATGCAATCAGTACACAAGAGGTCATATGGTCAGTCAGTTTGACACCTGCCAATACATATTCCCATATCTCTGCCACACATTTGATGAGACAGGGTCTACTTCAGAGCCTAACTAGTAGAAACAAATCTGTAATTGCAAACAGTGTTTTCCTGTTGTGAATTTGAACAATGAAATCACAAACAATAAAGTGAACGGCATATTTTACTGTATCTCAACAGGTGAATACTACAGAAAAATGTTCAACATATAATGAAGTAGAGTCAGGAATAATTTCAACTGAAATAAATAAAACACACTGTCACATGTTTCAATGTCACCACAATAGTTTTAAAGAGACTATTATGTCTTTTTTTTTTTTTACGTAATTCTGGTTTACCCAAATACAGAGCCTTTTGGTTATTTGTAATAAAAAGCTGACTGAAATTCTTTTTGTCTGCAATATGTCCAAATTCTGTTAATTTGTGATGATTTCACACAGGAGGGCCGTGTATGTAGTCAAGTGTGCTACCAACTAAAATAGAGGAAGACCTAAAAACATATGGAAAAGAGAAATAGAGACAGGAATGAATAATGTGGGGGAGACATGAATGAAACTGCATGACATAACTAATGATAGGACAGACTTAGGGGGATGTGCTTGAGGGCCCAAACCCCGGGTCATGATAAACAAGGAGAAATACTACTAACCACTACAACATCTATGATGTACAGATGCAAGTCTTGAATGGTTATAAAAACATGTCCACTACTATCCACTGTAGCATCAAATGTGTACAGATACCAATAATTACTGCTTAAAAGACTAGGGGTAATACAGCAGTTGATGTCACTTTGTTCTTGATCATAAGACCAGGGGTAATACAGCAGTTGATGTCACTTTGTTCTTGATCATAAGACCAGGGCTAATACAGCAGTTGATGTCACTTTGTTCTTGATCATAAGACTAGGGGTAATACAGCAGTTGATGTCACTTTGTTCTTGAGCATAAGACCAGGGGTAATACAGCAGTTGATGTCACTTTGTTCTTGATCATAAGACTAGGGGTAATACAGCAGTTGATGTCACTTTGTTCTTGAGCATAAGACTAGGGGTATACAGCAGTTGATGTCACTTTGTTCTTGATCATAAGACTAGGGGTAATACAGCAGTTGATGTCACTTTGTTCTTGAGCATAAGATTAGGGGTATACAGCAGTTGATGTCACTTTGTTCTTGATCATAAGACTAGGGGTAATACAGCAGTTGATGTCACTTTGTTCTTCAGCATAAGACCAGGGGTATACAGCAGTTGATGTCACTTTGTTCTTGATCATAAGACCAGGGGTAATACAGCAGTTGATGTCACTTTGTTCTTGATCATAAGACTAGGGCTAATACAGCAGTTGATGTCACTTTGTTCTTGATCATAAGACTAGGGGTAATACAGCAGTTGATGTCACTTTGTTCTTGATCATAAGACTAGGGGTATACAGCAGTTGATGTCACTTTGTTCTTGAGCATAAGACTAGGGGTAATACAGCAGTTGATGTCGCTTTGTTCTTGGGCATAAGACTAGGGGTATACAGCAGTTGATGTCACTTTGTTCTTGATCACAAGACTAGGGGTAATACAGCAGTTGATGTCACTTTGTTCTTGAGCATAAGACCAGGGTTATACAGCAGTTGATGTCACTTTGTTCTTGATCATAAGACCAGGGGTAATACAGCAGTTGATGTCACTTTGTTCTTGAGCATAAGACCAAGGGTAATACAGCAGTTGATGTCACTTTGTTCTTGATCATAAGACTAGGGGTAATACAGCAGTTGATGTCACTTTGTTCTTGATCATAAGACTAGGGGTATACAGCAGTTGATGTCACTTTGTTCTTGAGCATAAGACTAGGGGTAATACAGCAGTTGATGTCACTTTGTTCTTGAGCATAAGACTAGGGGTATACAGCAGTTGATGTCACTTTGTTCTTGAGCATAAGACTAGGGGTAATACAGCAGTTGATGTCACTTTGTTCTTGAGCATAAGACTAGGGGTAATACAGCAGTTGATGTCACTTTGTTCTTGATCATAAGACTAGGGGTAATACAGCAGTTGATGTCACTTTGTTCTTGATCATAAGACTAGGGGTATACAGCAGTTGATGTCACTTTGTTCTTGATCATAAGACTAGGGGTAATACAGCAGTTGATGTCACTTTGTTCTTGATCATAAGACTAGGGGTATACAGCAGTTGATGTCACTTTGTTCTTGAGCATAAGACTAGGGGTAATACAGCAGTTGATGTCACTTTGTTCTTGATCATAAGACTAGGGGTAATACAGCAGTTGATGTCACTTTGTTCTTGAGCATAAGACTAGGGGTAATACAGCAGTTGATGTCACTTTGTTCTTGATCATAAGACTAGGGGTAATACAGCAGTTGATGTCACTTTGTTCTTGATCATAAGACTAGGGGTATACAGCAGTTGATGTCACTTTGTTCTTGAGCATAAGACTAGGGGTATACAGCAGTTGATGTCACTTTGTTCTTGAGCATAAGACTAGGGGTAATACAGCAGTTGATGTCACTTTGTTCTTGAGCATAAGACCAAGGGTAATACAGCAGTTGATGTCACTTTGTTCTTGAGCATAAGACTAGGGGTAATACAGCAGTTGATGTCACTTTGTTCTTGAGCATAAGACTAGGGGTAATACAGCAGTTGATGTCACTTTGTTCTTGAGCATAAGACTAGGGGTAATACAGCAGTTGATGTCACTTTGTTCTTGAGCATAAGACTAGGGGTAATACAGCAGTTGATGTCACTTTGTTCTTGAGCATAAGACCAAGGGTAATACAGCAGTTGATGTCACTTTGTTCTTGAGCATAAGACCAAGGGTAATACAGCAGTTGATGTCACTTTGTTCTTGAGCATAAGACCAAGGGTAATACAGCAGTTGATGTCACTTTGTTCTTGATCATAAGACTAGGGGTAATACAGCAGTTGATGTCACTTTGTTCTTGAGCATAAGACTAGGGGTAATACAGCAGTTGATGTCACTTTGTTCTTGAGCATAAGACTAGGGGTAATACAGCAGTTGATGTCACTTTGTTCTTGAGCATAAGACCAAGGCTAATACAGCAGTTGATGTCACTTTGTTCTTGAGCATAAGACCAAGGCTAATACAGCAGTTGATGTCACTTTGTTCTTGATCATAAGACTAGGGGTAATACAGCAGTTGATGTCACTTTGTTCTTGAGCATAAGACCAGGGGTAATACAGCAGTTGATGTCACTTTGTTCTTGATCATAAGACTAGGGGTAATACAGCAGTTGATGTCACTTTGTTCTTGAGCATAAGACCAGGGTTATACAGCAGTTGATGTCACTTTGTTCTTGATCATAAGACCAGGGGTAATACAGCAGTTGATGTCACTTTGTTCTTGAGCATAAGACCAAGGGTAATACAGCAGTTGATGTCACTTTGTTCTTGATCATAAGACTAGGGGTAATACAGCAGTTGATGTCACTTTGTTCTTGATCATAAGACTAGGGGTATACAGCAGTTGATGTCACTTTGTTCTTGAGCATAAGACTAGGGGTAATACAGCAGTTGATGTCACTTTGTTCTTGAGCATAAGACTAGGGGTATACAGCAGTTGATGTCACTTTGTTCTTGAGCATAAGACTAGGGGTAATACAGCAGTTGATGTCACTTTGTTCTTGAGCATAAGACTAGGGGTAATACAGCAGTTGATGTCACTTTGTTCTTGATCATAAGACTAGGGGTAATACAGCAGTTGATGTCACTTTGTTCTTGATCATAAGACTAGGGGTATACAGCAGTTGATGTCACTTTGTTCTTGATCATAAGACTAGGGGTAATACAGCAGTTGATGTCACTTTGTTCTTGATCATAAGACTAGGGGTATACAGCAGTTGATGTCACTTTGTTCTTGAGCATAAGACTAGGGGTAATACAGCAGTTGATGTCACTTTGTTCTTGATCATAAGACTAGGGGTAATACAGCAGTTGATGTCACTTTGTTCTTGAGCATAAGACTAGGGGTAATACAGCAGTTGATGTCACTTTGTTCTTGATCATAAGACTAGGGGTAATACAGCAGTTGATGTCACTTTGTTCTTGATCATAAGACTAGGGGTATACAGCAGTTGATGTCACTTTGTTCTTGAGCATAAGACTAGGGGTATACAGCAGTTGATGTCACTTTGTTCTTGAGCATAAGACTAGGGGTAATACAGCAGTTGATGTCACTTTGTTCTTGATCATAAGACTAGGGGTAATACAGCAGTTGATGTCACTTTGTTCTTGAGCATAAGACCAGGGGTATACAGCAGTTGATGTCACTTTGTTCTTGATCATAAGACCAGGGGTAATACAGCAGTTGATGTCACTTTGTTCTTGATCATAAGACTAGGGGTAATACAGCAGTTGATGTCACTTTGTTCTTGAGCATAAGACTAGGGGTAATACAGCAGTTGATGTCACTTTGTTCTTGAGCATAAGACTAGGGGTAATACAGCAGTTGATGTCACTTTGTTCTTGAGCATAAGACCAGGGGTAATACAGCAGTTGATGTCACTTTGTTCTTGATCATAAGACTAGGGGTAATACAGCAGTTGATGTCACTTTGTTCTTGAGCATAAGACCAAGGGTGATACAGCAGTTGATGTCACTGTGTTACAGTGTACATTTCCACAGTGACAGGAGGATATTGCATTGTAGCAGTTGTTATTATTGCTAATTATATTTAGTCTTGTTTGCTTTTTAAGTCCCAATGACATTTTACCTTTAGGTTTTATATTCAATTGTTATATTTTTCAACATCACATATTTTTTTCTACATTGTCACTAATATTTTACAATTTCATTGAAGAGAGACAGAATGTGTGTACGTGTTTATGTGCATACATGTGTATGTGAGATAATTTAATAGTTTTGCTTTACAAATGATTATTTTCATGCATTATCTGTATTTTTTAAAAATAACAAGCAATAATTGTCCATGTACTGTTTCTGTGTACTTGGCTGAGATATTAACAATAATATGTCTGTATGTAAGATACAAATACCCCACAGCCGGTCAGTTGAACATTTAATTTAGACACTCAAGAAAATCTGTGCACAAGTGCAGGCTACATGTTTATCATACTGGATAGACGTGCCAAAAATACTTGTGCAGTTTTTAGACACAATAGAAACCATCAGCCAATAAATGCCAACCAGACCACATGGAGGAGTGTAAGTTACAGGTGAATGTTTCAAATCTTTGTTGGGTGAGCAAGAATACATATTCACACATGGTTGCCTTCCTGTCTGTGCTACATTGTTCCCATTGTAAAGCAACAATACCTGTCTGCACAGCAATACTGGGAATATTTAACATGTGTATATTTTTCACAAAATAATATGCTCCATTTATGCTGGGCTCTCATTCGGGAGACCTGGGTTCGAATCCTCGGTAAGGTGTGGAATTTTTCTTGTCCGGGCAAAAAGAAAACTCTAACCTGCACAGTTTGCGGCGACTGCATTAGCCATGCATTAGCCATGCGGCCTTAATTCCTCAGGCTCAAGACCCCCCCTCCCCCTGTCCTACACCGCAAGGCAGTAAATGACAGTTTTTTTAAATAATATTCAGTTTGACTGTGAATGAAATGTAAACAAAGATAAAGTGGAGGATAAGAGAGAGATACTGGAGAGGGGGTGAAAGGTAAGGTGTGAGAGATCCCTAAGCATGGGAAGATTCACAATCTGTAAGAAACAGATACCTTATTGCCTATGTACTTATTGTAACCCTTTACCGGGCAGACGTTTGTCTGTTTTGTAGCCCTGAATGGGCAAGAAAAATTTTGAGGTGTGGTAAAATTTTGGGTTACGTTAGTAAAAATATCACATATAAGTTGTTAGTCAACAGATTTTAGTAAAATAAACAGCAAAAGGAAGGGAAAAGCATGCAGAATATTTTACTCACTTGAATGATGCCGCTAATATTACCACCTATGAACACAAATATTTACACAATACAACATATTGTTTGTGATTGTCAGTCATCTATATGGCAATTTACAAACATTTTCCGAATCATAATCACTTTCTTTAAAGTCCGACTCACGACTGCTAATGCAAAGTAACACTGATCACTTATATCTAGCTCTGATTAATAGTCGATTTCGTGCCTTTCAATGTCACTTAAATTGAACCCAGCGAAATCTCCGCTAGCACTTGAAGAATAGTCGAAATCCATTTTGAAATACAAAGCGTAAAACCCACAAAAACTATTTTAAAAATCTGTTAAAACTCAAAGTACATGCTTGCAAATGGCAGCCATGTTGTCAAGCTATCGACGAAGCTGAAAGCAGACAATCGGAAGTCTCGGAAAGCCAAGAGATCGCGTTTTTACAATGCATAATAGTCACGGGCGCTTTCAGACGGTTTGCCCGTTCAGGGGTAGAAACGTTCCCCGACACTTTGCCCACTAAAGGGTTAAGTAAATACATAACCCTTTTCTTGTCATAAGGCATACTGGGTACAGCAATATCACTTCTGCTCCACCAATAATAAAGATTTCTAGAGATAACAAGGGCTGCAGGCAACAGAAATCATATGTACGATAAGTGCTGGCTTATGCAGTCCCAGTGAAATAGTTCAGTATAGCAAGGTTGCAGAAAGTCACCGCCTCTCGTCTTCAGTCTATAACCATTACCTATGAGCATAACATCCAACACAGATGCACACCTCTTGTCTTCAGGTATAACCATTACGTATGAGCATAACATCTAACACGGATGCATACCTCTTGTCTTCAGGTATAACCATTACGTATGAGCATAACATCTAACACAGATGCACACCTCTTGTCTTCAGTCTATAACCATTATGTATGAGCATAATATCTAACACAGATGCACACCTCATGTCTTCAAGTATAACCATTACGTATGAGCTTAACATCTAACACAGATGCACACCTCTTGTCTTCAGTCTATAACCATTATGTATGAGCATAACATCTAACACAGATGCACACCTCATGTCTTCAGTCTATAACCATTATGTATGAGCATAACATCTAACACAGATGCACACCTCTTGTCTTCAGTCTATAACCATTATGTATGAGCATAACATTTAACACAGATGCACACCTCTTGTCTTCAGGTATAACCATTATGTATGAGCATAACATCTAACACAGATGCACACCTCTTGTCTTCAGGTATAACCATTATGTATGAGCATAACATCTAACACAGATGCACACCTCTTGTCTTCAGTCTATAACCATTATGTATGAGCATAACATCTAACACAGATGCACACCTCATGTCTTCAAGTATAACCATTACGTATGAGCATAACATCTAACACAGATGCACACCTCTTGTCTTCAGTCTATAACCATTATGTATGAGCATAACATCTAACACAGATGCACACCTCATGTCTTCAGTCTATAACCATTATGTATGAGCATAACATCTAACACAGATGCACACCTCTTGTCTTCAGTCTATAACCATTATGTATGAGCATAACATCTAACACAGATGCACACCTCTTGTCTTCAGGTATAACCATTATGTATGAGCATAACATCTAACACAGATGCACACCTCTTGTCTTCAGGTATAACCATTATGTATGAGCATAACATCTAACACAGATGCACACCTCTTGTCTTCAGGTATAACCATTATGTATGAGCATAACATCTAACACAGATGCACACCTCTTGTCTTCAGGTATAACCATTACACACAAATATTGAAATCTAAAACAGGAGCAAAACTCTCAAAACATGGCTGCATTTAATAGTTTTGTTGTGACTACACAGTACAGTACAAATCATGCACAAATCTGCAGTTGCCAGTTGCCACTGTAGTTCTATTTTCATTTAAATTGAAGCAGATTTATTTATAAATGCTGTAACTTGATGTGTTGTAACAGGAGTGCTTCTTGCTCTAACTCCAGTTGTTCTTGCATTGTATACAGTAATACTATAAATCACCAGCATAAAGCAGCTCTGTGTAATGTGCAGTTCTTGATACTCATCATCAGTTACCTTGCCTACTGGCTTGAGCAATCTTGCTTCTCTACAGATTCCATTCTGTAACAAAATATATCAATTCATGTATTATCTACCCATGCCATGATACAAGGCTGTGCAGAATCTTCTCTCACTGCCTTCCTCTATCTCTTTGTCCATGAATTATACTAGTTTGTTACATTATTGTCTCTGGTTCCACTTCCCCTTCAAAATTAAAATTGATGTTCATTTAGTACTCCTTACTGTCTGTTCTTCGCTCAGTGATCCATAGCATTATTTTAGAGGCATATTAAGTTTATGGTACAACATTGTTCACATTCTACTGTAAGAACCTTTTGATATGGGCTGAAGGATTGATGTATCATGATCAATTGGCCATATTCCACTTTGGTATATGCTGTGAATGTGATGAAACAGGAAGTCTTTTAGGTTGTTGTTACTTGCATGCTTTATTAGTTATGTTTCTATTTCATCAGTCCCTGGTGTTATTGAGTTGGGAATTATGATAAGTGCTGCGTCAAATACTGCTTTTATTGTTTGTATTTTTCCCACCCTCTGTGGTGTTGTAAATTAGTTGGTCATTAAATACCTTCCCTTTATATAGTCCTATTACATATTCTGCATCTCACTTTTTTTCTGTTCTTCAATTGGATGTCTTTCTTGTCAAGGATTGTTCTTGATTCTTCTTCTTCTCATCCGGAGTGTTGTTTTTTTTTTTTCAGACGTAATTACGGTGTCTCTCGTTAGGCACCCTTGAGCAAAAACCCTTAGGCCAACACATCTGACTTTAGCGTGCGTTTTTTAATCAGGTTAGCATTCCTGGGGGACTCTCACTGTTGTGGTGCCATCCACATCACAGCTTGTCAAGTTAGAACTGTCGAAGACTTCACGGTCAGCCCTCAAGGAAAGGCAGGGGCAGTCCATGGGCATTTTCCGCCATCCAAGGAGGCTTCCATAATTGCAGGGCTGGAACATAGCGCTCTGGGACTGAGCTCACCCAAGGAATCGCCATGTCCTGCACATGGCTGCTTCACTTCCTCACTTCCATGTTTTGGGTATTTCGTTTGCCACTGGCCACTCCGTGCGCAGACCAGGAGCAGTCTGTCTGCAGATGACATCCACTCAGCAAGCTTTTGCTTCGGACTTCCACGTAATGGATTCGCTAACAAAGCGTTCCATGTGGTGTTAATGAGACGTTTTTCCACCTTTGACTATGTTCACTCGATGTCTTGCATTGTAACCATTGCTTGCGACTGGGATGCTTATTCCAACTTTAGTAACGCTCACGAGGTAGGCTACATGTGCTGCCAGCTCAGCATCTTACCTCCATGCAGCAGAGAGTGAGTAACGCTCACGAGGTAGGCTACATGTGCTGCCAGCTCAGCATCTTACCTCCATGCAGCGGAGAGCAAGTAACGGCCAGGCCCTCGTATCTGGGGTATCCCTCATATCCCTCGGCTGAGAGTCGTAGAACAAATGTCTGGAGCAAGAAAGTAGCAGGGTCAGCATCTCATCTCCATTCCGCAATGGGTGAGTATTGACCCGACCCTCACATCTGAGGGGATATTGACTTAGAGGCGTTCAGCCATATCCCTCAGCTGAGAGCCATAAAATATGTACCTGGACGAAGAATGTAGTTGCATTGTGTGCCTGATTCGGACTTTGTGTGCCTGATTCGGACTTTGACTGCCTGTCCTCAGTCTACCTGCAAGGCAGCAGGTGTGTGTCTCTCTTGGTCTGGTTCCTATCCCTTGAACTGTCCGACGTGATTGGCATAGCTCATGGGGTCATTGGAACACGCAAGCCCCTCTACCATGACAAGGTGGAGACATGTGAGAGGGGTTTCTTGATTCAATTCCTTTATCTTTTAAGTTATTTTGTTTCAATTTTACACACTAGGCCTGACTTTACACTTTCTTCAGATGTTCTAGATCTTCACTTTGATCTTTCCTCCAATTTCCACGTGCTTCTTTGCATATTCTCTGTCAATTTCATTTTTGACCTGTCTAGTTTTTGTATTCTTTCAATTTTGTTATTTCATCCATTTCGTGAGTACCAGATTTTTTTTCAATTGTATTGTCAATGCTGAATGTTGTTTTTTCAAATGATATTTTTATGTTTATCTTTTTACAAGCACACATGTAATATATTTGTTGCTTGTAATTATTACACTAGGTGCAATGACTACCTTCAACATGATATTATATATTTGGTTTGGAAATGCTGTAAGAATACAAGTATCCAATGTAAACTTTTCTTAACTGAGCACACTTTTAGTAAATTGCCATAGATGTTGACAATGTCCAGATATAATTAGTACAATTCATTGCTTGTGTGTGCTAAATTCGTCTGCCATTTGACTTGTTAGCTCATAAATCATCATCATGTGCCATGCCATTAGATATTGGCGATCATGGTTTGCCATCTCACATGATCATTTGTCTCAGGTCAGGTCTTACCCTGTTATACCATGTGGCCAAGCAATACAGGTATATTACTTTGTATTCCCCCTGTTCTTTTCCATTCAAGTTTAACAGTTGTCACTCATTAAAAAAAATTGTATATCTCCTCATAATGCACCCAAAAAATCTTCACTGTCTACATCTAATTTTTCTAATCAATTCATGGTATTCACTCGTTTTTTGAAGGACTGTCCTATTCATTGTCTATCCATCCATGGTATTCTTTGCATTTTCCCTAGAAACCACATTTCCACTGCCATTAGATGTTTCTCAGCTGGTCTTCTTATTGTTCATGTTTCACATACATACAACAATATATTTTTTCTCACTACAGTTTTAGTTTTTTATTGGTGAATGATTCCTGTCTTGCAAAGGGCTACTTTTGACAGGTGATTCTTGTTCTAATTTCTACAAAGCTTCTTCTTCCATCAGATATTATGACTGTTCTAAAATAGTTGTACCAATTCACATGTGTAAGAATGTTCCCATTTACTTGGATGTTACATTGCAGCCCAGGCTTTGAGCTATAGAGAGGTATAACTCCATTTGACAAACTATCATCTGTCAGGACAGCAAGGTGCCAGTCAAGTCAACATTGCAGCATTTCTTTCTTCTTAGAGATGACCATACAAGTTGTTTTCTTAAAATTGTGTTGTAAACTATAGTTTCTCATTGTGTACAATAAGAGCATCCACTAAATGCTGCAGATCCTACGAACATATACCTGGTCTATAATGTACGTATAGAATATGAAGTGACATTAGACATATCAGATAGACAAACTTCAAACTCCTGGACTCATTGGAAATCCACAGATGAACCTAGTTAGCCAGTAATGGATGCCACTGAACTGCTATATTCTATAAGATAATAGTTATTCTTGTTATATTTGGCATGATTTACTTGTACTGTTTGTGTCAGACATCCTTTCAATATTTGCAGTGAGTGTTTGCTATTAGTAATTACTCATAATTTTCTTTGTTTGGAAACAAAAATACTTTGAAGGTTTTAATGAATATTTTTACTTTTGTTCAAATTAAAAGTATAGATTTGTCAATAAATGGATTTCTGTGAAGTTGTATGCTGAAAGCTCAAATGTATTACCCTACCAAAACAGTGACATTTGAAGAGAAAAAACTGAAGTTAGGCCTTTTTTTGTTGTTGCGTATCCCTTACGGGACGTTACAGTCAACACCAGCATTTTTCAGTTGCTGTTGATGTACTAGGCAAGTGTTACGTTCAGTAGTTTGCCATTGCTTTCTAAACAACCGGCTCCCATACAGCACGTTATAACAAAACGCCACACGGTCTGCTGCACAAATCGGTCACAGCTGAGCTTCGAATGCCTGGTACCCGGCTCACGAACCGCGCTCGCAAGCCTTTAGCCACAAACTCAAGAAACTACTGCTGCTGTGCACATTAAATATTAAATTCAATTTTATTTAAACATTCGGAGTGGCCATGGGTAGTCCTCTAGGTCCTGGTATGGTGCACTTAGAAGAACAAAGAGCCCCGACTATTAAGGACCTGTTTCTATACCGCCATGATGTGGATGATATTCT
Source organism: Cepaea hortensis (assembly GCA_963921405.1). NCBI lineage: Eukaryota > Metazoa > Mollusca > Gastropoda > Stylommatophora > Helicidae > Cepaea > Cepaea hortensis. Next base: position 107,387,150 of record OY992878.1, on the reverse strand, counting down.
TTACAGAGACTAGGCAACAAGCAGAATTGTTCCAGTCCACCATAAACCAAGCCCACTTCTTTGTCTATTGACCACAAGCACAACAACACCTGATCACTTTTAGACATCCTGATCTGACATCAAGAGGATGGCATCATCCATAGAGCAGTCTGTCAACAAGAAATATGGACTGGTCAATAACTGAATTTTAATTAATTCAATAAAAGCATGATCTGGTAAGGACGCAGTTTAATCAAGCCAGAAAGGTTGGCTGTGATGACATAGTAAAAGAAAAATAACTGGACACATTCTGCAATCCAATGGATATCCAGCTGGCTTCATTAAGCATCACTGCCAGCCACCCAAACCTATCCCACAGAATCATGTTTCCCAAACTTCAAGTATTTCTTCAGCTAAACTTTCATGGGGACCACGTAATGAAAGGAATACACGATTGGCTTAAAACAGCAGTAAACCAAACATTCTTTGCTGCTGAACAAATGATCAGATATAAAAGCACGATCTATTCCATCTGTTAAAGAACCATTATCTCCACACACCTAATCAAGCAACATTTATCAATTCCGGTGTGAGAGCTGAGCAACTTGCACAGGTAGAACGGAAAGACAATTAGCAAACTGAATAGGCGAACATATACCAGTGTGGGGGAAAATAGAGTTAATCAATCTTCAAGAATCTCTGTGCAGGCAACAGGCTATAAAATGCCTTCTCATTGATTTCTCTACACCTTGTTAAAATATGGCCGTAAATATAACAAAGAGAAAGTGTTTTGTGTTCCATATACGATGAACATCATATGTGGTTGCAGTGTTTTGTGTACCATATTCCATGAACATCATATGTGGTTGCAGTGTTTTGTGTACCATATTCCATGAACATCATATGTGGTTGCAGTGTTTTGTGTACCATATTCCATGAACATCATATGTGGTTGCAGTGTTTTGTGTACCATATTCCATGAACATCATATGTGGTTGCAGTGTTTTGTGTACCATATACAATGAACATCATATGTGGTTGCAGTGTTTTGTGTTCCATATTCCATGAACATCATATGTGGTTGCAGTGTTTTGTGTACCATATTCCAATGACATCATATGTGGTTGCAGTGTTTTGTGTACCATATTCCATGAACATCATATGTGGTTGCAGTGTTTTGTGTACCATATTCCATGAACATCATATGTGGTTGCAGTGTTTTGTGTACCATATACAATGAACATCATATGTGGTTGCAGTGTTTTGTGTTCCATATTCCATGAACATCATATGTGGTTGCAGTGTTTTGTGTTCCATATTCCATGAACATCATATGTGGTTGCAGTGTTTTGTGTACCATATTCCATGAACATCATATGTGGTTGCAGTGTTTTGTGTACCATATTCCATGAACATCATATGTGGTTGCAGTGTTTTGTGTACCATATTCCATGAACATCATATGTGGTTGCAGTGTTTTGTGTACCATATACAATGAACATCATATGTGGTTGCAGTGTTTTGTGTTCCATATTCCATGAACATCATATGTGGTTGCAGTGTTTTGTGTACCATATACAATGAACATCATATGTGGTTGCAGTGTTTTGTGTTCCATATTCCATGAACATCATATGTGGTTGCAGTGTTTTGTGTACCATATTCCATGAACATCATATGTGGTTGCAGTGTTTTGTGTACCATATTCCATGAACATCATATGTGGTTGCAGTGTTTTGTGTACCATATTCCATGAACATCATATGTGGTTGCAGTGTTTTGTGTTCCATATTCCATGAACATCATATGTGGTTGCAGTGTTTTGTGTACTATATTCCATGAACATCATATGTGGTTGCAGTGTTTTGTGTACCATATTCCATGAACATCATATGTGGTTGCAGTGTTTTGTGTACCATATTCCATGAACATCATATGTGGTTGCAGTGTTTTGTGTACCATATTCCATGAACATCATATGTGGTTGCAGTGTTTTGTGTACCATATTCCATGAACATCATATGTGGTTGCAGTGTTTTGTGTACCATATTCCATGAACATCATATGTGGTTGCAGTGTTTTGTGTACTATATTCCATGAACATCATATGTGGTTGCAGTGTTTTGTGTTCCATATTCGATGAACATCATATGTGGTTGCAGTGTTTTGTGTTCCATATTCGATGAACATCATATGTGGTTGCAGTGTTTTGTGTACCATATTCCATGAACATCATATGTGGTTGCAGTGTTTTGTGTACCATATTCCATGAACATCATATGTGGTTGCAGTGTTTTGTGTACCATATTCCATGAACATCATATGTGGTTGCAGTGTTTTGTGTACCATATTCCATGAACATCATATGTGGTTGCAGTGTTTTGTGTTCCATATTCCATGAACATCATATGTGGTTGCAGTGTTTTGTGTACCATATTCCATGAACATCATATGTGGTTGCAGTGTTTTGTGTACCATATTCCATGAACATCATATGTGGTTGCAGTGTTTTGTGTTCCATATTCCATGAACATCATATGTGGTTGCAGTGTTTTGTGTTCCATATTCGATAAACATCATATGTGGTTGCAGTGTTTTGTGTACCATATTCCATGAACATCATATGTGGTTGCAGTGTTTTGTGTACCATATTCCATGAACATCATATGTGGTTGCAGTGTTTTGTGTACCATATTCCATGAACATGATATGTGGTTGCAGTGTTTTGTGTTCCATATTTGATGAACATCATATGTGGTTGCAGTGTTTTGTGTTCCATATTCGATGAACATCATATGTGGTTGCAGTGTTTTGTGTTCCATATTCGATGAACATCATATGTGGTTGCAGTGTTTTGTGTTCCATATTCGATGAACATCATATGTGGTTGCAGTGTTTTGTGTACCATATTCCATGAACATCATATGTGGTTGCAGTGTTTTGTGTACCATATTCCATGAACATCATATGTGGTTGCAGTGTTTTGTGTTCCATATTCGATGAACATCATATGTGGTTGCAGTGTTTTGTGTTCCATATTCGATGAACATCATATGTGGTTGCAGTGTTTTGTGTTCCATATTCGATGAACATCATATGTGGTTGCAGTGTTTTGTGTTCCATATTCGATGAACATCATATGTGGTTGCAGTGTTTTGTGTTCCATATTCGATGAACATCATATGTGGTTGCAGTGTTTTGTGTTCCATATTCGATGAACATCATATGTGGTTGCAGTGTTTTGTGTTCCATATTCGATGAACATCATATGTGGTTGCAGACAGTTTTATGTACCATATTCGATGAACATCATATGTGGTTGCAGACAGTTTTATGTACCATATTCGATGAACATCATATGTGGTTGCAGTGTTTTGTGTTCCATATTCGATGAACATCATATGTGGTTGCAGTGTTTTGTGTACCATATTCCATGATTATCATATGTGGTTGCAGTGTTTTGTGTACCATATTCCATGAACATCATATGTGGTTGCAGTGTTTTGTGTACCATATTCCATGAACATCATATGTGGTTGCAGTGTTTTGTGTACCATATTCCATGAACATCATATGTGGTTGCAGTGTTTTGTGTACCATATTCCATGAACATCATATGTGGTTGCAGTGTTTTGTGTACCATGAACATCATATGTGGTTGCAGTGTTTTGTGTTCCATATTCGATGAACATCATATGTGGTTGCAGTGTTTTGTGTTCCATATTCGATGAACATCATATGTGGTTGCAGTGTTTTGTGTACCATATTCCATGAACATCATATGTGGTTGCAGTGTTTTGTGTACCATATTCCATGAACATCATATGTGGTTGCAGTGTTTTGTGTTCCATATTCGATGAACATCATATGTGGTTGCAGTGTTTTGTGTTCCATATTCGATGAACATCATATGTGGTTGCAGTGTTTTGTGTTCCATATTCGATGAACATCATATGTGGTTGCAGTGTTTTGTGTTCCATATTCGATGAACATCATATGTGGTTGCAGTGTTTTGTGTTCCATATTCGATGAACATCATATGTGGTTGCAGTGTTTTGTGTTCCATATTCGATGAACATCATATGTGGTTGCAGTGTTTTGTGTTCCATATTCGATGAACATCATATGTGGTTGCAGTGTTTTGTGTTCCATATTCGATGAACATCATATGTGGTTGCAGACAGTTTTATGTACCATATTCGATGAACATCATATGTGGTTGCAGACAGTTTTATGTACCATATTCGATGAACATCATATGTGGTTGCAGACAGTTTTATGCATACAGAAAGAATTCTTGTTAAATTTCAAATTACCGTGGGGATAACAAATGCTCCACATTCGAACAATATCCATGATGGTGTGTTCTAGGTGTTTCATTCAAAGTATTATTCATTTATTCACTTCTGATTAGATGCAGAGAAATATGCCAGGCAGTAAATCATACTACATATTGTTTGTGGCTTCTATGTTTACAGACATTTGACTTGTTTCATACCTTCACAATTGACATGTTGACAGCAGTACTTTTATACACAGAGTATACTTGTGTCATGTGACTTGTTTCACACCTTCATGATTTACATGTTCACAGCAGTACTTTTATAACAAGAATATACTTGTGTCATGTGACTTGTTTCACACCTTCATGATTTACATGTTCACAGCTGTACTTTTATACACATAATATACTTGTGTCATGTGACTTGTTTCATACCTTCACGATTGACATGTTGACAGCAGTACTTTTATAACAAGAATATACTTGTGACATTTTGACTTGTTTCACACCTTCACGATTGACATGTTGACAGCAGTACTTTTATACACATAATATACTTGTGTCATGTAACTTGTTTCACACCTTCATGATTTACATGTTCACAGCAGTACTTTTATAACAAGAATATACTTGTGACATTTGACTTGTTTCACACCTTCACGATTGACATGTTGACAGCAGTACTTTTATACACATAATATACTTGTGTCATGTGACTTGTTTCATACCTTCACGATTGACATGTTGACAGCAGTACTTTTATAACAAGAATATACTTGTGACATTTGACTTGTTTCATAGCTTCACGATTGACATGTTGACAACAGTACTTTTATAAACAGAATATACTTGTGTCGTGTAACTTGTTTCACACCTTCATGATTTACATGTTCACAGCAGTACTTTTATAACAAGAATATACTTGTGTCATGTAACTTGTTTCACACCTTCATGATTTACATGTTGACAGCAATACTTTTATACACATAATATACTTGTGTCATGTGACTTGTTTCATACCTTCACGATTGACATGTTGACAGCAGTACTTTTATAACAAGAATATACTTGTGACATTTGACTTGTTTCATAACTTCACGATTGACATGTTGACAGCAGTACTTTTATAAACAGAATATACTTGTGTCATGTAACTTGTTTCACACCTTCATGATTTACATGTTCACAGCAGTACTTTTATAACAAGAATATACTTGTGTCATGTAACTTGTTTCACACCTTCATGATTTACATGTTGACAGCAGTACTTTTATAAACATAATATACTTGTGTCAGTAAAATGTCTGTGTCAATTTTTGTCTAATTTTAAGAAGAAATAGCAACATATTTGACTTTCCTTGCACCCTTGTGATTAAGATATTAACAAAATAATTGTACATGATGAATATTCTTGTATAGGAAACATTTGTCACAAAAATGTAATTTTCAGTTTTGAAAATAGTTGATGAATGTTGTGGAGAAATGGCTGAACTGAAGAGACGGTACCCTGCCACCAGTTGAAACTCGGGTGTTACTGTGCTTGTGTTGATCTTTGTCCTTTTGTTTCAGATCGGCCAAACAGATTGAGAGATTGGGTGCTTGTCTTATATGGCACTGATTCTCCCCCACGCAAGAGTCCCACGTCGGCCCGTAGCCCCAACTATGACTATGGGCAACATCTGACCATTAAAGGATCACAAGACAGGCGGGGTAGCAGGAGGCGGCCCTCTTTCTACGACAGTAGTTTTGATAATGATAACGATTACTACCACGAAACCTTGCCAACAACTACAACCACTACTACTACTACTACAACCACCACCACAACGACACCTTACTACCAGCATGGTGGCCATCAGATATATCCCTGGTCAGGGCAACAGACACATCAGCAGAACGGATATTGGTCTTCCTCCACCAGCCTGCGTAAGAACTCGGATTCCTTTTATTTTTGGGATCCATTTTACCAACCTTATGCATCACAATCTAATTATGCACCCCAGCCTGACTCACAGCATCGTGACCACCATCCCGAGCATACTTGTATTTATGAAACTCTAGCCAAAAAGTCCAACATATCTGCTATTCAGTACATGCGCAAGAAGCGCCCCCAACTAACTGCAGGCAAGACAGCTTATTAACCCTGTAGTACTTATAGCTTCTTCCAAGATTGATGTTGTGGCTTCTCTTTCCTTTTAGTCTATTGTATTGTTTGCTGTGTCAGTTTCTAGGTGTTGTGATTTTTTATGTATTTGATATTCTTTCCTTGGCTCTTGGCTATGCTTGACTCTCAGAATTCTGCATGGCAACTAAAATGGCACTCAGTTTAGCCTGAAATATAGGTAATATATCATCAGTAGTTGTATCAACTAATAATTGTCCTAGATCTATGAACAGTTCTATTTCACATACTGTGATTAAACACCTACATTATATCACATAAAAATGCAACAAGTGGCAGAAGTTCTACTGCCAGGATTTATCTCCAATATTTATCATGTATCAAACATAATGTGTTTTAAGTAAATGTAATAACATATGATGTGTAGAAAAGAAATGTTAAAGTTCCCAGAGCCATTCTGTGATTAACTTAACTGCTGACATTGATTTCTGTGTCATGTGTAAAATTTGTTTTGCATGTTTTTGCTCATCTAGTCATTGCTCCTCAGTGGAGAGTATTATACCTAAGGTTATAATATAAGTATTTAAAATACTATTTTATTTCAGACAAAATTTGGAATAAGTTTAGGGACCTGAACGTTTCACACTGTATACAAAATTAGTATAAATTTAACAATAAACTAAAATTTGACAGCTTATAAAAGTACACCTTACCATATACACTGTATAAGTGTTTATTAAAATAAGTTTGTATTTTTTATTTTCCAAAGTAAAGTATGCTACAAATGTTATATATACATATATATATATCCTGACAAAATGAAAGTCAGTTCTGGCAGTAAATCAAAACATACCTTCAACACTTTGTTGGATGTTGGAGTGTACAGTTGGCTCAGCTGACACTGAATACCAGCAAGTCATGGATTTGTACAACTTATGTGTTGCTCGTTCTGGTTTATTGAAGTTGAAGGAAGGCACTCAGTGTTCTACAATCTAGTACAATAAATAAGCAATGTTTTATATATATATATATATATATATATATATATATATATATATATATATATATATATATATATATATATATATATATATATATATATATATATATATGCCAGTCTCCTTAGCTAGGGGTTAGCTACTTTCTCCGTAATCCCGTATACTCTTGTGAGTAATGTGACGACGGCGAGAATCGGTAGCGGTTCTAACTGCGTTGATAACTTAATACTTAATATGTGAGCCGGTCGTTCAGAAAGCAATGGCAAACTACTGAGCGTAATCTTGCCAAGAAATCAACAATCAGCTGAAAGATGCTGATGTTGACAGCGATGTCCTGTAAAGGATATGCAAACATTTTATTTACATATATATATATATATATATATATATATATATATATATATATATATATATATATATAATCTGTTGCGTCAGCATCTTCCCGTGGTATTGTTAAGACTGAGAACACTGTCTAATGTTAGATGTGTATGGAAAGTCAGGGGAACCAACATATTATTTTTCCCTAAGACAAGCCCATGAACATATGTCAAAACCTTAGAGGAACATATTGATTTCCCAGCATACAACAACCTATCACTGGAGATATGTGCATCACTGAAGTGATCAGAGAACAGACACCAGTGATGAAACATGATTAGCAAGTTACAGAACCAGCCCAAGGACTAATCAACTTGATGATGATGATGATTTGTTTAAACTGAAAAGTACAAAATAGCAGACTTTTGCTATTTATTCATCAGAGGGGCGCTGTTAGGCAGTTTTGCATACTATAAATGATCAGGGAAATTATTTTTTATTTTTCATGATGATACTCTTAAAATTAAATTTGTGGTAAAATATGTAACAAAATTTGGATTAATCTATTAATTGACTGTACTGGTACCATAATAAATCAGTTTTGTTTTATTGTCTATACTTCAATGTATATACTTTCAGAAATGCATTTTTAAAAAATAGTTTGTAACGTCTGTTGGCTTGCAGCTGAAATGTGTGTACATAAAACTGCCTCTGCATTGTGGCATTAAGTGTAATGAACAAGTCTATTATATGTCTCATGTCTGTTTCTCATCTCATATTCTTTACCCTTGTTCCAGACTTTATTATGTAACTGGACAGATTTACATTGTTAACATATCAGCTGCTTGACTTCTCATTTCTGTGTTCTCTGTGCTTTCATTATTGTCCTTGGTGAGCCAACAAATGATAACTTCCTGTTTATGTGATTAACACCATAATGAGGGTTATTTATTTAATAATTGCATTCCTGGATCTCTAAATATTTACTGTAAATTGTTTCTGTAATTCAGTTCCCATCTTGTAGTGAAGGGTTGAGTCTGGTGCTGTCTATACGTTATCAGTGTAACAAATCCTTGTTGGCTGAATGAGTGGACAGGCCAGGTGACGCCCAGATATTCATGCAAGTGTCCTGTGACCAGAGGGCACAGAACCAGAGAAAGCAGGCAGCTGACCGCTGTCTTATTTAAAGGACACATGTCCAATGTTCATGGCTGCTGTATTTCCAACTTGCACTGATGTGTTTCCATTTAGTCTGATCATATACTTTGATATTTCCTTTAATTTACCGCCATAATGTCTGTGTGACATGTTTGAAAGAACAGACATTCCACTTGTGACTGTGTGCCATTGTAGTGTTCATGTTGTCACCCTGTGTGTCACCTTTGTCCAACAAATCCAGCAGAATCACCTTGCCTAAGTGAACTAGTTGAGTGATTCTCACTCCAGCAGAATCACCTTGCCTAAGTGAACTAGTTGAGTGATTCCCACTCCAGCAGAATCACCTTGCCTAAGTGAACTAGTTGAGTGATTCCAACTCTAGCAGAATCACCTTGCCTAAGTGAACTAGTTGAATGATTCCAACTCCAGCAGAATCACCTTGCCTAAGAGAACTAGTTGATTGATTGCCACTCCAGCAGCGTCTGATTGCAGTGTGTCTGAGCACCTAGCATACAGAGATGTTCTCAGCACCTGGAAGATTTCCGTGTTGATGACGGAGCAGCCCCAGAAGCAGCCTGACCAGGCTGTACTTGACAACAACACACAGATCTGCTGTTTGCTTGGTTTATCAGAGGATGATTCTCCTCCCCCCCCCCCCCCCCCCCTGCACATGGTCGAGTGCTTTCTGTGGAAGCTCAGTCGTTTCTAGTCTTTCAGGTTCAGAGTGACCACTTCATGTATAAGGTCGCAACTCTCTAATCAGATATCATTTTGGTGAAAATTACTTCATGAGCAGAATGTGACTAGTGGACTCAGCTTTATTTGGACAATGATGACACACATGTTGACATCATGAGCACTGAAAGGGCATACAGTTAAAGTTGTGCTCCATTCTCTGATATCATCATATAGAAACTCAGTCAAGTCAAGGACTGTTCTCCAGGCCATAAACATACTGGGTATATGGTGCTAATCCCATATTGGTATAGACCAGTCAGCACTTGATGGGGGAATGTGGTCACTCCCAGAACATTCCCATGATGGGGGAATGTGGTCACTCCCAGAGCATTCCCTTGATGGGGGAATATGATCACTAGCATGTCTTTGCTTCCCAGAACATTCCCTTGATGGGGGAATGTGGTCACTAGCATGCCTTTACTTCCCAGAACATTCTCTTGATGGGGGAATATGATCACTAGCATGTCTTTGCTTCCCAGAACATTCCCTTGATAGGGGAATATGATCACTAGCATGCCTTTACTTCCCAGAACATTCTCTTGATGGGGGAATGTGGTCACTAGCATGCCTTTGCTTCCCAGAACATTCTCTTGATGGGGGAATGTGGTCACTCCCAGAACATTCCCTCGATGGGGGAATGTGGTCACTAGCATGCCTTTGCTTCCCAGAACATTCTCTTGATGGGGGAATGTGGTCACTAGCATGCCTTTACTTCCCAGAACATTCTCTTGATGGGGGAATATGATCACTAGCATGCCTTTACTTCCCAGAACATTCTCTTGATAGGGGAATATGATCACTAGCATGCCTTTACTTTCCAGAACATTCTCTTGATGGGGGAATATGATCACTAGCATGCCTTTACTTCCCAGAACATTCTCTTGATGGGGGAATATGATCACTAGCATGCCTTTGCTTCCCAGAACATTCCCTTGATGGGGGAATGTGGTCACTAGCATGCCTTTACTTCCCAGAACATTCTCTTGATGGGGGAATATGATCACTAGCATGCCTTTGCTTCCCAGAACATTCCCTTGATAGGGGAATATGATCACTAGCATGCCTTTGCTTCCCAGAACATTCCCTTGATGGGGGAATGTGGTCACTAGCATGCCTTTACTTCCCAGAACATTCTCTTGATGGGGGAATGTGGTCACTAGCATGCCTTTACTTTCCAGAACATTCTCTTGATGGGGGAATGTGGTCACTAGCATGCCTTTACTTCCCAGAACATTCTCTTGATGGGGGAATATGATCACTAGCATGCCTTTACTTTCCAGAACATTCTCTTGATGGGGGAATATGATCACTAGCATGCCTTTGCTTCCCAGAACATTCCCTTGATAGGGGAATATGATCACTAGCATGCCTTTGCTTCCCAGAACATTCCCTTGATGGGGGAATGTGGTCACTAGCATGCCTTTACTTTCCAGAACATTCCCTCGATGGGGGAAAGTGGTCACTAGCATGTCTTTACTTCCCAGAACATTCCCTTGATGGGGGAATATGATCACTAGCATGCCTTTGCTTCCTAGAACATTCCCTTGTTGGGGGAATATGATCACTAGCATGCCTTTGCTTCCTAGAACATTCCCTTGATGGGGGAATGTGGTCACTAGCATGTCTTTACTTCCCACAACATTCCCTTGATGGGGGAATGTGGTCACTAGTATGTCTTTACTTCCCAGAACATTCCCTTGATGGGGGAATATGATCACTAGCATGCCTTTGCTTCCCAGAACATTCCCTGTACCCTCTTTAGGATGGGTCGACCTGGGAAGTTTAAATAAACCACAGCTCAACAAGGATTTGAGCACACAGCCACTGGCCTGCAGCCTAGCATGCTAGCCACTGTGTTACTGCAGACATTACTGGCTGTATGTTTACCAACATTTCAAACTAACCAGCAACATTTCAAACTAACCAGCAACATTTCAAACTAACCAGCAACATTTCTTGAAATACATCAGTCCTGAACTTTGGACTGGTGTTCTTTCAGTACACCTAGGCGATGTTTTCACTTGTCCCGTGTGCCAACCCCAGTCACAGGGCACTGCACCCACATGAGCGAGACATTTGGTGTTCCCATTCATTCAGCCAGCACACATTAACAATGATAACCCACCCACATTAACAATGATAACCCACCCACATTAACAATGATAACCAGCACACATTAACAATGATAACCCACCCACATGAGCGAGACATTTGGTGTTCCCATTCATTCAGCCAGCACACATTAACAATGATAACCCACCCACATTAACAATGATAACCCACCCACATTATCAATGATAACCAGAACACATTAACAATGATAACCCACCCACATTAACAATGATAACCCACCCACATTAAAAATGATAACCCACCCACATTAACAATGATAACCAGCACACATTAATAATGATAACCCACCCACATGAGTGAGACATTTGGTGTTCCCATTCATTCAACCAGCACACATTAACAATGATAATCCACCCACATCACGCGGCTAAGCTCTTCAGTCAGCGCCAGTTGCTATGTTAAACTTCAGCTGGCCCTCTGGAACTGTGTTGTCTGCTTCACTGCTTATCCCTGTCTGCATGACATCAGCAGTAGACACTGTGACTAACTGCTGCCGTTATTCTGTAGTGTTGACTAGTTTCTTCTAGCTAGAGTTTTAGAAACCCTTGTCTGTTTGCCATTCTTTATGTCATTTATATTCTGCATGTTATAAATTATTACAGGCATTTACCTGTCTGAGGAAAAGAGTGTTGTATTTGCTAGCTTTTTTTTTCTTCTGAATGTACTTTGCTTATTACTTATAAGTTACAAGTAGCATGTAAAAGTAATTTATTCTAGAATGTATGTATAGTTTGGGAAATGACAATTTTGTTTATGTCTGCTTTCTAGTATTTTATGATGTCAATTGTGTGACTTATTTTGTTCAGATGTTGGAATTTTGTAAATTATAGTGTACACGAATAGTGAGAGAGAGAGAGAGAGAGAGAGCGAGAGAGAGAGAGAGAGAGAGAGTGAGAGTGGGTGGGTGGGTGGGCTTATTTTTTTAGATCAAATATTGTTCAGCTACAAATTGTCAGATGTGAACCATGAGGTGGCATGCATGAAACAAGCTCTAGCTCGTATTTATGGTTTATAAAGTTTGGAAATTAATTTGCTTTTGAAATGTTATATTGATTATAGCGGTAAATGTGGATAAAGTGAAACATTTATAGCAGTGGATACATTTATTTCCTATTCATGCAGTTTGCATGCTTCTGTAGTCTCTTTAATTTAAAACTTATAACTCTTATGATACTTTTGTTAGGCAATCAAGTAGGCAGACATGTGAGTTAAAATATGTGATACAAGCATGTGAATCATTCCATCTTGAGAAGAATGAGATAGCTTTAATCTTCTTCAATTGCAAAAGGGTAGGGAACAGATCCAGTCATCTTCATTTTAATATGAGATTGAGTAGTTTTTAAAATGTTTACCAGTTGCATCTACTTTTACAATGTTTACCAGTTGCATCTATTTTTAAAATGTTTACCAGTTGCATCTATTTTTAAGTAAAATGACTGAAGTGCTCAGTGACTATGGATAAGATCTTATGATTGGACTTCCACTAACAGCTTGCTTGTGATTGGACTTCCATTAACAGCTTGCTTGTGATTGGACTTCCATTAACAGCTTGCTTGTGATTGGATTTTCACTAAATGCTTAATTGTGATTGGACTTCCTCTAACAGCTTGCTTGTGATTGGACTTCCACTAACAACTTGCATGTGATTGGACTTCCACTAACAACTTGCATGTGATTGGACTTCCACTAACAGTTTGCTTGTGATTGGACTTTCACTAAAGCTTGCTTGTGATTGGACTTTCACTAAATGCTTGCATGTGATTGGACTTCCACTAACAGCTTGCTTGTGTTTGATTTCTCTGCTTTCAGCTGAGCTCAAGGAATGGACTCTAGTTATGATGGGGTCCTCTACTCAGCACACAAAACGCAATGGAACCCCTGCCTCTGATGATGATGGCCTGCACAAGTCTCAGCCCATGCCATGTCTAGGGATTGTGACCAATGGCATCTGTATAGGTTGATTTTTACAGTTGCTGTTTCTTATTATACATAGATCTATGTAATGTAGGGAGCCACAGTAGCCTACTGGCTAGACACTATCCCACCACACTGATGGTCCATATTGGGGTTAGCTAATCAAACATGTCATTGACCTGGGCTCTCAGGTGAACCCAGCTTAAAATGGATGCCAGCAAATGTTTTGGGCAGTCAAGGTGGATGGCCTGATACGGACCACATCAGCCATGAGTGCCAGTTGGTCTATGAAATGATGTGTCTGGCAACGCATGCCCACTGCACCTTCAGGCATGTACAAGAGACCTTTAATGTTTTACCACGAGTTACCATTATTGTCATATCAGAGGCAAGGTTGAGTTAAGATAATGGAATAACAATACAGCCCCATGTTACAAATGGAATTTAAATCATTGTAGTCTGTAACACGATTGTGAAGTTCTTTCAGAACATTCACTCCATTTGGTAACTATGCAATGCAAGCTGCACTTGAAAGTTGAAGCTTGAATGTCCAAGCCAGAAGTCATATATTGTGTGCAATAGATGAAACTTAATGGAGAAACTGATAAGATGATTGTCAATGTACCCTACATAAACCTGCCGCAAGCATGCACATGGGCACACACATGCACACGCGCGCACACACGCGTGCCGAGTGAGCTGTATGAGTTGTAGTAACCTGCTAGTAAATATAGTGGGTGATGAAATATTGTACAGAAATGGCGAACTGGACCCTGGTAGTCAGACAGTCTGAGGACAGGGTAACTTCAGTGTTTAGGCAATAAATGGATTCAGACTCAAGTATCTCCTGTTATAACAAAATTAATTGGGCATGATTTGACCACATCACACACTGAGGCCCATCGGCCTATACAAATATTGATCACATCACACACTGGGGCCCATTGGTCTATACAAATATTGATCACATCACACACTGGGGCCCATTGGTCTATACAAATATTGATCACATCACACACTGGAGCCCATTGGTCTATACAAATATTGATCACATCACACACTGGGGCCCATTGGTCTGTACAAATATTGATCACATCACACACTGGGGCCCATCGGCCTATACAAATATTGATCACACACTGGGGCCCATTGGTCTGTACAAATATTGATCACATCACAGACTAGGGCCCATCGGCCTATACAAATATTGATCACATCACACACTGAGGCCCATCGGCCTATACAAATATTGATCATATCACACACTGGGGCCCAATGGTCTATACAAATATTGATCACATCACACACTGGGGCCCAATGGTCTATACAAATATTGATCACATCACACACTGGGGCCCAATGGTCTATACAACTATTGATCACATCACACACTGGGGCCCAATGGTCTATACAAATATTGATCACATCACACACTGGGGCCCATCGGTCTATACAAATATTGATCACATCACACACTGGGGCCCATCGGTCTATACAAATATTGATCACATCACACACTGGGGCCCAATGGTCTATACAAATATTGATCACATCACACACACTGGGGCCCATCGGCCTATACAAATATTTATCACATCACACACTGGGGCCCATTGGTCTGTGCATATACGGGACTAGCACATGATGCCCAACTCACCTCATATCTTGTTAGCTGCAGTTCATTCTCTTCTATTTTCATGAATGGGTTTAGATGAAAGTACATTTCCACATCTACTGTCCACATGTGTTTCCTTGATTCTTAAATCAACACATGATGTGCAAGTTGTGCTGCTATGTTTGATTGTTACTTCTAGCCTATACAAGTGTTTGTCTTTGTTTAATTGTTCTGATAATGACAGATTTATATTTTACAGTTTATGTTCTCTTCCGCAGAGTGCAAACCTGGTTTTTTCCAGTTTGGAGAGACCTGCATTGCCCACTGTCCTCAGCGTTTCTTTGGGAGTGTTCAGGCAGTTCAGGCGGCCTCACTCACCAATCCAAATTTTACAAAGCCTTTATTGCACACACAGGTAAGTAGTGCCTTAGTCTTTGATGATAAAGCTCCAACCTTAGTGAACACTTCTCAGGGAAATGTATTACACAAGTCTATAACGAAGTCGGACACAGACTCCTGGTCTAGAATAGTACCTTGGATGGAATCTGTCTATGGATGTAAACCTGAAACAAGTGCATACCAGTCAGACACACTGAATCTTGGTCTAGTATGGTACCTTGGATGGAATCTGTCTACAGATGTAAACCTGAAACAAGTGCATACCAGTCAGACACACTGAATCTTGGTCTAGTATGGTACCTTGGATGGAATCTGTCTAGAGAAGTCAACCTGCTACAGCAAAGGTGACCTAATTAAAAGTTGAGCACTGTCTGAGTGTTTGAGGTGGACAGTTCTGTATTTGCTACAGATGGTACACACGTTACTTGTCTAAAGCTATGACAGTCTAGCACAGTGGTTCTCAGCTGGTGGGGAATTCTTCCCCAGATTTTAAGGTTTCCAGGGGGTGGTTCTCAGCTGGTGGGGAATTCTTCCCCAGATTTTAAGGTTTCCAGGGGGAGGGGGAGGGGGAATTAAGATTATTTCAAGATCGCGTTAATACAAGAACTGATTACTTGATATTGTTTTTCCCTCTATACTTTACAATTCTGTGCTTCTTGCTCTTCTGAAATTTGTTTTATAACATAAGTAGACCTGCAAATCACGTTTTATGTAGACGTCGAGACTTGTTCTAGTATGTGTGCATTTAGCTTCCATTTTTACATATACTGTGTAGTGGGTGGGGGGGGGGGAATTTATAGGGAGGAAATACGAAAGGGGGGAGAATGACATTCTGAACATATGGTGACAGAGTGCATGGTCCAGAAAAAGGTTGAGAACCACTGGTGTAGCGGTTCATGCACTCTCTTGTCAACGGCAGACCAAGCTTCAGTCTCCCCAGGTGTGGTAGGATTTGATTTTCCCTCACCAAGGTCATCTCAGCCTTAAAAACAGGCTACCAGATCTTTTTCAGAATTTACTGAGAAGGAAAGGCACTGGGGAATAGAGCTGGCAAACTCATCTCATTATATAATTGTAGGTATGTCAACACCTGTCTGTTTAAGGCTGTGGATTTGATACTTTAATCTGTTTGTGGCTGTAGAATTGATACTTTAATCTGTTTATAGCTGTGTAATTGATACTTTAATATGTTTATGGCTGTGGAATTGATACTTTAATCTGTTTATGGCTGTGGAATTGATACTTTAATCATAATCCACCGTGAAATATGAAATCAAGAATCAACCGCATTCCACTCAGGACATTTCCCCATTTGTGCCCACCCCTTCTTCAGTAAAAGTGTCAGTATGATTGAACATCTATCTACCTATTTTTTCCTCTAAATGTTGAGTGTCTTCCAGGTCCTCTAGTCACTCACATATTCTGTACTACTTTGTCTGAACATCTACCAGTGTTTTCCTCTAAGTGTTGAGTGTCTTCCAGGTCCTCTGGTCACTCACATATTCTGTACTACTTTGTCTAATTGAACATCTACCAGTGTTTTCCTCTAAGTGTTGAGTGTCTTCCAGGTCCTCTGGTCACTCACATATTCTGTACTACTTTGTCTGAACATCTACCAGTGTTTTCCTCTAAATGTTGAGTGTCTGCCAGGTCCTCTGGTCACTCACATATTCTGTACTACTTTGTCTGAACATCTACCTGAGGTTTCCTCTAAATGTTGAGTGTCTTCCAGGTCCTCTGGTCACTCGCATATTCTGTACTACTTTGTCTGAACATCTACCTGTGTTTTCCTCTAAATGTTGAGTGTCTTCCAGGTCCTCTGGTCACTCACATATTCTGTACTACTTTGTCTGAACATCTACCTATGTTTTCCTCTAAATGTTGAGTGTCTTCCAGGTCCTCTGGTCACTCGCATATTCTGTACTACTTTGTCTGAACATCTACCTGTGTTTTCCTCTAAATGTTGAGTGTTTTCCAGGTCCTCTGGTCACTCACATATTCTGTACTACTCTGTCTGATTGAACATCTACCAGTGTTTTCCTCTAAATGTTGAGTGTCTTCCAGGTCCTCTGGTCACTCACATATTCTGTACTACTTTGTCTGAACATCTACCAGTGTTTTCCTCTACACATTGAGTGTCTTCCAGGTCCTCTGGTCACTCACATATTCTGTACTACTTTGTCTGAACATCTACCAGTGTTTTCCTCTAAGTGTTGAGTGTCTTCCAGGTCCTCTGGTCACTCACATATTCTGTACTACTTTGTCTGAACATCTACCTGTGTTTTCCTCTAAGTGTTGAGTGTCTTCCAGGTCCTCTGGTCACTCACATATTCTGTACTACTTTGTCTGAACATCTACCTGTGGTTTCCTCTACACATTGAGTGTCTTCCAGGTCCTCTGGTCACTCACATATTCTGTACTACTTTGTCTGAACATCTACCAGTGTTTTCCTCTAAATGTTGAGTGTCTTCCAGGTCCTCTGGTCACTCGCATATTCTGTACTACTTTGTCTAATTGAACATCTACCAGTGTTTTCCTCTAAGTGTTGAGTGTCTTCCAGGTCCTCTGGTCACTCACATATTCTGTACTACTTTGTCTGAACATCTACCTGTGTTTTCCTCTAAATGTTGAGTGTCTTCCAGGTCCTCTGGTCACTCACGTATTCTGTACTACTTTGTCTGAACATCTACCTGTGTTTTCCTCTAAGTGTTGAGTGTCTTCCAGGTCCTCTGGTCACTCGCATATTCTGTACTACTTTGTCTAATTGAACATCTACCAGTGTTTTCCTCTAAGTGTTGAGTGTCTTCCAGGTCCTCTGGTCACTCACATATTCTGTACTACTTTGTCTGAACATCTACCTGTGTTTTCCTCTAAGTGTTGAGTGTCTTCCAGATCCTCTGGTCACTCACATATTCTGTACTACTTTGTCTGAACATCTACCTGTGTTTTCCTCTAAATGTTGAGTGTCTTCCAGGTCCTCTGGTCACTCACATATTCTGTACTACTTTGTCTGAACATCTACCTGTGTTTTCCTCTAAATGTTGAATGTCTTCCAGGTCCTCTGGTCACTCACATATTCTGTACTACTTTGTCTGAACATCTACCAGTGTTTTCCTCTAAATGTTGAGTGTCTTCCAGGTCCTCTGGTCACTCACATATTCTGTACTACTTTGTCTGAACATCTACCAGTGTTTTCCTCTAAGTGTTTAGTGTCTTCCAGGTCCTCTGGTCACTCGCATATTCTGTACTACTTTGTCTAATTGAACATCTACCAGTGTTTTCCTCTAAGTGTTGAGTGTCTTCCAGGTCCTCTGGTCACTCACATATTCTGTACTACTTTGTCTGAACATCTACCTGTGTTTTCCTCTAAGTGTTGAGTGTCTTCCAGGTCCTCTGGTCACTCACATATTCTGTACTACTTTGTCTGAACATCTACCTGTGTTTTCCTCTAAATGTTGAGTGTCTTCCAGGTCCTCTGGTCACTCACATATTCTGTACTACTTTGTCTGAACATCTACCTGTGTTTTCCTCTAAATGTTGAATGTCTTCCAGGTCCTCTGGTCACTCACATATTCTGTACTACTTTGTCTGAACATCTACCAGTGTTTTCCTCTAAATGTTGAGTGTCTTCCAGGTCCTCTGGTCACTCACATATTCTGTACTACTTTGTCTGAACATCTACCAGTGTTTTCCTCTAAGTGTTGAGTGTCTTCCAGGTCCTCTGGTCACTCACATATTCTGTACTACTTTGTCTGAACATCTACCAGTGTTTTCCTCTAAGTGTTGAGTGTCTTCCAGGTCCTCTGGTCACTCACATATTCTGTACTACTTTGTCTGAACATCTACCAGTGTTTTCCTCTAAATGTTGAGTGTCTTCCAGGTCCTCTGGTCACTCACATATTCTGTACTACTTTGTCTGAACATCTACCTGTGTTTTCCTCTAAATGTTGAGTGTCTTCCAGGTCCTCTAGTCACTCACATATTCTGTACTACTTTGTCTGAACATCTACCAGTGTTTTCCTCTAAATGTTGAGTGTCTTCCAGGTCCTCTGGTCACTCACGTATTCTGTACTACTTTGTCTGAACATCTACCAGTGTTTTCCTCTAAGTGTTGAGTGTCTTCCAGGTCCTCTGGTCACTCACATATTATGTACTGCTTTTCAGCCATCGCACTTCCCCTATACACCCTCCATTTCCATTCTTGTGCTTGAAGTTGCGATGTTATACAAAAGATTCTCATTTATTTCCACAGTGTCTCTTAATCTTTGCAATGAAGTCCCAACCACCCCATTTCCCTGGCACCACAGACCCATCTGTGTATATTATCACATTAATTAAGCATGGGTTGTCACCAATCAGCTGTTGTAGTGATGCCAATGTCTCACCCAGCGCTGTCCTTTCACGACACCCTCAGTCTAGTGTGACTGTCACTCTGTGCATGGCTGCCTAAAGCAGTACATCTGTGATAATGGCCCATTCCCTTTCCCGCACTATCTTACCTATTTCAGACATGTCTCTTCAGCCTGTGCCATCCAAGAACTACTCCTTGTCCACTCCTCATAGTCCACTAAGATGTAGTATGTTCATTAACAACTAGGATTATCAGCAGAAGTTATCATGTATGATTACATGTAAGAGGAAAGTCTTCTGTGATTTAAAGACTCAGTTCCCTACTATTCTCGTGTCTGACTTCATAATTTGTTTCACAACAAAACTCCTCCTTCTATACTACTGTTTAATAATTGGTCAATATCATCTGCCATCTTTCTTGTATGTGTTTCCAGGGTGTCTGTGTTCCTTGTCATGCTTCATGCTTGACGTGCAAAAGCTCAATTGCTGCTGACTGCTTCCAGTGTGCTTCTGGATTCGAACGAAAAGAAAATCTGTGTGAGAAGAAGATGATCTGGGATCTGCTGGACCCAGATGTCATGAAACATCTGGCTTGGGCTATTATCATCTGCCTGGCTGCAATATTGTTATTCAGGTATGTAACAATGGAGCAGACAGATCACGGTTGTTCATTAGTTGTATTTATACACTGGCAAAGAGTATTCAAAAGTGCTCGTTGTTCTGTGATAAGAAATGTTATGTCGTACTGTCAGTTTAAGACACACATTGTACAATCTTATCATCATCATCATCATCCAGTGCCTTGCCGGCTGGCATGGGCAATCATGCCTCTCCACAAATCGACGTCACGGATCAATTCATGTGTTGACTCCCTTCCGTGCTATGACATAAGACTGTCAAAAATCTTCTCATGTTGTCTTCCTCTCTTTCCGCAAATCTGTCCTTTTTTTACAACATGTTCCAGTTTTAGTCTTCTCATGACGTGGCCAAGTGAAGGAAAGCAACGGCAAACTGCCTTCTTTAAAAGTGCCTAGTTCATTATGATTCGCTTAAAGACAGATCATGGCAAGACAAGGACAGAGACATTAAAATTAGCAACATGGAACGTTAGGACGTTAAACGACGACAAAATATTAGATAACATAAAACAAGAAATGGAAATAGAGAAAATTAATATTTTAGGGATGTACGAAACGAGATGGACAGGAGCAGGCATCAAGATAGATGAAGATTTTAAGATTATTTATTCTGGAGGAGAAAATCAACAAAGGGGGTTAGCAATTATTTTCGACCGGCAAACATCAAAATCTGTTCAAGGATATTGGGTCATGTCAGACAGACATTCTACTAGTTAAATTAAGCGGCAGACCTTTTGGCATAAATGTTATTAAAATATATGCCCCAACAGGAGAATCCAGTGAAGATAGTGTAGAAGAATTTTATAATGACATGGAGTCAACAAATTTATTGCAATCCCAAAGAAATCATAAGCCTTGGAACGTGGTCAACATAGAACAATTAGTATAATCACAAAGATTTTGCTGAGAAGTACCATGTGAGGAAGAAGTGAGGAAGTGCTATCAGTGAGCTATTATCAGTGAGGAAGAAAATACAACCTGAAATAAAGGAAGAACAATGTGGGTTTGTAAAAGGATAGGGTACAGTAAATGCTGTGTATATGCTGTGTTCAGTTATTGAACATTCTATAGAAGTAAATAAAGATATACATCTTTGCTTTATTGACTACACAAAGGCTTTCGATAGAGTAAGACATGTCAACATGTTAGATATGCTTGCAGATCTACAAATTGATGGGAAAGACATTAGACTTATAAAAAACATATATTGGAAACAACAAACTGCCATAAGGATTGATAATGAAGTGGGACAATATCAGCCTATTAAGAGAGGTGTTAGGCAGGGATGTGTAATGTCTCCAGATCTTTTTTCCCTATACAGTGAAAATATTTTTAGAAATGTAGATTATATAAATGGAATCAGCATTGGAGCCCCATCAATAACATTAGATATGCAGATGATATAATATTGATTGCAGACAATGAGCAGGATCTGCAACAATTAGTAGATGCAGTTGTTGCACACAGTGAACAACTGGGATTAGAATTAAATTATAAAAAGACACACATTATGGTCGTCACTAGGAAAAAGGAAATACCACAATGAAATATACAAATAAATGGGAATATTCTTCAACAAGTGAATCGGTACAATTATCTCGGAACAGTCATAACATCTGATGGGAGATGCCTTGTAGAGATTAGAACATGAATCGCCATGGCGAAAGTAGCCTTTAGCAAGATGAAAAATATACTGACCAATAAAAATATGTCAATTGAAATGAGAAAAAGAGTGTTGAGGGACTACATAGAGCCTGTTCTTTTGTATGAATGTGAAACTTGGACAATGAGCAGTCAAGCTGAAAATTATCTGATGGCTGCAGAAATGTGTTTTCTGAGCAAAATGCACAGAGTACCATGGACAGACAGAAAAACCAATGACCAAGTACTACAGGAGACAAATTAAAATCGTAAATTGATTAGAGAAATTAGACGTAGACAGTCACAATTTTTTGCACATGTTATGAGAAGAAATGGATTGGAGAACTTAGTGACAACTGGCAAGATCGAAGGGAACAGGCCAAGGGGAAGACTGAGAAGTAAATACCTGGATGGCTTGGCCACATGGCATGGTCAAGACAGGAACACTGAGCTGATCCACGACTCTGGTGATCGAGTGAAATGGCGAGTCATGACCACCCACACTTTCCGGCATGGCACATGATTGATTGATTGATTGACATGGGCAAAAAACGATGACTGCCTCTTTCTGATGTTTCGGATAAGTTGTCTTTGCTACTCAGCTTCCCTTAAAATGTCCTGATTAGTTAGTTAGTTAGTTAGTCGAGGTTCCAACTTCACAGCAACGGGTCGTCCCCATTATGCTCCGTTCCTGTGCCAGTGAATATCACACAAAATGCTCCCCACTGTCCAATTTGAAAAGTGGAACAGACAGGAGTCTCGGCAATCCAACAGCCCGCACGGGTACACTGTGCATAATGCCGCCGCCAGAATGCCAACACAAAAGTCTTCCACGAAAACCACAGTTCATCGTCGACGGAATCGGCAGTCACCAGAAAGACCACATTGACCTGGGTTTTCTCACATGGCTCTGTCTCTATCCGCAGGGCGACCGGCCGAAAGCGTTGCATTAAGCACGACCTCCGTAGCTCCAGCGCTGACTACCAGGAGTCTCCTGAAAAATGCACTCATGAACCGAAAAGGCAAATCAGTCAATTCAGCAACAGCCAGTAGCCATTGTTCCGAACATGCAGGTCACTGTACAAACAAAGGCGGACATGAAAAAGTAATCCATGCGAATATCACAGTTCAGAGTCACGCCACGCACTCACTCAGTAGCATGACGACGGAACCATATACTACCAGTCCAACATGAGGAAAGATGTCCTGATTGCTCATTTTGGCTGTCCCGTTAATTTTCAGCATTCTTTTATAAAATCACATCTCCAAGGCTTCTGTGATTTTTTGCCTATTTACTGATTGTCCAGGATTCACCGCCGTATGTTAAAACTGGTTTTATGTTACATGCAAGAACTCTTTTTCTGACTTTCAAGGACAGTGACTTATTGCACAAAACGTTCATTTGATAGAATGCAGTTTTTGCTTGTCCTATTCTGCTCTTTATCTCAGCGATGCATCTTCCATCTGATGTTATCCATGTGCCTAGATTTCTGTACTTGCCCCAAAACAATGTCCTGTACTTTAATTGCACATTTAGGCACAATCTGTTTCATTGATATCACCATGACTTCTGTCTTCCTATTATTCAAACTAAGGCACATTTAGGCACAGTCTGTTTCGTTGATATCACCATGATTTCTGTCTTCCTATTATTCAAACTAAGGCACATTTAGGCACAGTCTGTTTCGTTGATATCACCATGACTTCTGTCTTCCTATTATTCAAACTAAGGCACATTTAGGCACAGTCTGTTTCGTTGATAACACCATGACTTCTGTCTTCCTATTATTCAAACTAAGGCACCTCCCCCGATGTGTCTCCACCTTGCCGTGGTGGGGGAGCTTGCGTGTCCCATCGACCCCATGTGCTTGCCGATGGGTGAAAACTACATATCGGACGGCTCATGGGATAGGGACCAGACTAAGAGAGAGACAACCTGCTACTCTGCAGGTGAGACTGAGGATAGCAGTCTAAAATTTAAATCAGGCGCACGAAGGCAGAAGTTCTTGGTCCGGATAAAACACTAAAGGCTCCCTGTTGAGGGCTGTGGCTGAACGCCTCTAAGCCGCAAACCCTCGGACCTGAGAGCCGGGCCGATAGCCACCTTTCGAAAAATAAAGGCGTGATACTGAGCAAGCTACATGCTCAAGTCTGATAGAAGTTCGAAGGCTCTCATCTGGGGGATATGAGAGATTCCCGGATGAGAGGACCAGGCCGTTTCTCGTTCACGTTGCACGAAGGTAAGGTGCTGAGCCGGCAGCACAAGTAGCCTACCTCGTGAGCGAGTACAAAAAGTCACAAAAGTGCCCCAGTCGAAGAAAACGGCTGCGAAAACTGTATCTAACTCATAGAGAGTGTAGACAAAAGTGGAAGAACGTCCCAAATGACGCAAAATGGAACGCACGGCGAGCGAACCTATTGCGTGGTCCGAAGTCAAAAGCAAAAGCTTACCGAGTTGGTGTCGCTTGCAGTCTGACCGTCCCTGGTGTGTGCTAGAGCGATCAGTGGCAAACGAGTTGCCCAACACATGGAAATGAGGAACTAAAGCAGCCCAGTCACAGAGCAATATGTGCCGGCTCTGCAATTATGAAAGCCTCCTTGGATAGCGAGGGAATGCTCATGGTCTGCCCCTGCCTTCCCTTGAGGGCCGACCATGATGTCGTTCATCGTTCTATCTTGACCAGCTGAGATGTTAGCGACATCACAACAGTCCAACGTGCCTCGAAACCAGAGGAAGGCTAACCTCATTAAAAAATGCCCGCTGAAGTCGGAAGTGTCGTCCTACGGGTGGCAAACTAAAAATTGACACTACGCAATTACGTCCGAGTGAAATGTCTCGTCCGAATGTCTCCCGTGCTAGGAACTGCTCTGACTACCTAGTTTCCGAATGCCGCTCTTGTTCGGAACAGCTCTGACTGGGTAGTTTTCCGAATGTCTGTTGTGCCTGGAAAAGCTCTGTTGGGCGCAACGACAAGCACATGTCCGAAAACTCGCTGAGTGGATGCCGTCTGCAAACCTGTCTGGTTTGTGCGGGAATGACCAGGGGAAACGAAATGACCAATATATTGAAGTGAGGATTTAAAGCAGCCATGAGCAGGACGTGACGATCTCCCTCGGTGAGCCCAGATCCAGGGCGTTATGTGTCGGCCCTGCAACTATGGAAGCAACCTTGGATGGCGGAAAATGCTATGGACTGTCCCTGCCTTCCTTTGAGGGATGACCGTTGTCCTCGACCGTTCAACCTTGGCCAGCATGGTTGCAGATGGCACTACAAAAGTGAGAGTCTCCCAGGAATGCTACCTGGTCAAAAAAGCACGCTAAAGTCGATGTGTTGGCCACGGGTTTCGGCCCAAGGGCGCATAACAGACACACCGCAATCACATCTGAAAAAACACTCCGGATGAACGAAAAGAAGAAGAAGAAGAAACTAAGGCACATTTAGGCAGTCTGTTTCGTTGATATCACCATGACTTCTGTCTTCCTATTATTCAAACTAAGGCCCAAGTCGCAAAAACTATACGAAGCACAGACTGCTACAGCGACCATAGATTAATCTTAAGCAATTTACATATAAATTAAAGAAAGTCAAATATTCACCAACAAACACCAAATTTGATTTACAGGCACTGAAGAGTGAGGAAATAAAAGATAAATTCAACGTAGAGGTAAAGAGCAGATTCGATGCATTGTCTGATATGGAAATATTATTTCAAGACATCAGTGACCAATGGGAAATATTAAATAAATCAGTCAACCAAGCTGCAGAAACAACCATCCCAAAATTAAAGATAATAGGACGCAAGAAATGGATGATGGCAGACATCTTAAAACTCATGGAAGTAAGAAGAGATAACAAAAATAACAAAGACAAATGTGAAGAGATTCACAGGAAAATTAGGAAGCTATGCAAAGAGGCAAAAGAAACATGGCCTGAGGAAAATTGCAAGGAAATTAAAACCAACACAACACCCGGAATACCAAATTAATGCATAAAAGAATTAATGACATCACTAACAAAAGAACACATATCAATGGGCTGCCTAAAAACCACAGATAGCAAAATCATAATAGAAAAAGATCAGATTTTACCTGCGTGGTCAGATTATGTGAAAGACTTTTATGATCATAAAGAGAAGAACAATATGATCATCGGAATAATAATGAAGGACCATCAATTTTGAAGATGGAAGTTCAGAATGCTCTTAACCATATGAAAACTGGCAAGACCCCGGGTACAGATAACATCACAATAGAAATGATCAACGCCTTAGAAGAATATGGAATAGACCAAGTCACCAGACTGCTGAACGCAATATACGATACTGGAGATATACCTCCTGAATTATGTAATTCTATATTTATTGCAATCCCAAAGAAATCAGGAGCCTTGGAATGCGATCAACATCAAACAATTAGTATAATGAGCCACATCACAAAGATTCTGCTGAGAATTATCATGCAAAGAGTTAGGAAGAAAATACAACCTGAAATAGGAGAAGAACAATGTTGGTTTGTAGAAGGCAAGGGCACAGTAAATGCTGTGTATATACTGAGAACAGTAATTGAACGTTCTATAGAAGTAAATAAAGATCTATATCTTTGCTTTATTGACTACGCAAAGGCTTTCGATAAAGTGAGACATGTCGACATGATAAGGATGCTTGAAGATATACAAATTGATGGAAAGAACCTTAGACTTGTAAAAAAACATATATTGGAAACAACAAGCTGCCATCAGAATTGATAACGATGTAAGTCAATATCAGCCTTTTAAAGTAGGCATGAGACAGGGATGTGTAATGTCTCCAGATATTTTTTCCCTGTACATTGAAAATATTTTCAGAAATATAGAAGAAATGGAAGGAATCAATATTGGGGGAACGATACATCAATAACATTAGATATGCAGATGATACAGTCTTGATTGCAGACAATGAACAGGACCTGCAAAATTTAGTAAATGCAGTTGTTGCACACATTGAACAACTAAGGTTAGAATTGAATATTAAGAAGACACAGAGTATGGTCGTCACTGGGAAGAAGGAAATACCACAATGTGATATACGAGTAAATGGGCATATTCTTAAGCAAGTGAATCGATACTTATCTTGGCACAGTCATAACATCTGATGGGAGATGTCTTGAAGAGATTAGAACAAAAATTGCCATTGCGAAGGTAGCCTTTTGCAAGATGAAAAACTTACTGACCAGTAAAAAGATATAGCGATTTATTGCCTGGCATATTTTGCTGCATCTCGTCAGGTACATAATGCAGAATTCACACACCATAAAGTAAAATAACTAGATAAATCCTTCAAGCTGAAATATACACATGTTCGCACAGTAATGTCATTTGTCTACCACAGTAATTTTAAACTTACTAACATATCTTTCTGTTTGCGCAAAGCTGGCTTGTGTAGATTAATCAATGATGGGGGACGGGGAAAAGAGTGTTGAAGTGCTTCATAGAACCTGTTCTTTTGTGTGGATGTGAAGCGTGGACAATGAGCAGTCAAGCTGAAAAACAGCTGATGGCTGTGGACAGACAGAAAAACCAATGAACAAGTCCTTCAAGAAACAAATGAAGATCATAAACTGATTAGAGTCACTAGACGTAGACAGTCAAAAATTTTGGGGCATGTTATGAGAAGAAACGACTTGGAAAACTTGGTGACGACTGGCAAGATCGAAGGGAAGAGACCAAGGGGAAGACCAAGAAGTAAATACCTGGATGGCTTGGCCATGTGGCATGGTCTAGACAGGAACATGGAGCTGATCCATGACTCCGGTGATCAAGTGAGATGGCAGAACATGACCGCCCACACTTATCGGCATGGCACATAAAGGTGCGCCTTCAGATGTACTAACAAGAGCAGCTCACAATTTACAAAGTCATTTTCTTGTAAAGTTACTTACTGTATAGTAACATTTTTTTATTTTAATTTCAAAAGTGATAGAGATAAACCAGATAAAATAAAATATTTGAGAACATGCATCTTTCCTGTGGCAACGTACAAATGTGAGTCATGGACCATTTCACTAGCAGCGAAGAAGAAAATTGGGACTTTGAAGCTCAGATGTTAGAGAACAGTTCTTAGAACACCATCGTCCAAAGTGAAGAAAAACATTCACATTCTAGAACGATTCTTAGAACACAATCTTCCAAAGTGAAGAAAAACATTTGCATTCTAGAAAATTTGAACATTGAAGAAAAACATTCACATTTTAGAAGATTTGAGTATTAAAGAAAAACATTCACATTTTAGATGATTTGAGTATTAAAGAAAAACATTCACATTTTAGAAGATTTGAGTATTAAAGAAAAACATTCACGTTCTAAAAGATTTGAACATTGAAGAAAAACATTCACATTCTAGAAGATTTGAACATTGAAGAAATCTGTCTCGGAAACTGACAAACATCACAGTGGTTTGGAATGACCTGTGATAGAAGGCATGGTTGCTGGAGGAAGAGGCAGGGGTGACAGCACAAAGATGGATACAGGACAGTGAAGACAGTATAAAGATAGATACAGGCCAATGAAGACAGCACAAAGATGAATACAGGCCACTGAAGACAGCACAGAGATAGATACAGGCCACTGAAGACAGCATAAAGATAGATACAGGACACTGAAGACAGAAAAAAAGAGAGATGCGGGACAATGAAGACAGAACAGAGATGGATACAGAAAACTCAAGACAGCACAAAGATAGATACAGGCCAATAAACACGCCACAAAGATAGATACCGGGCATTTAAGACAGCACAAAGATAGATACAGAACGCTCAAGACAGCACAAAGATAGATACAGGACACTGAAGACAGTACACAGATACATACAGGCCATTGAAGACAGCACAAAGATAGATACAGGCCACTGAAGACAGTACAAAGACAGATACAGGCCATTGAAGACAGGACAAAGATGGATACAGGACACTGAAGACAGCATAAAGATAGATACAGGACACTGAAGACAGCATAAAGATAGATACAGGCCACTGAAGACAGCACAAAGATAGATACAGGCCACTGAAGACAGCACAAAGATAGATACAGGCCATTGAAGACAGGACAAAGATGGATACAGGACACTGAAGACAGCATAAAGATAGATACAGGACACTGAAGACAGGACAAAGATAGATACAGGCCATTGAAGACAGGACAAAGATGGATACAGGACACTGAAGACAGCATAAAGATAGATACAGGACACTGAAGACAGCATAAAGATAGATACAGGCCAATGAAGACAGCACAAAGATAGATACAGGCCACTGAAGACAGGACAAAGATAGATACAGGCCATTGAAGACAGGACAAAGATGGATACAGGACACTGAAGACAGCATAAAGATAGGCCAATGAAGACAGCACAAAAATAGATACAGGACACTGAAGACAGCATAAAGATAGATACAGGCCAATGAAGACAGCACAAAGATAGATACAGGCCACTGAAGACAGGACAAAGATAGATACAGTACACTGAAGACAGCACAAAGATAGATACAGGACACTGAAGACAGCACAAAGATAGATACATGCCAATTATGACAGCACAAAGATAGATACATGCCAGTGAAGACAGCATAAATATGGATACAGGACAATGAAGACAGCACAAAGATAGATACAGGCCAATGAAGACAACACAAAGATGGATACAGGACACTCAAGAGAGCACAAAGATGGACACAGGACAATGAAGACAACACAAAGATATATACAGGACATTGAAGACAGCATAAAGATGGATACAGGACAATGAAGACAGCATAAAGATAGATACAGGACACTCAAGACAGCACAAATATAGATACAGGACAATGAAGACAGCACAAAGATAGATACATAACAATGAACACAGCACAAAGATAGATACAGGACATTGAAGACAGCACAAAAATAGATACAGGACATTGAAGACAGCATAAAAATAGATGCAGGATAATGAACTCAGCACAAAGATGGGTACAGGACACTGAAGACAGTACAAGGATAGTTACAGGACAATGAAGACAGCACAAAGATAGATACATCACATTGAAGACAGCACAAAGATAGATACAGGACACTGAAGACAGTACAAAGATAGATACAGGACACTGAAGACACTTGAGCATGAATGCATGAGGCAGGGAGACTGGGAGCGACATTCTGAACCTGCAACATGATGATAATGAAAGCATGTTTATTGGGAAATATGATGTTTAATTGATAATTGATGAAAACACAATTCATGTCTGCAGACATGCTGATACAACTCCTTTAATCTAGTCACATATAGAACACAATGATAGTCTCACAGTCTCAGGCTGCACTATGTACTTGAAAGTACAACATTACAACACACAAATGGTAGTCTCACAGTGTCAGGCTGCGCTATGTACTTGAAAGTACAACATTACAACACACAAATGGTAGTCTCACAGTGTCAGGCTGTGCTATGTACTTGAAAGTACAACATTACAACACACAAATGATAGTCTCACAGTGTCAGGCTGCGCTATGTACTTGAAAGTACACCATTACAACACACAAATGATATTCTCACAGTGTCAGGCTGCGCTATGTACTTGAAAGTACACCATTACAACACACAAATGATAGTCTCACAGTGTCAGGCTGCGCTATGTACTTGAAAGTACACCATTACAACACACAAATGATAGTCTCACAGTGTCAGGCTGTGCGCTATGTACTTGAAAGTACAACATTACAACACACAAATCAGTGTCATGACTTCGTATAATGAAGCTGCTCCTGATCTTGTATATCTGAGACTGGAGATAAGAGTGTCATACAAACATTGTGTTCATGTAACTGTAAGTGTATTGTGACTGAATAGTTGAGAGTTGTACATTTGCAACAGGCAGAGATGTAGATGTTGAAGAAGCTACTCTAGGAAATGACTGCCACTGAATGATAGCAATTGAAAATGTGATTTTGTGTTAGTCCCTTCACAGTCCATCATGTTTTTTTAATGTGTATATTGTGTTTGAACTCCTCAGTGTTGTATTTGGTTTCCTACAAGCCAGGGACCGAGGCTGCCTTTGCTGGGAAAAGAAGCCAAACTACATACCAGATTGGAATAAAAGCAACTTCAGTGGAGTAACTGCCAACTTTGCTGCACAGGATAGAAAAAATGAAGAGTCTTCAACTCAAAACAAAATCAAAACACACTTTCCACAGACTGTAGCTGTGAAATGCCACAAGTGTACAAACGCCGTACAAAATGTTTGATAAGCGTACAGACTGCAAGTAGAAAAGAGTGTATGAACTGTGGGCTGCTAGTGCAAAATCAGCTGGTGTTTCTGTAAAAAACGGTCAGTCTGCGCTAAATGTTTCTGGTGCTTTCTTTAAGCTGAAGTGTACAGAGAAAAGACAAATATAGAGTTGTGTTGTGCAGTCAAGCTTACCTCAGGGGACAAATTAAAGCCAGAAAAAAGATAGATAATGCAAGTTGATGTGTGCCAAATATGTGTACAGCTAGAATAGGTGTGTCATTTGTGAATGTGAAAGAAGAAAATGGTGGTACCAGTTGTTAACGATTGTAACATGTGACACTAGAATGTGAATGTCATTTTTGTATAAAGCAGTTGTGTGTTGAACTATCTCACTTTACAGATGAAGAAATGATATGTGCAGATTGTAGACTCCTGGTGCTGGTTCTCTGTTTTATTACACTGGAGAACCAAAGTCATGAAATAACTTTTACTGTTAGTATTTTTGTGCTGGATCTAAATATGGTTGTCTAACAAGTCAGGCTTTTAAGTGAGAAGCTATTTCATTTATTTAACTCTTATATTTGCATAGTTATTACAATCTGGTCACAGACAAAGAGTATGTTAAAAGAGTATGTGATTGCCTGCCGTATGTTGCCTCAGTAATGTCTCTGTTAAGGCAACAGTAATCATCTGACATACTGGCACCCCATTTTCCATGGGAATTTGTATCCACACAGTTACTGTCTAGGTGAAAACACTCCTCCTGCTCATGGATCAACCCATCCAGGGTCCCTGAAGAAAGTCCCCAGTCAGAGTCAGCAGTTATCCTTTCATGACAGGTTTCCACTCCTTTATTTAATCAAACTTAGCTGGCCTTCTCAGGATTTCATGATAGTGCTACCATGTGATTTCTCAAACATTTGTGCAGGCTTTTTTGACAGAGTTCTCACATGATTTAACTCTTGTCGAAATCTGATGAATTCTTTGATGTGAGGACCTACAAAAATGCCTGTTTTACATTTGGCATTGCTGAATTAGTGTAGTTTCATGTGTTTGTGACGCCATTTGGATCTTAATTGTCTGTTAACAAAGTCTTTCATAACTCATAGCTTGATGTGAAAGAGAGAAAGATGGACAATCTTAAGATCAATGAACAAAATTTCACAACATTGTTCATGCCAGGTGTAAATGAAGTTTATTTTGTCCAATTCTTGTGAATAGAATGTTTTGACTTATCCCAACTGTCCAGTTGATATAGAGAACAGCAGTACTCCATGTAACTACACTTGATCATATTGAATTCATGCTCAAGAGCTTCCATTTCTCAATTAACATTCTGAACCATCACAAGAAGCATTCTTTTGAGAGAAGAATGTTTTCAAATCATTGTAGAAATATGCTACAATTGCTTCCAGCTGTGTAGTCTCCAACTTCAAAGTTCAGTCTTGTCTCATGTCGTTTAGAATTGTGATCGTTTGTGGAATTGTCACAGAGCTTCTTGTGATAGTAGTTCATTGTGTATTTACAATGTAATCATAGCAATCTCTTGTATGATCTCTTTGCTGCAAGCACAAGCTGTTTCCACTACTTGCTGTCCCCAGTGATGCCACTCCAGTCCAGGATATTCAGTAATTATTTGATTTAATTTCTCACTGTCTCTCCTTCATCTTTGTGGCCAGCCTCTTGGTCTTATACCTTGTGTTTGCTGAATGTAAACCTTCTCTGTGCCTCTCGGTCTGGAGCGGTTAGTTCAACACAGAAAACACATCTGAATATGTTGGATTCCATATGAACTCATGATACATGTACGTAGCTTCTATATTATCCTTCTTCACTGGCACAGCTGTCTTTGACATGTCCAGTATTTGTCTGACCTCACTGTTTGCTGCACTCGAACCAGATCCTAGCTTGCTGTGCTCCATGTAGCTCAGCCTGGGAGTGTTGTTAGTGTTATTTGTGATTCTCACATGTTTATGTTTGATGAATACACACGAACTGGAAGCCATTCATTTGTCCATCCCTGATTAGGCTGACTAATGAAAGTAGTGACATGTCATCAATGAGCTTTGCCTGACAGGTAGAATCTCACTTTGTTTGGATTCAGCATAAAAATGTATTCTTAGAACACACATCACAGTCGATGGGACCAAGTGATGTTGACCAGTGTTACTGAACAGATGGTTAGCCACAAAGAAGTTCTCAGAGTCGGTGCATGCCACTGAACAACAAGCATACTATCAGAATCCAGGTTTTTCAGCATTATAACCCATATGTCTCCAGAATAATGTAAATGTGTCTAGATTTAGGTATTCGGTAGAAACTCTGCAAGCACTTAACTGATTTGACAAAGATAGCTCACGTCCGTGTCTATCAATGAAGCTTTAAACATTGCATGTCTGATGTGATTTGGTATATTTATTTGATGAAAGCCAGCCTGAGTTTAGTGGCCTTTGATTATGATTACTGTTATGTTATTCAGCTTTGTTTTTGGTATTTATGACTTTGTGTTGATAGCATCTGCTGCCTGCAGGCATGCCACAGTTTCTGGTGTCTTCAGATGCTGCCAGTCTCCTAGTGCTTGCATCATTTCCTGTACCACGAGCTAACACACTGATGCACGTCTCTTCACAATTATCCAGTGTCACACTGGTCAAACCTGAATCAATCTGACCTACTTTTTCATGGTTGAAGTGTGACATTAGCGCCAGCGACATCAGACTTTCTGCTCTGACCATTCATACGCTTTCAGGTCGGAGCAGCTGAAACATGTTGTACGCCATCAAATTATCAGGGACTTCAGGTCTGCTTGAATGATTAACTTTCTCAAATGGCACATGATATTTAAAGATTCTTATTTACATCAACTTTTGTTCAATATCTTTATTTTATGATAAAAAACATTTCATCTGTGACATTAATTTGTGTGATTGAACCACAGATTGTCCTGTCTGAAGTATGAACGATGTTGGACATGAAGACATGTGATATTACATTGTATATCCTTATATAAATGCACAGAAATGGGAAGAATATATGTGGTTGCTGCTAGTTCATTATGTTGCCATCATTCCCCCCCCCCCCTTTTTTTTTCATTTGCGCTGTACATTTTACGACACACATTATTGTACGTAAGTATTGAATCCTGTAAGACATATTTGTACGCAATCCTAAATCATTTAAGTGTATTTCTTTTCAGTTCTTCTGTCTGATGTGGTGTATACCAACTTTATTTATTTTGTATGTGTGTCTACATTAGTTTTTGCTTAGCAATAAGCAGTTGTCCTTGCAGTTTGAGGTTTTGTATTGTTGGTTTGTGATTTTTTTTATGTTTCTTTATGATTTGTTTAGACTATCTATTTTCTCAGAGGACAGAAATACACTATGCAATGTGTGTATAATTGAATCATTAACAGCATCAATTTTAGAAATTACAACTAACAGGCATTACATACAGTAACATGATCATATTGAACAGTTAGTAAAAACACAAAGACATTTCTTCAGCTAAAGAGAAGAGCTGTAATGTATATAGTGTGTGCAGATTTTAATGAGCCAGTACTTAGAAACATTTTGTCCATACTCACTGGTGACTCAGGACATAAAGTAGTATTGTGGGGCAGAGACTGATAGTGTAATATTGAGAAGGAGAGACTGACAGAGTAGCATTGAGTAGGAGAGACTGATACAGTAAGGAGTATTAATAGAATAGCATTGAGAAGGAGAGACTGATAGAGTAGCATTGAGAAGGAGATTTGATACAGTAGCATTGAGAAGAAGAGTTTGATAGAGTAGCATTGAGAAGAAGAGTTTGATAGAGTAGCATTGAGAAGGAGAGTTTCATAGAGTAGCATTGAGAAGGAGAGTTTGATAGAGTAGCATTGAGAAGGAGAGACTGGTAGAGTAGCATTGAGATGGAGAGTTTGATATAGTAGCATTTAGAAGCAGATGATATAGTAGCATTGAGAAGCAGATGATAGAGTAGCATTTAGAAGCAGATGATATAGTAGCATTGAGAAGGAGAGACTGGTAGAGTAGCATTGAGATGGAGAGTTTGATATAGTAGCATTTAGAAGCAGATGATAGAGTAGCATTTAGAAGCAGATGATAGAGTAGCATTTAGAAGCAGATGATAGAGTAGCATTGAGAAGGAGAGTTTTAAACAGTAGCATTGAGAAGGAGAGACTGATAGAGTAGCATTGAGATGGAGAGACTGATAGAGTAGCATTGAGAAGGAGAAACATAGAGTAGCATTGAGAAGGTGGGACTGACAGAGTAGCATTGAAAAGGTGAGTCTGATAGAGTAGCATTGAGAAGGAGAGACTTATAGAGTAGCATTGAGAAGGAGAGACTGATAGAGTAGCATTGAAAAGGAGAGTTTGATAGAGTAGCATTGAGATGGAGAGTTTGATAGAGTAGCATTGAGAAGGAGAGTTTGATAGAGTAGCATTGAGAAGGAGAGACAAAGTATCTTTCTATACAACATTGTTTAAATATACTTGCACTCCACAACGGTCTTTGTCTTTGTGTCAATGTTTCCCTGCCAGCATCAGACAGGATATGATTCTAGGAAGATTGTGTCTCCTTCAGATGCCTGGCTGGCGCAGACAGGATATGATTCTAGGAAGATTTTGTCTTCTTCAGATGCCTGGCTGGCGCAGACAGCAGTGATCATGACCCTCCTGCCCTCTCTGTCATCTTGTATTTTCATCTAGTTGCCTCTCTTATCTGGGTTTTCCCCTACATTGGCTAATTTCTCTCCTCCACATCTTCTGCTCATATTGCTCATCACGTTTTAGTCTTTGCCTTGTGGTATTGATGAGTGATCCTGTAAGACCCGCAGCTCTCAGTACCACAGCTCTCAGTACCACAGCTCTCAGTACCCCAGCGTTGGTTTTCTTCTCTCTCCATTCTTGCCAAACACCACATCTCCACTGTCTCCAGCTTGTATACCATTTCCTTATTTCTACTCCCGCACTCACATCCAAGAGAAGATCAGACCACACATGTTTCACTCAGTGGATTGCTGTACTTGAAATGCTGGCAAAATGTATCATGTACACCAAATAATACAAAGCAAATGGCAGTTAAGTACTCATTTAAAAAGCTTTTCTCAGGGACACTGAAAGTCATAAATATAACCCCTGGGACAGACTAGAAAAGTCATAAGTATAACTTTAGGACAGACTAGAAAAGTCATGAGTATAACCCCTGGGACAGACTAGAAAAGTCATAAGTGTAACCCCTAAGACAGACTAGAAAGTCATAAGTATAATCCCTAAGACAGACTAGAAAAGTCATAAGTATAACTCCTGGGACAGACTAGAAAAGTCATATGTATAACCCCTGGGACAGACTAGAAAAGTCATAAATATAACCCCTGGGACAGACTAGAAAAGTCATAAGTATAACTTTAGGACAGACTAGAAAAGTCATAAGTATAACTTTAGGATAGACTAGAAAAGTCATAAGTGTAACCCCTAAGACAGACTAGAAAGGTCATAAATATAACCCCTGAGACAGACTAGAAAGGTCATAATTATGACCCCTAAGACAGACTAGAAAGTCATAAGTATAATCCCTAAGACAGATTAGAAAAGTCATAAGTATAACTCCCGGGACAGACTAGAAAAGTCATAAGTATAACCCCTGGGACAGACTAGAAAAGTCATAAGTATAACCCCTGGGACAGACTAGAAAAGTCATAAGTATAACTTTAGGACAGACTAGAAAAGTCATAAGTATAACCCCTGGGACAGACTAGAAAAGTCATAAGTATAACTTTAGGATATACTAGAAAAGTCATAAGTGTAACCCCTGGGACAGACTAAAAAAGTCATAAATATAACCCCTGGGACAGACTAGAAAGTTCCACCACATGGACTCTCACTCTGGCTGTTGAAACACTCTATCAATGGCTCTCTGCAGTGAGATCAACCATTCTGTGAGAACAGTATTCTTCACCCACCAGTTGTGAGCTGTTACAGATGTCATTTGCTGTCATGCTAATACAACCTGTGCTGACCCCACATCAGATGAAGTCATTGTTTCCCTGTAGGGTTCATACTCTGATTGTTCTGTCTGACTCATTTTGGTTTGGAAAAGAAAAACAAAACAAAAGGGAGGGCATTGTTAGGTATTCAGGACGGACATCTTGATTTGTATTGTGTGTGGAATTATAGGTATTTATTTGTGGAAATGTGTTTTATTTTGGCAGAAGATTGAGTTTAGTATAATGATCTTAAGTGTGTTATACATGTGTTTTGTTTATCACAGAAGTTCAGG
The DNA here is from genome assembly GCA_963921405.1 of Cepaea hortensis. Taxonomy (NCBI): domain Eukaryota; kingdom Metazoa; phylum Mollusca; class Gastropoda; order Stylommatophora; family Helicidae; genus Cepaea; species Cepaea hortensis. The sequence goes on along the minus strand of OY992878.1, from coordinate 107,349,346 downwards.
TTTGGTGTTTGGTCTTAAAGTGTATTATACTTCACTTTTATTTACATAAGATAGGATTTTGTGACGTGTATTGTATATTTTGGTTTATTATCACAGAAGATTAGATTCAGCATTGCCTTCATATATATATATGATATGATATATGTTTTCTTCAAATAGAAAGTTGCATGTGAAATTGTAGGACCCAAGTGTATTATGCATCATTTTGTTTATCAAGGATTATGTTTATTATTGTAGATTTTGAGTAAAATATTATAAAAGATGGACTAATATGCAGCAGTTGTCCTCAAACTTGATCATGGGGAACTCACAAATTAAATAGTCCGTTTTTTAGCCCTGAACGGGCAAGATTTTTTCAGGTTCGGTAAAATTTCAGGTTGCGTTAGTAAAAACATCACAAATAAGGTGTTAGTCAACCGATTTTAGTTAAATAAACAACACCATGAAGGGAAAAGCATGCAGAATATGTTACTCATGTGATTGTTGTCGGTAATCCATATATAAACACAAATATTTACAAAATACAGCATGTTGTTTGTGAATTTCCGTCATCTATACGGCAATTTAAAAACACATTTTCAGAATCATAATCACTTTGTTTAAAGTCCGACTCACGACTGCTAATGCAAAGTAACGCTTTGCACTGATATCTAGCTGCGATTAATAGTCAACTTCGCGCCCTTTAATGTCACTTAAATTGAACCTAGCGAAATCTCAGCTATCACTTGAAGAATCGCCGAAATCCATTTTGACAAACTAAGCGTAAAAACCCCGAAAACTATCAAAAAAAGTCTGTAAAAGTCTGTTCAAATTCATAGTAGGTGCTTACAAATGGTGGCCACGTTGTCACGCTATCGGTGAAAGCGAAAGTAGCCATCGGAAGTATCAGAAAGCCGAGAGATCGCGTTTTTACAATGCATAATAGTATCGGGCGGTTTGGGACGTTTTGCCCGTTTACGGTATCGGACGTAAATGGACGTTCCACCCTGTAAAGGGTTAAGTATCATAATGGAAAGAAGATAATTACAGCGAAATACGTTCTACCAAGGCTCCAACAGAGTTTGTTGTCTGAAGCAAAATGAGAGCGTTTGGTCTTTATTCAAAGTCCTCGATTGTGAATATAAGATGCAGTTTCCCTCAAATCCCACTAAAACAGGCTGATGGTTTATGGAAAAATCTAAATCAGATTTTACAAACTGGACCTGAGAATCAAAGGGTTAAACATGGCACCTTTTCAAGTTCCGTACAACCTCCGCTGGATCATTCACAACCTTGTTCTAGCATTAGGTGTATTCTTTCATGTTCATTATAAAGTTGCTTTTGTGGAACATGCAATATACAAGCACCATGTTGTTTAGAATTTATTAAATGTATTATGTGTGTAACATCTTGTTCTCATATGTCTATATATATATATATGTAAACTGCTGCCAGCTGTCTTGTTTCGTTTATAATTATATGTCAAGTTGAATTCCATGGGTGTCAGCAAACAATGAGAGAAACACTGCCTTTGTGATCGTGCTTATTGTGTTGTGTGTTCATGTCTATGTACAAATCATGCAGTTGAACATATTTCTGCTGTGCTTTTTGCTAGAAAGAACTGTCCTCGTTTTTGGCACAGTTTATGCCTTGAACTGATCGCCTCATGTCATACCAGAAATCAGCTTTGTGTACATGTCATACCAGAAATCAGCTTTGTGTACATGTCATGCCAGAAATCAGCTTTGTGTACATGTCATACCAGAAATCAGCTTTGTGTACATGTCATACCAGAAATCAGCTTTGTGTACATGTCATACCAGAAATCAGCTTTGTGTACATGTCATACCAGAAATCAGCTTTGTGTACATGTCATACCAGAAATCAGCTTTGTGTACATGTCATACCAGAAATCAGCTTTGTGTACATGTGAAAACTCATAATATATAGCATTGTGTACATAGTTTGTACAGCCAACAGTATTTGCCATCATTGTTGTTTACTCTGTGTTTTCATTGGTCATTTACTGCCAGTGTTGTGTGCTGTTGTATGTAGAAATCACAGATCATGTCATGTCACATTTTATTTATGGACTTGAGTGACAAGTCACTTTCATTATATAAGATACTGAAACAGTGACACAATCAGGGCAACATTCTGCTGTCATGTGCATGAATGTGACCTTTATAATGACAAGTATTTCTAATTTATTCCAGTGGCATTGAGGCATTTGTGGGTGCTGGTGAAGTGATGGGTGTCTTTAAATATGCATTATTTATTACTGAGGGCAATCTTGTTTACACTTCTAATGTATTTATAAGTTCAGTCATTGTACTTGGCAGTTTGTATCCTCTATATTTTAGTTGATTTTCTTGACCATCATTATTTTGAAGTCAGTAATGTGGCTGTTGTCATCCATGACAGATTTACCTGAGATTGTCAGTGTTGCCTGAGACTCGCAGATGTGCCTCAGACTGTCAGATTTCTCATAGACTGTCAGACGTTTCACAGACTGCAGATGTGTCACAGAATGTCAGATGTGTCACAGAATGTCAGATGTGTCACAGAACGTCAGATGTGTCACAGAATGTCAGATGTGTCACAGACTGCAGATTTCTCATAAACTATCAGGCTGCCACAGAGCACCGTCAAAGACATTGAATATCCCGAGCTGAAAGAGTCTGCAGATGTATTATGTTGTATACCAGGTTGTATCAAATTAAGTACATAGAAATCCAAATGTAAATCTATGCTTTAAGCCATTTTACATCAAGAAAAACTTGTGTATTGTAACAATCCTCATTGAAACTTGTTAAATGTTTTCATTAATTAGGTGTTACTGTTCTTGAAATCCAATTGTATAATATATTCCTGTGTTTGAGATTCTGGCACAGGGAAATATCCAGCAACGCAAGGAACATGTCCTTCCATACATCCATGTCCCAGTCTGTTGACAAACATCCTTACATCCATGGTGCCCCAGTCTGCTGACATACATCCATGATGTCCCAGTCTGTTGACAAACATCCTTACATCCATGATGTCCCAGTCTGTTGACAAACATCCATGATGTCCCAGTCTGTTGACAAACATCCATACATCCATTATGTCCAAGTCTGTTGACAAACATCCTTACATCCATGATGTCCCAGTCTGTTGACAAACATCCTTACATCCTTGATGTCCCAGTCTGTTGACATACATCCATGATGTCCCAGTCTGTTGACAAACATCCTTACATTCATGATGTCCCAGTCTGTTGACATACATCCATGATGTCCCAGTCTGTTGACATACATCCATGATGTCCCAGACTGTTGACATACATCCATGATGTCCAAGTCTGTTGACATACATCCATGATGTCCCAGTCTGTTGACATACATCCATGATGTCCCAGTCTGTTGACATACATCCATGATGTCCCAGTCTGTTGACATACATCCATGATGTCCCAGACTGTTGACATACATCCATGATGTCCCAGTCTGTTGACATACATCCATGATGTCCCAGTCTGTTGACATACATCCATGATGTCCCAGTCTGTTGACATACATCCATGATGTCCCAGTCTGTTGACATACATCCATGATGTCCCAGTCTGTTGACATACATCCATGATGTCCAAGTCTGTTGACATACATCCATGATGTCCAAGTCTGTTGACATACATCCATGATGTCCCAGTCTGTTGACATACATCCATGATGTCCCAGTCTGTTGACATACATCCATGATGTCCAAGTCTGTTGACATACATCCATGATGTCCCAGTCTGTTGACATACATCCATGATGTCCCAGTCTGTTGACATACATCCATGATGTCCCAGTCTGTTGACATACATCCATGATGTCCCAGTCTGTTGACATACATCCATGATGTCCCAGTCTGTTGACATACATCCATGATGTCCCAGTCTGTTGACATACATCCATGATGTCCCAGTCTGTTGACATACATCCATGATGTCCCAGTCTGTTGACATACATCCATGATGTCCAAGTCTGTTGACATACATCCATGATGTCCCAGTCTGTTGACATACATCCATGATGTCCCAGTCTGTTGACATACATCCATGATGTCCCAGTCTGTTGACATACATCCATGATGTCCCAGTCTGTTGACATACATCCATGATGTCCCAGTCTGTTGACATACATCCATGATGTCCAAGTCTGTTGACATACATCCATGATGTCCAAGTCTGTTGACATACATCCATGATGTCCCAGTCTGTTGACATACATCCATGATGTCCCAGTCTGTTGACATACATCCATGATGTCCAAGTCTGTTGACATACATCCATGATGTCCCAGTCTGTTGACATACATCCATGATGTCCCAGTCTGTTGACATACATCCATGATGTCCCAGTCTGTTGACATACATCCATGATGTCCCAGTCTGTTGACATACATCCATGATGTCCCAGTCTGTTGACATACATCCATGATGTCCAAGTCTGTTGACATACATCCATGATGTCCAAGTCTGTTGACATACATCCATGATGTCCCAGTCTGTTGACAAACATCCTTACATCCATGATGTCCCAGTCTGTTGACATACATCCATGATGTCCCAGTCTGTTGACATACATCCATGATGTCCAAGTCTGTTGACATACATCCATGATGTCCCAGTCTGTTGACATACATCCATGATGTCCCAGTCTGTTGACATACATCCATGATGTCCCAGTCTGTTTACATACATCCATTATGTCCAAGTCTGTTGACAAACATCCTTACATCCATGATGTCCCAGTCTGTTGACATACATCCATGATGTCCCAGTCTGTTGACATACATCCATGATGTCCAAGTCTGTTGACATACATCCATGATGTCCAAGTCTGTTGACATACATCCATGATGTCCCAGTCTGTTGACATACATCCATGATGTCCAAGTCTGTTGACATACATCCATTATGTCCAAGTCTGTTGACAAACATCCTTACATCCATGATGTCTCAGTCTGTTGACAAACATCCTTACATCCATGATGTCCCAGTCTGTTGACAAACATCCTTACATCCATGATGTCCCAGTCTGTTGACAAACATCCTTACATCCATGATGTCCCAGTCTGTTGACAAACATCCTTACATCCATGATGTCCCAGTCTGTTGACAAACATCCATGATGTCCCAGTCTGTTTACATACATCCATGATGTCCCAGTCTGTTGACAAACATCCTTACATCCTTGATGTCCCAGTCTGTTGACATACATCCATGATGTCCCAGTCTGTTGACAAACATCCTTACATCCATGATGTCCCAGTCTGTTGACAAACATCCATACATCCATGATGTCCCAGTCTGTTGACAAACATCCTTACATCCATGATGTCCCAGTCTGTTGACAAACATCCATGATGTCCCAGTCTGTTTACATACATCCATGATGTCCCAGTCTGTTGACAAACATCCTTACATCCTTGATGTCCCAGTCTGTTGACATACATCCATGATGTCCCAGTCTGTTGACAAACATCCTTACATTCATGATGTCCCAGTCTGTTGACATACATCCATGATGTCCCAGTCTGTTGACATACATCCATGATGTCCCAGACTGTTGACATACATCCATGATGTCCCAGACTGTTGACATACATTCTTACATCCATGATGTCCCAGACTGTTGACATACATTCTTACATCCATGATGTCCCAGTCTGTTGACAAACATCCTTACATTCATGATGTCCCAGTCTGTTGACATACATTCTTACATCCATGATGTCCCAGACTGTTGACATACATTCTTACATCCATGATGTCCCAGTCTGTTGACAAACATCCTTACATTCATGATGTCCCAGTCTGTTGACATACATCCATGATGTCCCAGTCTGTTGACATACATCCATGATGTCCCAGACTGTTGACATACATCCATGATGTCCCAGACTGTTGACATACATTCTTACATCCATGATGTCCCAGACTGTTGACATACATTCTTACATCCATGATGTCCCAGACTGTTGACATACATTCTTACATCCATGATGTCCCAGTCTGTTGACAAACATCCTTACATCCATGGTGTCCCAGTATTTTGACGAACATTCTTACATTCATGATGTCCCAGTCTGTTGACATACATCCATGATGTCCCAGTCTGTTGACATACATCCATGATGTCCCAGACTGTTGACATACATTCTTACATCCATGATGTCCCTGTCTGTTGACAAACATCCTTACATCCATGGTGTCCCAGTATTTTGACGAACATTCTTACATCCATGATGTCCCAGTCTGTTGACAAACATCCATGATGTCCCAGTCTATTGACATACATCCTTACATCCATGATGTCCCAGTCTGTTGACAAACATCCATGATGTCCCAGTCTGTTGACAAACATCCATGATGTCCCAGTCTATTGACATACATCCTTACATCCATGATGTCCCAGTCTGTTGACAAACATCCATGATGTCCAAGTCTGTTGACAAACATCCATGATGTCCAAGTCTGTTGACATACATCTATGATGTCCAAGTCTGTTGACAAACATCCTTACATCCATGGTGTCCCAGTATTTTGACAAACATCCTTACATCCATGATGTCCCAGTCTGTTTACAAATATCCTTACATCCATTGTGTCCCAGTCTGTTGACAAACATTCTTACATCCATGATATCCCAGTCTGTTGACAAATGTCCTTACATCCATTCTGTCCCAGTCTGTTGACACTTTCCATTATGTCCCAGTCTGTTGACAACCATCCTTACATCCATTATGTCCCAGTCTGTTGACAAACATTCTTACATTCATGATGTCCCAGTCTGTTGACAAATATCCTTACATCCATTATGTTCCAGTCTGTTGACAAACATTCTTACATCTATGATGTCCCAGTATGTTGAAAATATCCTTACATCCATGATGCCCCACTCTGTTGACAAATATCCTTACATCCATTGTGTCCCAGTTTGTTGACATACATCCATTATGCCCCAGTCTGTTGACATACATCCATTATGCCCCAGTCTGTTGACAAACATCCTTACATCCATTGTGTCCCAGTCTGTTGATAAGAATTTTTATATTAATTATGAAATGTTAGTCTGATACCTAGTATACAAATATCATGGTACTCTGTAAACCAAATAAAGAGCCATCCATAAACCAAATAAAGAGCTCTCCATAAACCAGATAAAGAGCCACCCATACAATGAATTCTACTAAAGTTAACCTTCATCTGAGCTGATGAAACAGCAAGGGACAAGATAAAATATCACTTCTTGTACCGAGCAACCACAAGATATTAGCCACGTCATGGAAACACTAAATATCACTTCTTGTACCGAGCAACCACAAGATATTAGCCACGTCATGGAAACACTAAATATCACTTCTTGTACCGAGCAACCACAAGATATTAGCCACGTGATGGGAACACTAAATATCACTTCTTGTACCTAGCAACCACAAGATATTAGCCACGTCATGGAAACACTAAATATCACTTCTTGTACCGAGCAACCACAAGATATTAGCCACGTCATGGAAACACTAAATATCACTTCTTGTACCGAGCAACCACAAGATATTAGCCACGTCATGGAAACACTAAATATCACTTCTTGTACCGAGCAACCACAAGATATTAGCCACGTGATGGAAACACTAAATATCACTTCTTGTACCGAGCAACCACAAGATATTAGCCACGTGATGGGAACACTTAGAGAGACAGTTGAGCCCCCAAGATGCCATCCAGCTGTAGTAAACGACCATGCCGGAGGCTACATTGTATGAGCCATTATCAAACAGTTGTTTCTAAATATGTTTTTCTGATGATTCTTCCTCCAGATGTTCCAATAAAGCTTGCCTTTGTAGACACAGAAAGCCAACTCCCAGCAACCATGTGGTCTTATCTGAGGACACAAATCCATGGTTGTCTCTGACTGTCCTTGCCACATCTGCCAGCCTCTTGTGCCACAATGTTTGAGAACCAGTGATCACATTATTCTTACTCCAATGACAGACAGCTGTCTGTGCTAACCAAAAGCCAAGCACTTGGGAATTATATTTTTCTTTGTTTATTTTCTTATTCTTTTTTGACAGGTCTTGTTTGAAGTTTACATTAGAATATATTAATTCAGTTAAATAATATGTACAGATAATGTGGAATGGTATTCTGTCTGGTATTGTGTGTTATGCTAGATTATATTCTGTCCAGTGTACATTATTACAGTGTTCAATCTAATATAATTTGTTCGATAATATTCAGTGTAATATAATTTAAAAGATAATAAAAAGGAGCATTATAGTGTTTGTGAACAAGAGTGTTTCTCGTGACATGGAGGAATATTTGTGTTCACAGACTTCATTCACATTGGGAAATGTTTACTTGAGGGAACAGAGTTCACATGAAATAAATAGTATCTTCTAGAAAATTGTAGATATTTTAAGCACAATGTATATGCCGTATTATATGCTAATGTGTGCTTGTACAATTGAACTTGCATATGTGTCTGCATGTGTGTATGTCTTTTCAATGAAAAATATCTTTGAGCACACAAATGATAACTTAATGTTAGCCATTCTAGTGTGCCAATGCCAGAATGCTGTTGTAGCTTTAGCATTGGTCCAATCTGAGAGTTAGTTCAGTCAGAATGTGTTTCTTTATTTACCAGACAGCATTATTAGAAAGTATTCTGACATCTTCAGCCTCCAAGCTTTATTTTGAGAACAAGCATTCAGCTGGTTGTGTCACTGTCCTTGTGTCCTCTTGTCTAATCATTCAAGTGGTCTCTGTACCTTCTCCTCAGTCTCAAGAGCATTTCAGTCAGCATCTGTGTAACCACATCTACACACAATGTGCTGGAAGTTTCAGTAACCGTTTGTGTAACCATGTTCTGCACACCGAGTGCAGAAAGTGCTGGCAGTTGCAGTCAAGTGTTGTGCTGGTGAGAAAGATAAATGGAGAGGTTTGTGCTGACAAAATGCAGAATAACTGTACAAATACAAGCAGCATACATGCTCCTGGCCATCTCATAGAGAGCCTGAATGTCTATGCATGTGTCTGAAGCACAGTGGTATCTTCTCTTAAAAAGAGGAGCAATTCAATCATTGGTTGTCCCTTGTCTCTGTCTCTTTACTCTGCTAGAGATCTTGCAACTGTCTTGGCTGGTTAAGTTTACAACTTGGCCTGGGTTTCATTGATTAGTTTACAGTGTGTGTGAAGTTGTTACATCTGTGCATGCCTAGTTTTAGGGAGGATTGCAAGATGATAAGCCTAACCCTCCTTACCAATCTCCAATGATAGAAGTAATAGAATGTATAATGTTACACCGTTTCAGAATGCCATAATGTTACACCGTTTCAGAATGCCATAATGTTACACCGTTTCACTGCTGATGTTGCACACCTCACAAACATGTAGTCCTAATTGCAATCTACAGTCTGTGCTCAGTTGTCTGATTTCTGTTGTCAGTAATCACAAAATCTGTCCTTTACATCTTGGCATTTGATATTGTATGTTATCATGTGTTTTTGTGTAATGTATTTGAGTGCATACACTGCTCTAGTCCATTTTGCCTGGATGATAAATGCCAGGTCACAACTGATGTCTCACAAGGTGCCAAGGTACAACTGAATGCCAACATGAACTCATCATCCAAGCCTGGATGGTGACTCTGATGACTTGCACTGATATAAGAGGATGTTGGATTTGTTGTATGTTGCTGAATGTATCACTTTAAGTAAATCAGTCTAGGGCCTCATTAACTTTCATTGTTGCTGACATGCCAGAATGGTGTTGTAAATTTGTTCTTGGTTCTTGCATTTGATTTTATTCTACCTCATTATTTGTGTCTGTTTGCCACAGACCTCTGACCTTGATTGTCAGGTGATTTCATCACTGTTGTCTCAGGTCAGGTCCACAGTGTTTCTCAGACTGTTTTAGACAGGGGACTGTTATCTGCATGTATGTCACTTCATTTAATGTTCATGCGTTTTATTCTCTAATGTGTTTGTGTGTTGGGAGAGAAAGTGAGTGAGAAAGAGTCATGTATGCTGTATGTATATACATGGTACTGTCTGTATATATATTTTGGTCATCTGTCTCATTGTGGTGTCATGAATATGTCTTTTACTTCATTAGATTGCTAAGTAATCATCTTCTTCTAATCAATAAGTTATTCTCCTTGCCCCTACTCAGAACACAGAATTGCTGGAGACAGATCATCAACTTTCAGGATTTATTTGAGACAGATTTTGCCTGCACATGCATGAAGCCAATAACCAGATTAGATATGTAATGGTCAGCATTACTGGCTTTAAAGACAGTGTATATAGGAGTTTAACAGATGAACTAAAGACTAGAGTAAGCAGGTAAATAACACTGCCACTGCTATAAAGAAAGTACATAGAAATGAAAAGACCAAACAAAACATTCCTGAAAATAGCATGAAACATTTCTTGGTCATTGCTGATACTCAATGTATTCTTCCTCTTCTTTCTCTTGCCACTGAGACAGCTAGTGGAGTACAGGTCCCTACCATGCATGCCAAGACTTTTGTAGGTCCGTTCATGGTTGGATGTTGGCTGATTTATTTCCTTCGGTTTGAGAGCCACTCTTAGACCAGTCCTGAATTAGTTGTCTTTTACAACATGCACTGGAGGTCTGCAGTGCTGCTGTTATTGATTTCCCCATTGGGAGCCCTCCAGCTCATCCTCTATTATTGATTTCCCCATTGGAAGCTGTGTGAGACATCCCTCCAGCTCATCCTCTAACCAGCAACTGTGTCTATTCTCGTGGCTGAAGTATCAGCTGATTGACCTTGAACTCATCCTGTCATGTTTTCTTCACTTCCAGTTGTTGTAATACTTGCTTGTTTTCCTCTCAAGTCATGATATTTTTGCTATTTGATGACAAGCACATGTTAAACACTTTAATGTCACCCTCACATTGTTGATTCGTTATTCTTCTTTATGCACCATCCAATAATGAATAGTGAGTGTAATACTTGATCAGTGACAAATTTAATTTGTAGGTAAGTTGTTTATATGTACTGATAACATATCCATAGATGCACTCAGGTGGGTTGGCACATGTGAAGGGGCCGAATGGTCAGGTGGATTGGCACACGTGAAGGGGCCGAACATTCAGTCTTTCCTACAAGACTGTCACGTAGATAGTTACCAGCACAAGGAACATTGACCAACATAACCATGTGTCCACATGCAGCTATTGGGTAGTCTTGATGAATTCTCAGTCACAGCAACGTACACACAGAGAACTGGATTTACTGTGCAGACATTACCATCCAACAACAAACAAGAGGAAGAAGAAGATTTTGTTTACATTTCTTTGGAATGTTTTCATCTCTGCACATTACTGTGGTCTGATCCCCAGCCACAGGAACCTATCTTGTCGCCAGTTTGTACAGTGTATAGTGTTCTTGTGGCCAGTTTGTACAGTGTATAGTGTTCTGTGGTGTTCTTGTCTGTGGAATGGTTGTTTTCATCTGGGAGAATGTCCATATTCTGTATAAGAGATTGTCTCACAACAGTTTGAGAAACACTGTAACAGTACTATCATTATATTTGTCCCAGGCTGTGTTTACACAACATTGTATTATTTATGTTTTTTATTCTGTTTGTCTGTACCAGCATGAAATCTTATCGTTCATAGCAAATGTACACCATCTTTCTTTGTCTGTTGAGTAGATGGTTGTTTTTTTGTCAGTGTATTATCTGTTTGTATATTTTTAAAACATCAGAAGGATTAGCATTTTGAATGTTCTGGTGAATGATAGAAATTTAATACATGGAAATGTTTAGGACAGCTCATCTGATATTAATGAATCTGTCATATTATTGAAGCCAACAAATCTGTATTGTCTAGTTGTCTCCCCACAAAGAATATATGTGTTGAATGTTTCAGGAGTCATCTGTAACCGGGGACACTTTGTTGGTTGGTTTTCATAACCGTGTGTGGTTGGAGACCTTTTCTCTTGCTAATGTTGTCGACCATCATCGAAGCTAGCCTGTATTATTTTAGTTCATTCCTACCATCTACGTGATATGGCTGGTTGTGTAGTCTCCCAGGTGTAGAAGACCGCAGCAAGTTGTTGCCCCTGCTGCCACTTAATGGAACACATGTAATAAAACTGTGGTCAGCTGACATGTGTGCTATAAAATACCAGATGAGACTTCAATGTCAGCAGTAATTTGGAGTTGAATGTCCTGCTGGAGGTGGGCTTGCTTCTTTCTGTGGCCAGAAGGCTGTGTCAGTCAATATTTCATGTTGGCAAAGGCAAAGGCAGTTTTAGATCATCACAGTTTTTCCTGCAGGCTTTTAATTTTAACTGTATTTGTCATTGTTTTATTCAGGTAATCAATGAGGATGTGGTATATGACAATCTGTTTCCTCCTGTGTAGAAAGAAACAGCAGCAACAGTTGTTGTCTACAGATGTTCAAGCTGGCTAGCTGTTTGTATTGTTGCATACTTTAGCTGTTGCTTGCTTTCAATCTATTCACTCTTCTTTGTGAACATGATTGGTTGTACAGTAGTTGGTGTCTTGAATGTATTTCCTGAATGTCTATCATTTCTTGTTGTTTTGTCCTTTTAATCATTCACATTCCTGTGTACATTATTTCTGTCTAAGCATCCTATGGGGTCAGCTGTAAAAGAAAGATTGCTGTGTGTCTGTGTTATGTGTGAACATCTACCATTCACTGAACTACATGGTTAGATATATATTCTTGATATATATCTGGGGGAGGGGCAGATCTGCTCAAGCCAGTTTTCAGTTGTTGATTGTGTTGTCTCTAGATAAACACAAACATAGTTGACAGTGAATATATTTATGTACACACCCTGAAATGATATAGCGTATACATCACCACAATGATGGAAAGAAGGAGAAACAAGTTATCAATGCTGTAGAGAGAAAACATAGGTTATCTTTCATGCTCAGTGCTTCTCATCATGGTTGGCATCATTGTTAGAATGTCACTCCTTCCCTGCCCCCTCACATTCACATTTGTCTGAGACTCTCCACCTGTAGCCATAGCTATAGACAACTGAATTCACAGGCCACATCCTTGGGAGTGACAATAATGACCAGGTTGATTCATGTAGTAATATCAGTAATCGAACATTTTGAGTTTATGTATTTGATATATTCTTCCTCCTGTAAATCCACACTGGTTAAAAACCACCATTCTAGCTCATGTGGCCACTTGTTGAAAGTCAAGAGTTCAGTAGCAACCTCTAACCATGTGGTCACATGTTGAAAGTAAGAAGTTTAGTAGCATGTTCACAATCATGAGTTTGTCTCAGGTTTTTCTTTAAATATAAATCAGAAACACAGTGACTTCAGTGTCTGTAAATAAGTGTGTTACAGCTCATATATGTGTTACAGCTCATATATGTGTTACAGCTCATATATGTGTTACAGCTCATATATGTGTTACAGCTCATATATGTGTTACAGCTCATATAAGTTTCATTTGATATTCTTGTTCATCTCAGTGACCATCGTTGATTGTGCTGCGTCTTTTAGCTGACATGAAATAATATGTGCATGTAGAGCTTCCTTCCAGCGTGTGCTCCAGCTTTGTCAATTTATGTATGCAAAATTTTGATCTATCACAACTATGCAACATTTGGTTTGTTCTTATCAGTTGTGTTTCTAGTGTACTTGTGTTTTAATACTACCTGTTCTGTCTTGTAATGTTGTTTTCTTCTGTTTTTCCATGTCATGCATTTTCTCTTGCATGTGGATATTTTGTTACAATGTTAACTAATTTTCAGTTTGCTCATTCACTAGGATGTTTGAACTTATCAATTAAATGTTTTCTCAACATGAACGGTGCCATTGTCATATGTTATTTCAGTGCTGTCTTTGTGTGTTCTTTCAGTGCCATCTTCACGTGTTCTTTCAGCACCGTCTTCATATGTTCTTTCTGTGCCATCTTCATGTGTTCTTCCTGTGCTGTCTGTGTATGTTCTTTCTGTGCTATCTTCATGTGATCTGTCAGTGTCATTCTCATGTTCTTTCAGTGCCGTCACTGTTCTTTCAGTGCTGTCTTCACGTGTTCTTTCAGTGCCATCTTCATGTGTTCTGTCAGTGTCATTCTCATGTTCTTTCAGTGTCATCTTCATGTGTTCTATCAGTGCTGTCTTCATGTGTTCTATCAGTGTCGTCTTCATGTGTTCTGTCAGTGCTGTCTTCATGTTCTGTCAGTGCCATCTTCATATGTTCTGTCAGTGCCATCTTCATATTCTGTCAGTGCCATTTTCATGTTCTGTCAGTATCATCTTCATGTTCTGTTGGTGCTATGTTCATATGTTCTGTCAATGTCATCTTCATGTACTGTCAGTCCGTCTTCATGTGCTCTTTCTGTGCCGTTTTCATGTTTTATTTCTGTGCCGTCTTCATGTTCTGTCAGTGCCATCTTCATGTGTTCTGTCAGTGTCATCTTCATGTTCTGTCAGTGCCATCTTCACATGTTCTGTCAGTGTCAACTTCATGTTCTGTCAGTGCCATCTTCATGTGTTCTGTCAGTGTCATCTTCATGTTCTGTCAGTGCCATCTTCATGTTCTGTCAGTGCCGTCTTCATGTGTTCTATCAGTGTCACCTTCATGTTCTGTGAGTGCCGTCTTCATGTGTTCTGCCAGTGCTGTCTTCATGTTTTCTGTCAGTGTCAACTTCATGTTCTGTCAGTATCATCTTCATGGTTCTGTCAGTGTCATCTTCATGGTCTGTCAGTGCCATCTTCATGGTCTGTCAGTGCCGTCTTCATATGTTCTGTCAGTGCCATCTTCATGTTCTGTCGGTGCAGTCTTCATGTTCTGTCAGTGCCATTTTAACGTGTTCTGTCTGTGCCGTCTTTATGTTCTGTCAATGCTGTCTTCATGTGTTCTGTCAGTGTCATCTTCATATTCTGCCAGTGCCCTCTTCACGTGTTCTTTCTGTGCTGTCTTCATGTGTTCTGTCCGTGATGTCTTCATGTTCTGTCAGTGCCGTCTTTGTGTGTTCTGTCAGTGCCATCTTCATGTTCTGTCAGTGCCCTCTTCACATGTTCTTTCTGTGCTGTCTTCATGTTCTGTCATTGCCGTCTTCATGTGTTCTTTCTGTGCCGTCTTTATGTTCTGTCAATGCTGTCTTCATGTGTTCTGTCAGTGTCATCTTCATATTCTGCCAGTGCCCTCTTCACGTGTTCTTTCTGTGCTGTCTTCATGTGTTCTGTCCGTGATGTCTTCATGTTCTGTCAGTGCCGTCTTTGTGTGTTCTGTCAGTGCCATCTTCATGTTCTGTCAGTGCCCTCTTCACATGTTCTTTCTGTGCTGTCTTCATGTTCTGTCATTGCCGTCTTCATGTGTTCTTTCTGTGCCATCTTCATGTGTTCTTTCTGTGCTGTCTTTGTGTGTTCTTTCTGTGCTGTCTTCATGTTTTCTTTCAGTGCTGTCTTCGTGTGTTCTTTCAGTGTTGCTGTTGTTTCTATACACGGATGTGAAGCCAAGTACAGCAGCACTCGGTCACACATGGGAGGGATAGAAGTCACACATGGGAGGTATATGTGTCACACATGAGTTGTACAGGATCCATTCATGGGAGATATAGAAGTCACACATGGGAGGTATAGCAGCTACACATAGGGGTGTAGGAGTCACACATGGGAGATATAGGAATCACACAGGGAGAGGGGTATAGATATCACACAGTAAGGGGTGGGGGTATAGGAGCCACACGCTAATATAGTTTAGTCGACAGTTCAACATCACGGCACACGGGTATAACCCATAAATGCTCCGTTTTACTCCTAACTCAAGCCTGAGTCCGGAGAATCTCAGCTCAGTGCACGGAATCCGTAGCACCGGCGAGGATCCTTAAATACTTTGGGTAGATTTTTAACTCGAAATTTTGCCCGGGAAGCGCTATTAGGCTACTCTTGTTCGTTTTACAACTGCCAAGAGATTTTTTTATGTGCGCAACAATACACACGGCTTCCGGTCTCACTACCCAGAGACCATATTTTTACTAGAAGTCCACGTAAAAAGATCCGGCTCTCACCGGGGCTTGAACCTAGGATCTCCAGCACTCGAGGTGGACACCATACCTCGAGACCACTCAGCCCCCCCCCCTCCCCCAACTAATACTAATATAGGCACCACGTAACCAGCAGATCGTTGCCGCCTCTGGCCAGACATGGACTAGTCACAGTTATGTATCAGTGCACCTGGCCTTTTCCGGTCTGACTTTTATCTGATATTTCTGACATCTTATGACGTGCTGCGATGAAATTCTAAACAATATTTAAAAAAATGTGTGCATGTCCTTTACAGGACATCGCTGTCAACATCAGCATCTTTCAGCTGATTGTTGATTTCTTGGCAAGATTACACTCAGTAGTTTGCCATTGCTTTCTGAGCATACATACCCCGTAAGTTACCGACGCGATTCGAACCACTGATGATTCTCACCGTCGTCACGTTACTTACGAGAGTATGCGAGATTACGAAGAAAACCTCTAGGCCAGGAAGCCGGCCTAAACAATATAAAATGACACAAAGTAGTAGCTTTACATAACAGAATTACGACACATACAGGACGTTGCGGCGACTAGCCTTCATCAGCAAACAAACACACAAAATAGTTCAGTTCAATTCAGTCGCGGTTCCAACATCACAGCAACGGGTCGTCCCAATTATGCTCCGTTCCTGTGCCAGTGAATATCACATAAAGTGTTCCTCACTGCCCCATGTGAAAAGTAGAAAAGACAGGAGTCTCGATAAACAACAGCCCGCTCAGGCACACTGTGCATAATGCCGCCACCAGAATGTCACCACAAAAGTCCTCCACGAAACATCCATCCTTGATGGAAGTGGCAGTCACTTTCCCAACCAGATGTTCACCTACAAAGTCTCGGTGTTTCTAGATGTTGGTGTTCCGTTTCTAGATGTATTTTAGCCAGCCACCTCATTTATCTCCGAAATGCAGTTCACGCAACAAAACAACCTCAGACATATGTAAAAACTTTCACCGTACATAATGCTGTCGCCAGAATGCCAACACAAAAGTCCTCTACGAAACATGCAGCTCATCCTTGATGGAATCAGCAGTCACTATCCCAACCAGATGTTAGCCTACAAAGTCTCGATATTTCTAGACGTTGTTGTTCCGTTTCTAGATGTTTTCTAGCCAACCACGCCATTTTTTCTTCTCCGAAATGTAGTTCACGCAACAATACAACCTGGAACATATGTTTAAAAAAACATTTCACTGTACATAATGCCGTTGCCGGAACGCTAACGCAAACTTCCTCCACGGAAATACAGAAAAAAAATACAGAAAATACAGAAAACACAATATAGTCACGGAGAAGATTGGTGTCTATATTAAGACGTGACGACAGGATGAGAAGAATAAAAAGATAAAAAATGTAAGCAATGAAGAGAAAATGAAAATTGGAAAAAATGTTCCTACTTACCTCAGAATTCCGAGCTGTGTATAGCCCTGAATGTTACCGTTGTCTTCTTTTATACACAACCAAGGGAGTGGGATATAGGATGATGACGGGGTGGTGGGTGTAACGGTTCAGTGAGCATCCCAGGTACTTGAGTGGAGTGGTACATTGAAAGGGGGGGGGGGGGTGGAGGCAGGAAGGTAGGTCAAGAACCTGTGATAATTATCTGAAATTCTAAGGATCCCAGTGGGTGTTGTTACAAAGCATGAGTGGATGCCAGTGAATGGGTTGGCCCTAGTGGACGAATATTGAAGAGCAATGGAGTGTGCACCCAAGTATGATGGTGGTACTAACAAAACTCACATGATGTACTCATTTATGTTATTGTGAGGCGAGTCCTAAAGTCTGTGTGGACTGATATGTGTGAGCGCACACACATTCATCTACACCGCTCAACAGAAAGTAGTGTACACACGCATGTGCAAGGTATATATGAGAAGAGAGAGAGAGAGAGAGAGAGGTATAGTTCCTGCGATATGCCACATGGGGTATGCGAAGTAGGTCGGTCTACAAATACGAGGCTTCACACATATTGTTCCCTATGAAATAGGGTCAGTAAGGTTGATTGTTATACCACGTATTTTAGGATCGAATCACCCAATGCTTGTGTTATTGGGGTTGTATAAGATCAGACCACCGGTAATACACATGATATGGGTAGGCACAGAGAAGCAAGATTATTTTACTGTGTGGTACTGCTGCGTGACCCACAGGTTTTCTCATGCTGTGTGTGAGTGCCCATCCCATAATAGGGAATGACGTGTACCAGAGACAGCACGGATAATTAATATACTGTGGGTGTGTCTACCACAGCTTTTCTTGGTGCTGTTCATTGCAAGAGAGAAAGGACAGATAGGTGAGAATGAGAGACAGCACGGATGATGGATATACTAACGGTATAAGGTCCTCAGCTTCTCTCGTTGCTGTTGATCTCTCGCAACGTGCAGTGAGCAAGAAGGAAGTGATGATATTATAAACGGCCACACACACACACACACCACACACACAAACACATACACATACACACACACATATATATATGTGTGTGTGTGTAAATATATATATATATATATATATATATATATATATATATATATATATATATATATATATATATATATATATATATATATATATATATATATATATATATATATATATATATATATATATATATATATATAACCTATGCATCATGGGACGATAAGCACTTGATCGTTGATTCATTAGCCAGTACTTATCACATGACTATGACATGATCATGTTCAACGTACGCAATTACGCGCGGTGCGACACGCGCGGATTTCAAGTGAACGCCCCTGATATATATATATATATATATATATATATATATATATATATATATATATATATATATATATATATATATATATATATATATACACCCACACCCACACACACACACATATATATATATACGCTTTGGTAAGGATGACTCTCATGTCCTTTTCAGGACCCATTCCCCCACTGGTCCAAGCCTGACACCCAGCTCACGCCTGTGGCTCCTAGTAGCTGTCAGCATGCGACAGCGGCCACCCCCCGGGCAACAGCTGTGAGAGGCTGGCTAAACCAGGCGCGGGTAGCCGATTTTCAGAGGCGGACATGCAACATAATGTTTCAGCTTTCTCACATGCCTGTGCCAACTTTGGACTCAATATCAATTTGGAGAAGACTGTAGTTATGTACCAGCCAGCTCCAGGGAATAATCACACTGTGCCGAATATCACAGTGAATGGTCATAGACTAAGTGTTGTGGACAAATTCACCTATCTTGGCATCACTGTGTCACAAGCTGCCACAATTGATGACTAAGTGAATGCAAGAATCTCCAAGGCCAGCGCAGCCTTTGGCAGACTGTACAAAAATGTATGGGACAGAAATGGAATAAGCCTGCAAACAAAGCTGAAAGTCTATAAAGCAGTTGTATTATCTACACTGCTATCTGCTTGTGAATCCTGGACTGTTTATCAGCGACACGCCAGGAAATTAAACCACTTCCACACAGTCTGCCTTAGGAAGTTACTGAAGATTAAATGGCAAGACAAGATCCCAGACACTGAAGTCATAGAAAGAGCGTCCATGCCCAGTATGCACACTCTACTAATGAAGAATCAGATTCGCTGGGCTTGTCACTTGACTCGCATGCCAGATCACAGGTTCCCTAAACGAATTTTTTTACGGCGAATTGCGTTGTGGTAAACGCTCCCAAGGCGGCCAGAGGAAACGCTTTAAAGACACTGAAAATCTCACTGAATGCTTTTGGAATTCATCATGACACCTGGGAGACTGCAGCCAGAGACCGAAATTCGTGGCGTGCATCATTACGCAAGGGTGCAGTCACTTGTGAGGCAACCAGGACTGCATGAGTTGCGAAGAAAAGACAGAACAGAAAAAACACTGCAGGAAGTCCTCCTCCAGAAACGTCAAGCCTTCTTTGTCCACAGTGTCAAAGAACATTTCGAGCCAAAATAGGCCTTATCAGCCATCTTAGAACTCACGGCTCCATACTTTCAACCCCACTGGATGAAATGAATGGTCATCATCATTCTTGATGGACAAACAACAACACAGCAACATATATTAGGGCTGCGAAAGTTAACGATTGATTAATTGATTTAACGATTAATTTTTGTTTTAACGATTAATCGAAAACTTTTCTACCATCACTTATACAAATGAACCGGATGTCGAAAAATTTTCGGACATTTTAAACATAGTGCTGCAAAACAACCGAGTTGCAAAATTGTACTGAGTCACCATTGCGTAAACTGCAGCAAGATGTACCAACAATATGCAACAGTATTTTTATTATGCTACAGAATCTTCTACAGGCCAGAGAAGCATTGAATGTCACATGTCAGATGAAAAGAAGCACTACAAAGGTCAAAAACTGTCAGATTCAGATTGGGAGAAGATTTTGAAATGTGTCAAAGTTTTGGACTTATTTTGTCAGACCACGGACCTGCTTGGCGGTCAAGATTATGATTATGTTTCATGTAGCTGTGTATTGCCACTGCTATCATCGTTGACAAAGCATATGACTGTACACGATGATGATCCGGGCTACATAGCTACATTTAATGCAGCATCTTTTAATGACTTCAGTGAACGTGTAGCTATAGTGTGTGTTTTTTTTTTCTTTTTGCCTCAATATAAAATTCAATATCTCAGTAACCAACTGAGGGAAAATGATGAGATTTAGTATATAACCTTATCATTATGTCCACCCAACAAAAAAAAATTTTGTTCTGGAGATTTTACAGCAGATTTCAAAGTTAGTTTATATGCGGTATATTAATTACGACTTAGAGATTACGTCCATGATTTTAACAGTATTACAGCTTCACCAAGAGACGTCCCGGCATTTTTGAAATTTTCACGTGATTTTCGTTTTGAAACAAACAGCGCGAAGATTCAGAGGTGTCTCCAAATGGGAGTTCTTTCATGAAACGTGATTATATAAAATAAATAGCTAACAAGGCCCGGGTTCTGGCGGGGATCTATCTATCTATCTATCTATCTATCTATCTATCTATCTATCTATCTATCTATCTATCTATCTATCTATCTGTCTGTCTGTCTGTCTGTCTGTCCGTCCGTCCGTCCGTCCGTCCGTCCGTCCGTCCGTCCGTCCGTCCGTCCGTCCGCCCGCCCGCCTGCCTGCCTGTTTATCTATCTATCTATCTATCTATCTATCTATCTATCTATCTATCTATCTATCTATCTATCTATCTATCTATCTATCTATCTATCTATCTATCTATCTATCTGTCTGTCTGTCTATCTGTCTGTCTGTCTGTCTGTCTATCTATCTGCCTACCTGTCTGCCTGCCTGCCGGCCGGCCGACCGACCGACCCACCCACCCACCCAGTCAGCCAGCCACCTACCTTTCTGCCTACCTACCTACCTACCTACCTTTCTGTCTGTCTGTCTGTCTGTCTGTCTGTCTGTCTATCTGTCTGTCTGTCTGTCTGTCTGTCTGTCCGCGCTATTAAATATTGATAAAAGTTACTGGAAAAAACGTCAGGACCATGTGTTGAAAGAGGAAGAGGACTATTGGAGAAAGGATGGATTGAAGGTTGTATGTTCGATTCCGGGCCGCGTCCTTCATTTCAAGAGTGCATTTTTTTCGGACACTCCCGAGGGTCGTCGCTGGAGCTACAGAGTTCGTGCTTTGTGCGACGCTTTCCGCGCTGCGGAAAGAAACTGAGCCATATGGGATAAAAACCCGGTGCAATGCAGCTGACCCTGTCGATTGTAAGCTACTTCTTTCATTGCACCCACTCCCATACGAATCCGGATACGCATTTGTTTGTCATCTGAATTTGCAGATCCCCATTACCGTAAACATAACTTTTTTTAGCGAGAAATCACTAGTTGTTAAGCAAAACATCAAAGGAATGTCGCCGCTTTCAATGATTTAAGTTGTTTTTGGACCTATCAAAGACATATTCCTTGGGTGGGGGTAAATATAAGACGGCTGGAAAAATTTCATAACGATGCAACAGACAGTTTTCAAAATAATTGATCGTGAATGAAGGCAAACAAATGTGGACATACTATAATATGACAAGTATTGAAATACTACAGATTGCAACAGCACTTGATCCACGCTACAAATACCAGAAGTGTTTGTCAAAAGATGCAAAAGAACGAACTTGATCACGTATTGAACAACAAATAGCAGTTGGTGTTCAAGGTGAGCAGATGGAGACTGCTGCAACGAATGATACTGGCATTGACAATGAAACTATATGTGAACCAAATGAAAAGCGTATTAAACTAATGGAATCTGACTCAGACACGAAGAACATGACGACAGCTCTTCTGATAAATTGCTGCATTATAAAATGAAGAAGAAAGTTGCTGAATCGGTTGACCCTCAAAAATGGTGGAAACTTAATGAACTTAATATCCAAAATTGACATTCCTTGCCAAAACCATTCTGTGCATACCGGCTACCTCAGTTCCATGTGAACGATTGTTCAGCTTTGCTGGTTATATTGTTAATAAGGCGCGCTCGTCACTTGAACCAAATACTGTCAACATACTCGTCTGTTTGCATAGTTGGTTATTAGATGACATATGAACAAGACAATCCAGTGTTATTTCGATTTTTGACAAATACGACTATAATGAAAGTTATGTGACTATAAATGTTTTGCTTTAATCGAAATTAACTATTAATTAATCGTTAATTTTTCAAAAGTTAACTATTAAATTTAAATTAATCGGTCGCAGTCCTAATATATATATATATATATATATATATATATATATATATATATATATATATATATATATATATATATATATATATATATATATATATATATATATATAAGTCAAATATTCACCAAGAAACACAAAATTTGATCTGCAAGCACTGAAGAGTGAGGAAATAAAAGATAAATCCAACGTAGAGGTAAAGAACAGATTCGCTGCATTGTCCGATATGGAAATATTATTTCAAGACGTCAGTGACCAATGGGAAATATTAAAGAAATCAGTCAACCAAGCTGCGGAAACAACCATCCCAAAAATAAAGATAATAGGACGCAAGAAATGGATGACGGAAGACATCTTAAAACTCATGGAAGTAAGAAGAAATAACAAAAATAACAAGGAAACACATGAAGAGATTCAGAGGAAAATTAGGAAGCTATGCAAAGAGGCAAAAGAAACATGGCTTGAGGAAAATTGCAAGAAAAATCTATAGGAAATTCCTGCAGGTCTGGTTAAACTAAAGTATTTACAGAAGAAACTATACTACATAAACTGTTATTCATGGATCCTATTCGAAGACGTTTTTTTTCCTCGTGTGGAATTTATCTACCTCAATGCCAAACTACCACGTCAAAATAATAAACATGGAACATTTAAGCACTCAATCAATCATGTGCCATGCCGGAAAGCGTGGGCGGTCATGACTCGCTATTTCACTCGATCACCAGAGTCGTGGATCAGCTCAGTGTTGCTGTCTCGATCATGCCATGTGGCCAAGCCATCCAGGTACTTTCCTCTCGGTCTTCCTCTTGGTCTGTTCCCTTCGATCTTGCCAATTGTCACTAAGTTCTCCAATCGATTTCTTCTCATAACATGTCCAAAAATTGTTGACTGTCTACGTCTAATTTCTTTAATCAATTTACAATTTTCATTTGTCTCCTGTAGTACTTGGTCATTGGTTTTTCTATCTGTCCATGGTATTCTTTGCATTTCCTCAGAAACTACATTTCTGCAGCCATCAGATGTTTTTCAGCTTGACTGCACATTGTCAAAGTTTCACATCCATACAAAAGAACAGGCTCTATGTATCCCCCCCCCCCAACACGCTTTTTCTCGTTTCAATTGACATCTTTTTATTGGTAAGAATATTTTTCATCTTGCTAAAGGCTACTTCTAAATTTTTTGTGCATCTTATAAGAAGAATTGACTTGGAGAACTTGGTGATAACTGGCAAGATCGAAGGGAAGAGACCAAGGGGAAGACCGAGAAGTAAATACCTGGATGGCTTGGCCACTTGGCATGGTCGAGACAGGAACACTGAGCTGATCCACGACTCTGGTGATCGAGTGAGATGACAGAACATGACCGCCCACGCTTATCGGTATGGCACATGATGGATGGATGGAAAAGGCTACTTTCGCCATGGCGATTCTTGTTCTAATTTCTTCAAGGCATCTCCCATCAGATGTTATGACTGTTCCGGGATAATTGTACCGATTCACTTGTTGAAGAATATTCCCATTTACTTGTATATTACATTGTGGTACTTCGTTCTTCCTAGTGACTACCATAACCTGTGTCTTTTTACAATTTAATTCTAACCCCAGTTGCTCACAGTGTACAACAACCGCATCTACTAATTGTTGAAGATCCTGCGCATTGTCTGCAATCAATACTGTATCATCTGCATATCTAATGTTATTTATGTTTCGTCCTCCAATGCTGATTCCATTTATATCTTCTACATTTCTGAAAATATTTTCACTGTACAGTGTGAGGTTTTTTTGTGTGCTTTATAGAGAATTACAGAAGTTCCAATGAGTGAAGTTCTATAAAGTATATCTCTCTATAAAAGATACAGGTTAGTAACAGCAAGTATTGTCTAGAGGTATTGATATTTATTCTCGCTTAACCCTTGTAGAGAAACCATTCAGAATTTTGGCTCACCGAGTACCCCCACTGTGAGAAATTAGACACAAGTTAAGTTCTACACAGAATTATTTATAGATGATTTCTCTTCTAGGCCATATATAGATATAGAGATCTTGGCAGTTAGCCACAGTAACCAATGAAAGCAGTTCTCTCATCTTCCAGCTGACTGTGCTCTGGTCGCCAACCTCATTTTTGATCTCATTACTTATTTCAAGTGACACAAGACACTTGGACAAATGATCACATTGACAATTGTACCATTGTAGTGAACATAAACAACAACAACTGTATTTTACACTGGTTGAACAAGACAACATGAGAAGATCTTGACCACAGTTGGACAAACATTCACAAAGAATGATCACACCAACAGGTTAGACAAGTCATACATCATGGAAGATACTTGACAACAACCACACAGACTTTCACAATCTCTGTAACCAACAGCAACAGTAGAGTAACAGTCACCATGAAGATGCTTGACACCAGTTGGACAATTCTTTCTCAACAATGCACAAGACAATCACAGAGACATGTATCTCAAAAACTGTTCTCTTACTACTAATACTTTATTAATGTCTGATGAGGTCAAGTGAAGACTCAGGCTTCATATTCTGCCAACAATTTACATCTCAAATATGTTTATATGCAAATTATAGTGACATTATCTATGAAAACCCAAACACATCACTCAATATCCCCACAGAAACATCAATCTAAATAAACCCTCCTCCTTCACATATCTACACCATAGGTTATCCTACACCACAACACTTTAATCATGCTATCACTTTTCCAACCGTCAAATGAGGAAAACACATGATAAACCTATAGCCGGGCACAAGTATAGGGAGACACTGCTATACTGATCCGTATACCGTCTTTTAGCACCAATGAAGGTGTTGGGAATGTCTCAGGTTTCAGCTTTCCCCATAATGTTTTTCCAATTTAGGCTATTCCCTACTTTGACTAGTCCGAAGCAAGTGACAAACATGTCCTTCCGAAGGGTGAGTAGACTGTTCGCAAAGTTGATAATTTGGGATTAGTTTTACTTTTCCAGCAGAGGAAGATCTAAAAACTATTATGTCCCATCATTCTTCTCTGCCAGTCTATCTCCCACAAACAGGTTCTGATGTAATTGAATCACCACACCGACTTATCACTAATCCATTTTTTGAATTTACTCTATTTATTAACTTCTGCTCCTTCAGCTTTCAGCCAATATTAATAATAACTGTGATATAGTCTGCTCCAAGTGCACCTTTAATGTCCACTCTTAGCCAGTAGTGACATGCTGAAAACCAGGTGATCTCTCCTCTTAAGGTTTCTTCTTGAATTTATCTTGAAGATATAGCCTGGAGCTTTTACAAAATTGGAGAGTATTACTGTCTTAGGCTTTTAAGAAAGACTTTTCTTCAGTGCCATCTGTATAGGCCAGAATTAGTGGATTCAGGCTGAATCTTTGCAACCTGTTGTTCATTTTGGTCTTTTTGGAGTCTGACTTTTCAGCTGGAGTTGAAGACTAGAGCTCAGGACTTCCCTGGAGTTGTCCTGGTGATTGAAAGGCCTCCCCCATCCTTCTCATTCTCTGTTAATAAACAAAGGCACAACATGTGTTTTACATCTATTGAACCATTGTCACAGTTATACAGTACTATCACAGATTCAGAGAGGAATGGGAAGGGAAAGGGGAGTGTGATATTCGAACACCCGCCTCTCACTGATGATGAAGTGCAATTTTATTTGGGGGTTTGGGGTGATATCCTTTCTCCAGGTTCATCCCCAAAACCGTGAAGTCATAGGCACATACTCCTAATCAGAGGCAGCTTCACACAATTATCTTGTAAATTCTCACAATGAGTAGATCACAGGGACCGGTGTACCATGAGAACAGACAGTGTGATTAAGCACCAAGAAGTAGGCATTGTATGGCAGAAATCATGCACTAGAAATGCTTTCACATGTGGAATACACATAATGAAAGAAAACATGAATTTTCCCTGACAAATAGCATGAGCCTTCCCATGTATTCATCTGACAGACACTAGGTTAATTTCTACAGTGCAATGCAGTCCTGCAAACATGGATTTAATAAGTGTCTTTACTTTTACAAATATGAGAAGTTAATTATATAATTACCATCTCATTCACTCAAACATTCTCAGCCATTATAAGGGAGAAATTACATGCAGTATATAGCATCACACATTCTGAAACATAACTGCCAAAGGTAACTCTCAAGAGCGATGTACAGTTTGGTTAAGAATGGTCATGATAGGCACTCAATGAATGTTCAGAGCGCACAAAGGTTTTGCCATATGCATTGAGCGTGGTTTGCAGTCATAAGCATATGCAAATCATCAAATCAGACAGACAATAGACATGGTAAGAATGTTTCACTGCGGTAGACATGACAGGTTTTGAGCGGCAGTTTTAGAGTCACTGTACCGAAGTCCTGTCTTCTTTTTACATTTTCTCAAGAAAATACTCGGCCATTCGTCTTTCTCTCACTTCATCAGGTTTACACATAACATATTAAATGATTTAGGTACCTGGAGTGCAGATGACCACCTCCCAAAGAATGTTTTTGGGCAAATTTTACCACTGCATCTTGAACATGTCCTTACGGGATGGAATCAAGGCTTCGACTGGCGGGCTAATTATGTATTAAGGAGCGTTACCAGCCCAAGGGTTACCCAATCAAATTGAGACCCCACCATTCATCTACCCTCTCTCGATCTAGAATCTACGATTCTATTTTTAGTTAGGGTATCACGACGGCTTACGTGGTTAACTACTGAGTATTGAGAAATGTAAATGGACTGGGGATGCGAACGTCTGAAGACATCATGCCACATACAGGAAAAAAGATCTGGAGACATTACACATCCCTGCCTAACACCTCTCTTAATAGGTCGATATTGTCTCACTTCATTATCAATCCTTATGGTAGCTTGTTGTCTCCAATATATGTTTTTTATAAGTCTAATGTCTTTCCCATCAATTTGTAGATCTTCAAGCATATCTACCATGTTGACATCTCTAACTCTATCAAAAGCCTGTGTGTAGTCAATAAAGCAAAGATTTATATCCTTGTTTACTTCTATAGCACGTTAAATAACTGTTCGCAGCATATACACAGCATTTACTGTACCCTTTCCTTCTACAAACCCACATTGTTCTTCCCCTATTTCAGGTTGCAATTTCTTCCTCACTCTTTGCGTGATAATTAGTAGCAAAATCTTTGTGATGTGACTCATTATACTATGCTGATCACATTCCAAGGCTCCTGATTTCTTGGGGATTGCAATAAATGCAGAGTTACATAATTCAGAAGGTATATCTCCAGTATCATATAATGTGTTCAGCAGTCTGGTGACTTGATCTAGTCCATATTCTTCTAAAGCTTTAATCATTACTATTGTGATGTTATCTGCACCGGGGGCCTTGTCAGTTTTCATACGCTTAAGAACATTTCGAACCTCCATCTTCAAAATTGGCGGTCTGTCAGGGTCTTAAACTTGGCTCGCTAACCTAACACATGTGAGACAGTACAAGTACAACGTGATTTGACTCAAGACTCAACGACACAACGTTCAATGGATTTATTTACAGATCATATACAGTACGATGATCACAACAAGATATACTTGATACTTCAATACACTTACATCCACAATACAGCTCATAGTCTATCTCTCAAGATGTCCAGACACTCGACTTTCAGGCACAGAAATCACACAACGCCTTTCTCTCATCATGCGTCCGGTCCAGTCGACGTCCCAGAGCTCTCTGCCCATAGCTCGCAACTTGCCTCCCCACTTGAGGTGGCTTCACGAGACATGCGTGCGTCCTTGCCTGACCGCTGGCCGTCTCGTCAGCCAGCAACCTTGCAGGCAGGTGACTACTACTCGCCTGGCGGCGTAACGAAGTTCCGTCATCCCTGCTGGGGACTAAGTCACCTGGCGGGCGTAACGATGTCACTGCATCACTGCACTACGGTAGACTCTGACACGCTCCCCCGGCAACTTCATGAAAGATGTCATCTTTCATGTATAATATATGTACATACTGGGTTAATATTTTAACCTTGTCAGAGTCAACCCTTCTGTTATTATACACATTGGTATCATAATACATAGAAATACACATCTGCCATAGAAACATATAAGAAATGGAAGTTGTATTCAACGACATGTGGTGTTCAACCTTTAACACTTGTCAGGTTTCATCATCTCGATGGCTTATTACCTCAATGGCATTATTGACCCAGTCAGATCGGTAGTACCAGCTTCACGCATCTACCTCGCAGCCTCCAAAAAAAACGTAATAATATGGTTCTTGAAACAAAAACCATCTGGCTAGACCGAAATGCGGCTTTTACATAAGTCGCATTAAACGCTCAAACCCTGACCTCATTTGGCCAGGAGCTCTTGTGTTGGTCTGAAATGTCGGCAACACTCTGCCATGCCCAGTAGATGCCTACCTGGTGTGTTAACAATCTGGCAACAACATGGCTATTTTTATACAACACATTACAGTATACATTTCAAATTATGGGCCTTTGTGTACTGATGTAATAGCAAATAAATGAAAGGGGAATAATTTCAACATTTATGACATATAATATTTTACAATAATTATTTTATTTCTTAGTGTCATCGCTTGACGTTTCTTCATCCTAACGAGAAAAAGTCGGTAGTATGAATACATTAATCAAGATATGATTCTAAGATTACACTACATAAATATATAAACACACAATTCGTGTATTCAACTTTGTTGATTCCTAAAGATATTAGAATCGTCATAGCTTTTTAAACTTTTATTTGTCGTCTGCTAATTTTGCTATAAATTTCTAACTAATCCGGAAGTACACACGAACACTAAACAGTTGATGTTACAACTTGTAGAACACACTTGTTCCGGTTTGGTGTAGTTACGGAATGTACAATGTTCTAACAGTTCATGTGTTGGATGTTTCACTGTAAATACTTCTGGATTTCGCTTGACTGCAGTGGTGTAGCTGTCAATGTTTAGGTCACACTTTCACACACGGATTTAAAATATAACTGGAAAGTTCCACACGGAGATGCCACTGTCACATTGGATAGTTCGCTTACGGTAAGTTTTGAGCGAATGTGGCACTGTTCTTGTTACGGAATATATACAATTAATAAAGTTCGCTTTCTACCACACACTACACAATTATACACGACAATCACTACATTAAGTAATAAAATAAGAACATTATATACTTTGGGAGTAACCCCTATCACATTGTAGACATTACACAGCTTTTGTGAATGGAAGAATTATTCACTGATAGATGGCTGTGTTGATCTGAGTGTATTTTACACACTGCACTCAGACATTGCTTACTGGGTCGGTCGGACAACGGGACAACAGATCGGCAATCGTGTTGGTTCTGCCTGGGATATGTCGAACCTCGAAGCTGTAATCTTGGAGCTTAAGAGACCAGCGCGCTACCATCTGGTTTGAAGGTACACCAGAATTTATAAATCGCAATGGACTGCTGTCAGATTCCACGATGAAAATGGCGTCCTAGAAGGAATCTGGACAATTTTGTAATACCCACCACTAAAGCTAGGGCTTCCAACTGAGGTATTGACCAAGCCCGTTCTCTGGGTTTCAGTTTCCTGGATACGAAGTACACGGGGTGAAGGATGTTATTGTGCTCTTGCAACAAGACTGCCCCAATCGCCACGGAGCTCGCATCTGTACGCAATCTGAAAGGTAAATGGAGATTGGGCAATTTCAGGATGGGATTGTGTAAGCTATTATCAGAAAAACAAGATAATACTTTACGGAATGCAAATTTTAGGCATTCATTGCTTACAATTTTCTCCGGTTTATCTTTTGTTAGTAAGTTAGTAAATACTTCGGTTAGTTCGGAAAAATCAGGAATGAACTGCCGGTAATAATTTATCAGTCCTAACAAACTTCTGACTTGCTTTTTCGTAGTCGGAAGTGAGAGTTTTAGTATCTTGGACACAATGTTATCGTCTGTCGTGACAAAGCCATTGGATATTTTGTACCCCAAAAAGGATATTTCATGGTAGGCTATGTCTACTTTTGCAGGCTTTACAGTCAGTCCGTGCTGTCTAATGCGTTCAAATGTCTGTTCTAATGTCTTTGTGTGCTCTGTCATCGTCTCTGTGTGAACACAGATGTCGTCAATATAGCAAATTATGTTAGGTATATCTATTAGAAGAAGTCGTGTCATACGTACGAATGTGGCTGGGGCATTGACTAGCCCAAATGGAAGTTTGCACCATTCGTACAGTCCCCAAGGTGTGGCAAATGCTGTCAGATGTCTGCTCTGTTCGTCTACTGCTATTTGCCAGTAACCTTTAGTCATGTCTACCTTCGTAAAGAACCTAGCGTCTGTCAGTTCTGTCAGTAGATCGTCAGAGTTTGCCATTGGCTCAAGATCTAGAAGAGTTATTTTATTGAGCTTTCGATAGTCGATACAGAGTCTTATTGTGTTGTCCTTTTTGCGTACAATGACCATTGGAGATGAGAAGTCTGATTGGGATCGTCTTATGATGTTGTTCTTTTCTAGGTTGATGATCTCCTGATGTAGGTGTTCTTTGTAATGTAATGGAATGGTGTATGGTCTGCATCTTATGGGTGTGTTTGATGTGAGTGTGATGTGATGCTGTACTAGTTCTGTTTGTCCTGGGTTGTTAGAGAAGATGGTGTTGTACTGTTGTATTAGTTGTTTGCAACTGTCTGTTTCTGCTTGAGTTAACTTTGGATTGATCTTAATCTCCTTCAAGCAATCTGTCGTGTCTAATGCAGGTGTTGGAATTTCGTCACTAGCCTCGTCATCTTCGTGATCTATTATCACTGTACAAGCTGTCGTATCGTCTTGTTCGTTGTCTCTGTTGTAGTATGGTCTTAGCATATTTATGTGAAATATTTTATGTTTGTCTTTTATTTGGATCTCGTAGTCTACAGGTGAAATCTGTCTCGTCACTTTAAAGGGTCCTGCTAAGTATCGGTCAATAAGTGTCGGTCACTAGGTAATAGAAGAAGAACGTCCTGTCCAGGCGTCAACGTTATTATTCTGTTTCCTTTGTCAGCATACTGTCTATAAGTAGCACCAGATAACTTTAGTGCATTCTTTGCAATTATACAAGATTTGATGATTCTTTCACGCAATGATGTAACGTATACGTATGATGATATGGGTTTCAGTACTGGAGTAGAGTCAGTTAACATTTGGTGATAAATAATCAATGGGCCACGTGGTTTGGCACCATAGATAAGTTCAAAAGGAGAGAAACCGGTACTAGAATGTGGTACCTCGCGATACGCAAAAAGAATAGCTGGTAGATATAATCCCAGTTATTAGGGTGTTCTTGCGTGACTTTTGCAAGCATGTGCTTCAAATCGCCGTTAAACTTTTCTATAATTCCACTAGAGTGAGGATGGTACGGGGAATTGAAACACTGCTTTACTCCCAACATTTTGGTGAAAGCTTGGGTAGATGCGGCGATAAACTGAGTGCCCCTATCTGATTGGATAGAGTCTGGAAATCCTATCCGAGAGAAAATATGGAAGAAAACTTCCATTATATCATTGGCAGTTATGTTCTTTAGCGGAATAGCTTCCGGCCAGCGACTACATTTATCAATGACAGTTAGAATATATTTATTCCCTCTATTTGTTGTATGATTGAGAGGGCCCACTATGTCGACAGATAATTTTTCAAAAGGTCGACTGGCTAAGTCAGTGACTTGTAACTTTGACTGTGGGTGTTTACCTTTTTTCACCAGTTTCTGGCAGGTGTCACAACTTCTGCAATATTCTTTAATGTCATTGCAAAATTTGGGCCAATGAAACTGTGTTAATAATCTTGATCTGGTCTTAGCGTATGCCATATGCCCTGCAAGAGGTATATCGTGGGCAAGATGTAAGGCTTGCTTACGATAATTATTTGGCAAAACAGTTTGCTCTGTGGTGTCATCACCTCTGGTATAATACCTAGTGAGGATATCATTTTTCACAGCAAAATGCCATTTTGCATTCTTGGTTACCTTTGGCTTTTGGCCGATCAGATTAAAATATTTTGATAATGAAGGGTCAGCCTTTTGAGCTGTTACAAACGTTTCCTTCATGGTGTTAGTAGGTAGTACTACTGGGCTAAGCATTTGTATAGCCTCAGTTTGATTACTTTCATCTTGCACTCTAGCAGTAGATCTGGTTACTGCGTTCACACATTCAATGATATCAGATGGTGATGAAACAATGTTATCAATGATGTCATGAGATCTTAGTGCTACATTAGCTACCATACATTCATTAGGTGGTGTAACATTATCAATGATGACATTGGATGGTGATGTTATGCTGTCATCAATACATAGAGATGTTATGTCATGAGGTTTATCATTCACCTCTGGTAAATTTCCAATTATTATATCACACACTGGGTTTATTAATGCAGCGCACTTTACTTTCCCAGTGAGGAAAGGTGTTTCAATATATGCCCATGCTAGTGGGTATTTTTAAATATTGCCTGAGAATGTTCTGCATGTTACGTGCCTGCCTGTATAGTCTGTAGGCATTATGAACGTTCTCTTCAGACCAATAAGTGAACTGCCCGTGTCTCGAAGGACTGTAGCAGACTTGCCATTCACGTATCCGTGAAGGATGTTTATCCTCCCTTTAGAATCTACTACCAAATTAGCTTCTTCATTGGCAATAGGAATGGAGTGGCCGCATGTTAACACGCCATCTTCATAAAAGGTGTTACAAACAGTACATTTATTTGCGTTAAACATGTCAAAAGCCTGTGCTGAGTTCACAGGATGTTTCTCTGATTGTTCTTCATCTGACGATGAACTGTCAAACAAGGCGGCATTTGCTTTGTTGGTCATTTGCCTACCTTTACAATCATGGCGATAGTGTCCGTACGCCTTACAGAGGAAACATTTACGCAAATTTCTGAAGGATCTACGCTCCTTATCTTGTCTGTTTACCATGTTTTGTAGATAAGTATTATATGCGGGGTTCTTGTCGCACATCTCGCTTTGATGGTGAGAGTATTTACAATAATTACAGTGATTATACTTCTCAGATGTAGGTCTATGAGGTTTCTGCCTACTATAGGGTTTGTCATAGTTAGCCGCTGCTACAAAATTTATGTCAGTAGCTTCACTGGCAAAGCAATGTTTGTTGGCTGTGTAATACGCCGAACCACGTCTCTCAATCTCATCCACACTAGTGCATTCATTCTCCTGCAAAAATTTTGAAAATGCTGATGGGATGGATGAAATGACTTTATCTCTAATGATCAGATCTTCTAATCTTTGATAATTTTTGTCAATTTTAGCTGCTGAAGTCCATTTGGTAAATATATCTCGGACTAAGCAGAGGTAATCAGAGAACGTTTGAGTCGGTTTTGGGCTCAATTTGCTGAATTGTTCTCTGTAACCTGCTTCATCTAACATAAAATGTGCCATAATCTTTGCTTTCAGATAATGGTAATCTTTTCTTAGGTCTTTGGGGATAGTCTCAATGACTTTAAGAGGCTCCCATGATAAACTCCTCATATAAACAATATTCCATTCAGACAGTGGAACCTGGTAATGTTCCATTAAAGTTTCAAAATTTTGGGTAAAGGCTGCGATGCAGTCACCCGAGGTATAATTACGTACAATACCTTGATATTTCTTGTACTGGTTTTCTTTCTCCAGTCTCTCAGATTTCTTATACTCTTTGTTAATGGCAGTCTCAGTATCAAGTTGTTTCATCTTCAACTGTACCTCCAGTTCTTCTCTCTTACTCTGAGCTGCTATCTCTGCTTTTTTCAGTTCACTATCTAATTCGGCTTGCTTTGTCTTTGCAGCCAGTTCTAATTCGGTCTGTGCTTGCTTTGATGCCCTTTCAGCTGCTCTTTCTTCACGCTCGTGGTATTCAGAGTATTTCTTCTCACTCCACTTTGTTAACTCATCGCCTGTTAACTTCAATTTTAATCCCATATCGATGAAATCATTTAATGAAGACATGATGGAAAATGTCAATGAAATACCAGCCACACAATTTGTTATAAGTGGTTAGTACAATAAACAATTTACAATTTGTGTTCTATTGACAATACGTGCCTAAAATTGCATCCTTAAAGTAAATGAAAAGAAAAATATACTCAAGTGCCCTGGATGCGGTGAAGAACGGTTGGAAATCGGGCTAGGAACTGTAGGGTCGCTACTTCGAACCACAAATGACCTCTACGCGCACGGTTTCAGATGGTACGGAAAAACCTGCTTTGTTTTTGGAGGAAATAAATTAGCGTCTATTTGATGGTGTGTGCCTGCTTGTCACTAAGCATTGAGTAGGTTTGTATGGCGTTGAGTGTAATTGTAGGTCGTAATTTTGTCCGTCAACAATTTTTTTTTTCAAAACACAAGTCACTTTCTTTCCAAAACTTTTTGCGTTCCACAACTCAATTCACAAAGACAATCTACATATATCTCAACATGCTACAACATTGATGACACATCACTTACATCAAGATGACATTCAGTAAGGACATAGACATCAAGTTTACAAGATGGCGACAAGGTCACAATGGCGACAAGATCACAATGTCGACAAGGTCAAAACGGTGACAAATTTAACAATCACGAATGTTTTTACACGTTTACAAGAGTAAACAATATGTATGCACTGTACGTTCACAACTAGTCTCGATGTTTAAACAATGTAGTAATAAATCAAAATGAGCCTTCCACGATCACATTTACATGTACAATCAAATTTGACAAAAATTCTAAGTTCACAAACTCTAGTTTTAACCGTTAGTTACATAAACACGTTCATTTCAAAGCCGGACGAATGCCACCACGTCCACACATGTCAGGGTCTTAAACTTGGCTCGCTAACCTAACACATGTGAGACAGTACAAGTACAACGTGATTTGACTCAAGACTCAACGACACAACGTTCAATGGATTTATTTACAGATCATATACAGTACGATGATCACAACAAGATATACTTGATACTTCAATACACTTACATCCACAATACAGCTCATAGTCTATCTCTCAAGATGTCCAGACACTCGACTTTCAGGCACAGAAACCACACAACGCCTTTCTCTCATCATGCGTCCGGTCCAGTCGACGTCCCAGAGCTCTCTGCCCATAGCTCGCAACTTGCCTCCCCACCTGAGGTGGCTTCACGAGACATGCGTGCGTCCTTGCCTGACCGCTGGCCGTCTCGTCAGCCAGCAACCTTGCAGGCAGGTGACTACTACTCGCCTGGCGGCGTAACGAAGTTCCGTCATCCCTGCTGGGGACTAAGTCACCTGGCGGACGTAACGATGTCACTGCATCACTGCACTACGGTAGACTCTGACACGGTCCTTCATTATTAAATCTAATATCATACTTTTCCTCTCTGTTATCCTCATAAAGGTTTTTCACATAATCTGTCCATACATGTATAATCTGATCTTTTTCTATTATGATATTGCCATCTTTAGTTTTTAGACAGCCTATTGATGTACTTGTTCTTTTATTAGTAAGTTCCTGAATTCTTTTGTGCACTAATTTGGTATTTTGACTGTTGTGTTGTTTTTCAATTTCTAAGCACTTTTCCTCAAGCCATGCTTCTTTTGCCTCCTTACATAATATTCTGGCTTGTCTGTGAATGTCTTCATATTTGGCAGAATTATTTTTGTTGAGTCTTCTTGTTTCTATTAGGTGTAAAATTTCTTCAGTCATCCATTTCTTACGACCCACCTTCTTTAATTTTGGAATAGTGTTTTCTGCAGCCAAGCTGATTGAATTCTTCAACATTTCCCATTGATCATCCACATCCTGGAATAGGATCTCTAGATCAGACAATATATCAAATCTGTTCTGTACTTCTACGTTGAATTTGTTTTGTATTTCCTTGTCATTACTCTATGTACACAAATCATATTTAGTGTTTCCTGTTATATACTTGACTTTCTGCAACTTTGTCCTCAATGTTCCTGTAAATAATAATCAGCATTGGGAACTGTTTTTGATATTGTTAATGCGTTTCAAAATCTTCTGCTAATCAGAATGTAGTAAATTTGGTTTCTAACCCTGCTATCAGGACTCCTGCATACCCATAATATTCTAGGGTGTTGCTTAAACCAGATGTTTCCTACAATCATTTCTGTTCTTTTGCTCACTCTACGAGTCTGTATCCTCTTTCATTTCTCTCTCCTAAACGATAGTTTCCTACTGTGTATCTATCACCTTGATTTCCTACTTTTGCATTGAAGTCCCCTAATATGATGTTTATTTCTGCATTTTTACATTTCTTTAAGGCAGACTCTATGTCATTATACAATTCCTCTACATTATCTTCACTGGATTCTCCTGTTGGGGCATATACTTGAATAACATTTATGTTAAAAGGTCTGCCACTCAATTTAACTAGTAGAACTCTGTCCGACATAGCCCAATATCCTTGAACAGATTTTGATGTTTTCTGGTCCAAAATAATTGCCACTCCCCTTTGTCGATCTTCACCTCCAGAATAAATCATCTTAAAATCTTCATCTATCTTGATGCCTGCTCCTGTCCATCTCGTTTCGCACATTCCTAAAATATTACTTTTTTCTCTTACCAGTTCTTTTTTTATGTTCTCTAATCTGTTGTCGTAGTCGTTTAATGTCCTAACATTCCATGTTGCTAATTTTAATGTCTCTGTCCTTGTCTTGCGATGATCGGTCTTTAGGCGAATCATAATGTACTAGGCACTTTTAAAGAGATAGTTTGCCGTTGCTTTCCTCTAGGGCAGTGACCATACTGGCCATGTGACCGCACCCATTGTCTCTCGAAAGAGATCCTCTGCCTGCCGTCGCGAAATTTGATACCATAACCAACAAATATCTGTCGGCTGCCCTCAAAGTTTCATCCACCACCAGCCTTCCGTGGCTTCTTTTGAACACTTCCAATAAACGAATACGAAATGACACCACATAATCCACAGGGAAACACTAAACAGCGTAAAACATTAAACAGCGTAAAACACTAAACAGCGTCTCCCAAGGGCCGAGGATTTGGTAGCTTTCTCCGTTAATCCCGAATACTGTCGTGGTTGACGTGAGCGCACGAGAATTAGAAGTGGTTCGAGTCACGCCGGTGACTTATGAGAGTATGGAGCCGGTCGCTCAGAAAGTCGTGGCGTGCTGATGAGCGTAATCTAACCTAGGAATCAACATGCAGCTGAAAGATGCTGGTGTTGACCGCAATATCCTGAAACAGGATGGAAACGCGGAAGAAAACACACACGCACGCACGCACGCACGCACGCACGCACGCACGCACGCACGCACACACACACACACACACACACACACACACACACACACAGAGTCCCACTTAAGTCGAACTCGGATAAGTAGAATTTCGTTATTGGCTTGGTCCCGGCCAAGATCCATCTTTATATTTGTATAAAAATTCCTAATAAGCCGAATTTGGTTAACTCGAATTTTTGGATTAGTCAAAAAAAAAAAAAAAAAAAAATGAATTACCGACTATATGAACGTCCACGTTTAAGTCGAACTGTTCACTTCACCCCCCCCCCCCCAAATAAATAAAAAAAAATTGTTTCGCGAAAGAATATGTATTTTTAGTCAGCCCGGAGAACAATCTCGTACATAGTATGTTGCTACATGTCAACAATGGCTGCTAATGGACGAAAGCTTAAAACTTTGACTTTATAAAAAAAAAGCTTAAAACTTTGACTTTAAAAAGGAAGATTGAGCTGTTGGAAGAGGTTGAAGAAAGTGGATATAGCTAGAGAATGTGATATTCCAACATCGACACTTTCCGACATTTTAAAGCATAAAGACCGCTACAAACAATTGTTTTTCGAATGTCAACTCAAATCGACAGTGATAGGCAGAGAGCTAGAAGAACTGCTGCGTGCGATTTTGTTGATGCTGCCCTTTTAAAATTGTTCACTGTGATTAGATAGGCGAATGTACCAGTAAATGGGCCTTTACTTACTGCAAAAGCAGAAGAATTTGCACGTCTTGGAGGTCATACAGACTGGAATTGTAGAGCTAGCTGGTTGGATCGTTTCACAAAACGACATTGCATCACTTACAAGAATGTGTGTAGAGAGAAACAGTCGAGGAAGCAACGACTCACTCATGGACAGAAGACGTGCTCAGATCTGCTTTAGCTAAATATAATTCTGCGAATTTATTTAAAGCCGATGGAACTGGATTATTTTGGAGAATGCTACCTGATAAAACATTTTCTTTCAAAAATGAAAAGTGTTATGGGGGAGGAAAAAATCAAAATAACGAATAACAGTGGTTGTGTGTTCCAATATGGATGGTAGTGAAAAATGGCCTTTATTTGTGATTGGAAAGTTTTAAAATCCTCGTTGCTTCAAAGGCCTGAAAACTTTGTGTGTGAATTACAGAACCGATTCAAAGGCATGGATGACATCAGAACTGTTCAATGAGTGGCTACAAGAATTTGATTATTCAATGGTGTGTAAACAAAGAAAAGTTATTTTAATTGTTGACAACTGTTCAGCCCACGTACAAATTAACAATCTGAAGGCAACAGAGCTTTTTTTTTCTGCCACCTAATGCCACATCAACACTTCAGCCTTGTGATCAAAGTATCATTCAAAATCTGAAAGTTCTTTATAGATCCACAATATTGTCAAAACTTGTGGGTCATATTGATGCTGACCTCATTTGTGATGATTTCAAGATAACCCTTCTTGATGCTATTCTTATGTTAAAATTTTCATGGGACAGAGTTTTACCAGCAACTATTGCAAACTGCTTTAGACAGGCTGGCTTACCTGCAGTACGTGTCTCTTTAAATGAGAATTCCACACCATCAGCGAGCAGTGAGAGCAATGTTACTGACATTTCAGTGGGACCATTACTTGCTAGATTGTATAACGAGCTGAAGATTGATCCAGAGGAGTTTGTGAACATTGACAATGATGTTTCTACTAGTGCCACTCTTTAAAGCACTGATATTTGAGGGCTATGTATGCCAGTCATTCAACCACCAGACCCTTCCAGCCCTGACTCTGATGATGAGGATGACTGTGGCTGCAAGCACAACCTGTATCGCAGTCAGATATTTTGGCATCAATTAACAAAATTGACATTTACATGATGTAGAATGGATGTTCAGATGATGCAGTCTCAACATTTTGTGCCTTTAAACAGGCAATGGGAAGAAATTTTTTCACAAGTCAAGAAGCAAAGCAAAATCACAGACTTTTTCTTTAATAAATTTGAAAATTTTCAAAACTAAACATTTCAACATTTCTGATATTGTATTGCTATTTATTTGTTCACTACCCGTGTTTCCTAAGTGGTACAATCATTTTACTCAATGCTACTGCGGGGTACACATGCATTCGTGTAAATTAGTGTAAATATGTATGCAGTCTGGATAAGTAGAATTTCTGATAAGTATTCCTTCGGCCCCTGCGACTTCTACTTATCCAGATTCCACTGTATATGTATTTTGTTTGCTTTTATTTCATTTTATTTTATTCTTCTTCTTCTTTCGTTAGCATGAAATATGTTTATAAGTGCATTGTTGTCTTTTGTGTGAATTTACCAGTCTTTTTTAGTTCACTCAGCGGTCCATAGAGTTTATATTCCACTGTTGTCTCGCTAGGCCAGAAGGTTCTCCTGGATATGTTGTAGTTTGGAAAATCCTGGAGTATGTGCTCTGCTGTCATCGACGCCAAATCACATGTGCACATGGCTGAGTCACCAATCTTGAAGTTTGTATATATGTGGTTGCGTAATCTATTGTGTCCTGTTCTGAGGCGCAGAAGAATGACCTGTTCTGGTTTGTCCATAACGTGGTAGTCGTCTTGAGTAGGGTTTGGTGGCCTTCTGACTGATTTGATCATTATTTTCTATTGGTGGTATGTAATGGGCACATCAGGTTGTTCTTCGTTTGCTCCTTCCTTAGCCAATCGATCAGCTCTGTCGTTTCCGGGGATTCCACAGTGGGGTGGTATCCACTGTATGGTAACCTTGCGCTGACTGCTAAGTTCAGAAAGTAGAGTCCTTAACCCCCATATTATTATATTATAATATGAAAAGTTATTTAATTATTGTTTTGTTTCTGCCTTTATATTGTTATTTGTTCCCGTCGATTTTATTTTATTTTATTCTTTCCTTATATATTATCTTATACCATATTATTATATTATAATCTTGAAAGTTGTTATTTAATTTTTTTTCTTCCCGATTTGAACGGTTTTTCTCTGACGTTTACATGTGCATGTGATTTTTTTTTTTTTGAAATTTTGGTCATTCCACGCTATGGTGATATTTGTTTTCTTTACTTCTTATTATATTTAATACTAGACGACCCGGCCCGGCTTCGCCCAGTCTCTGGCGGGGAGTGTCTCGTTTAATTCCTATTCGGCCCCTGCCCCTGCTCCCGTTCCCATAAATTAAAATTTGATTTTAAACTAACTATTTCAGTTGCATCCACGCAAGTGAGAACAACAACTGTTCCTAACTAATTTCTGGTTTAATCAGTGAATGAGTTCCCATTCAGCAAAATGGCAGAACATTTATTCGTCTGTTTCTAAAGCTCGTGCCATTTACTTTCGTGCTGGAAGAAAAATTGTTGATTTTAAGCTAAATAACTATGCCAGTTGGCTGCGCAGTAATGAGAAGAACATCTGTAGAAAATGTCATATCAATCGGATTGATCGTTCAGGAACGCATAAAGGACATACAAAGACACACACATTTTCTTTTATATATATCTATATCTATAAAACACAATGTATGTGGGTCCATTCTTTATGCGTTCGCGAACGGTCCAGCCGATTGAGATGAAATTTTCTACATGTTTTCTTTTCATTCCCGTGCAACCAACTGTCATGGTTTTTTTTTTTTAGTGTACATTCAGCTATTTACTTACTAAAATTTAATATTAAAATTTACATTATCATTTCTATATAGCAAGGGGACTTAACATAATAAAAGTTATTTCAAGGGGCATAACTTTTAATCACATTGCTATTATTTTATATATAGATTGTTGCATTGTTTTCAACGATTTATAAACTCTTTGTCTACAGTTATTTACAGGCATGATTTATAATAAATAATGATATAATATTTAAGGCATTTTCATAGTTTTCATAAAAATAATGCATCTATTTAAATAGTGAAAATTTTCTAACTCATCTTTTTATTTTTCTTCAACAGCACATTAATTTTTTTTTTACCATTCTCATATGTATGGCGCGTTACACCCACATTGGGTTTTTATGATGCCCATGTTAAAAGTTGCTTGTCATGCATTTTAATGCTTATTGTTCTTTTGTTGTCAAAGAATTGCTTCATAAGAGATGTTGAATGAAAGAATGTATGAGAGGAAATAGAGAAGAAGGGCAGAATGTAGGACAGGCCTGCGAAAGATTTTCGTTCGTTAAAACAACAAAAAAGGATTTTTTTTTTTGTGAGAGAAAGTTAGTTGCACAACGTTTGCAGTACTCTGCAGTCAACCCACCGCATCCCATTTATTGGCTGTTCGTGATATCTTGGTAAGTTTACTTTAGATAGATCTCTTCCAATCATATTTTCTACTATCAATCTATCTATTCTTCTATTCTATCTATATTTTTAACGGGAACGGGCCGAACATAGACAGACGGACAGACATACAGACAGTCAGACAGATAGATCGGGAACGGGAGCTTATATGACTACTTATATGAATTAAATGAGATGCTCCCCACCTGGGCCTGGGCGAAGTCGGGCCGGGTCGGACAGACAGATAGACAGACAGACAGATAGACAGACAGATAGATAGACAGACAGACAGATAGTCGGGAACGGGAGCTTATATGACCACTTATATGAATTAAATTAGATGCTCCCCACCAGGAGCCGGGCGAATCCGGGCCGGGTCAGACAGACAGACAGACAGACAGACAAGCAGATAGACAAGCAGATAGACAGATAGATCCCCGCCAGGGTCTGGGCGGGGCCGGGCCAGCTTACACACACACACACACACACACACACACACACACACACAAATATATATATATATATATATATATATATATATATATATATATATATATATATATATATATATATATATATATATATATAT
The DNA here is from genome assembly GCA_963921405.1 of Cepaea hortensis. Lineage (NCBI taxonomy): Eukaryota > Metazoa > Mollusca > Gastropoda > Stylommatophora > Helicidae > Cepaea > Cepaea hortensis. The sequence continues at coordinate 107,306,501 of OY992878.1, read as the reverse complement.
ATTACAGTTTTAGTAATTATGATTTCTTAGATATTGCAGGCATATTTGATATTTGTTTTCTCTACTTATTATTAGGGGTGCACAAAGGACACACCAATTATATGCATGAGGCATATCCTGGCGCTACCAACAATGACGGATAGGCATAGAGTCCTTCAGGCCAAATGGTACATGAGAGTTGCCGCAGACAGGGATCACCCGCTGCATGCAGCAATGGATATGGTTAAGGGTCACAGACTAAGACGAGGCAGGTCCTGGATGGCACTGGCAGAACTTTCTATAAGTCAGGTGTTTGATCTAGAGACCATCAATCGTGAATGAGAGTGGGTTGAAGTTACGGAAGACATGACGGACTAGCACAATGTAATAATAACACTGGGTTGTGAGTGTCGTGAAATGCAACCTTTACATCCCAGAACAATTTTCGGTTCACTTTTGATGGACCATGTAGAGAAAGAACAGAAGAATGAACTGCTTTCTCTATAAGCATGTATAAGACGTCTCACATGACGCAAGATTACAAACCACCACAGATGGCTTTCTATATGGGAAATTTAATTTGACACCAGTACAGGTCAACCCCAGACGTTATCAATCCAGCCAGACTGGAGGGCAGACTCAGTGGACTGTGTAATTAAAACCGACCAGACATGACGCAAGCAACCCAGGTTTACCAACAGAGTTGTGAACTGGCAGCTGACCATGAGAACCTAATTGTTCCTTTGACACGACACCATGCAGGAAAACCGATCAACCGAGACGGTTGACCGCCTTCTGATCCAGAAATTAGGTGTTGGGTGTCTGACAGAGGCAATTAACACTGGGCCTGTGGACTTTGTACCAGACAGAGAGGAGCAAGGTGTGATGGCCAGTTTTACAGTGAGAATTGCAATTAACGCGAGGGGAAAATAATGAAGAATTTATTACTGGAATTCCTGGGAGATAAGTGTCTACTTCTAGGCTAGGTATAAAAACCCATGCTAGACGTGTTCCCTTTAGATTAAGTCTGACTTCGGAACAGGTAGGCAACCAGCTCAGTGTTTTGTAGGCATATGTATGATTCTGATGTTGCTAGACTCCACTAGGAAAGTTATTTCTTAGTAACTAGTCAAGTATTTTAGATGTATGTACTGATTTTCAGTCTATATCTGATCTAGGTTATTGCAAGAACTATCATTGTCGTAGGTTACTTGAGTGTTCTTTCTAAGTTTTGTGTTCAATATCATTGTGCTGTATGTGTTACTCTTCTGAGAAGTAGAAACCTATGGAAGGCAGATCTTGGCTATGTTCTAGAGACTTTTCATTGTCATGTGTCGTGGTAGATGCTTGTTAGTTCTTTGTAAACTAGCCTAGTTGCCTGTTGGCGTGTGCATTTGTGGTACAGAATATAGTCAACTGACTATTTCCTTAATTCTTACCACAGCAGTAGCTAAGTGGTGGCTAAATTGAGCAGATCAGCAATATGGCTGTTCTGTGTGGTCACTTCAATTAGGCTTGTTGTATATCTCATTTTGTAGCTATACAATATTATTACTAATTAATAACGCCTTATGCTATTATGTTAAGTATCATTATATGTCCATTTTTAAATAATGTATGTATATCGGATGTTTGATATAGTTGAATTGTCATATGCATAATGTTTGTTATACTTTGGACATGCACTCGGCAGACATTTATTTGGTCTGTTACATATATGGAAATTATGTTTCCCAGTTTGTTGTAGATAAGGATATTACTTACTTTTTTTGCATTATACAATGTATGTAAGAAAAACCTTACATGCCATTTTGAATTCGCATACCTTAGGTTTATTTGATGTTGATTTGTTATATGGTAACTCACTAAGAATAAATTGGTGTTATGTTATTGTGTGCGCATTAGCACATTGGCCATCGATTGCGTTGGAAGCAGAGGTGTAATGGTATAGACATTACCCACAATTGTTATAGGGTATATGGTGCTAAACCTTTTCCTTGTATGGTGGACAGTAATTCACGGAAGCCTGGCACAGATACTGGTACATTACCGACCCTGTGAGCTGCTAAACCAACTTTGGACGGAGTGGCTGTATGACCCAGAATGTCGGTATTGGCGACATGGACATAAGACGGCAGATATGTAATAATTACAGACGTGTGAGACAATTTAAAAGCCCGTCCCAGACTAAGACCGTAGGACAGAGATATGGAGGGAGGAGGTTGGTGAACGCAGTAGAGCTGGAAGATAAACTTGGCCAGACTGGTCATTGTATATGTGTGTGCTAGGATGTATGTATTACTTAGGATTGTACTGATGTAGAACTAGATATAACATATTCTTGATTTCTTCCTAGCTCTCAATAAGAGCGTCTATGTATAGATCTCAAGAACTAGAGACGACTAGGTAGTGCCAGGACTGACAGGCGTCAGAATACCAGCAAGCTGTTTTGTTTCTACTGGAGAGTGGATATGGGACCATAGCTGTTTAGCTGATCTGGACCACAGATCCCGATAGTTGACAAGTAACATTGAAGTTATGTAATGTTTGTCATCACTAGCAATATGTTATATGATTTAATCATCATCATCTTGAAAAACATCAGATGTATAATAATAATGATAGCCAATAAATGTTGTAGTTTATTTTAACTCATAGTTTCATCGTTATACTTTTTAATTCCAATTGTGCATACGTGTTGTGTGTGTGCATTAATGGGGGATTACTTACACACCAAGGAAGGGAGCAGTTAGGGAGAAAAACCTGTACTGGGATAGTTGTCAATTACTCTTAAATTTAGACTTAAAAATCTAACTTAGCTAACCTTCTCTTTCCTATTCCTTGACGAATATTCAGCACAGTTCATTTCAATTTTGTAACCAGCCATTTGGAGTTGTATGTTGGATATTCAGGGCTTTATCTGTAGTTCAGCCATATAGATTTTGTCCATAGTCAATTTCTGACTATTTGGGGTTGTACGCCAGTGAATAATACTTTCATCTAGGCGGTGGCCACCCCAACTTCTCACAGATTGGGGTCCAGTCCGGGATCCTGAACCAGGATTCTAGTAATCATAGTGATTCTACTAGACCCTAGACATATGAGTTTTAACAGTTTTAACTCTTGTAATCTTCATTCATCAAAATAGACTATCATCAAATAGTAGCTAATTTTAGTTGAGGAAGTTACAGAGTACAGATATAACTTTTCAAACGTTTATAACAGATAAGAACTTATGAGAAAACTACCATCATTTATCATTTAATGTTATCATTATCATTTATTGATAATTGAACACTTTAATCATATTTACATTGATGTGTTTGATGATTTGACTGCTTGACTGATTTGCATTTTATGCTAATATATGCCATGTTCATTTTGACATGTATGCAGTGCATTTTAATGTTTATTTAGGTAAATATTACTGTTGATTACTGTATAGTACATCTCTTACACTTACTTCACTGCTGTCGCCAGGTACTACTTGAATATTATTTTCAGTTGTCTTTCACTGCTGAGGCTAAACTCTACACATTGGATAGAGTAGACTGTCAGTAGTCTTTCTAGCTTAGATCTGATGTTTGATATAAACATAGGAGCTTACCTGATTATAGTCATTAACAATTATGGACTCACGTTACCGGAATCTCGAAGAGGACATGGAGGCGCGCACCTGATTCTTAGAGACCGCGAGACAGTGGGGCATAAGAAAAGGCTTAAATTGGGAGCAACTAGAAACATATATCATAGCTGAGTTAGAATGGTGGGACCAAGAAGAAGAAATGATGACTAAAAGACATAATGAGTTCTTTGAAGCACAAGAGCGTAGCAAACCTGAAAGAGTAGAGATGGAGAAAATGCATATGGAAGCAGTCAATGCGGAGAAGCTAACCTTTCTAGCAGAACATAAGGTAGGAGATACAGATGCTCACCCAACCAGGAAGGAAGGGACATCTTTGCCACCCACCGCGGAATCAGAGGTATTGGACCGGGAACTACAAGTTTTCATTCGACCCAGTCCTAAACGGAAACGAGGGAAGAAGAAACGTGCCAAGGGCACTTCAAACAGTCACAACCGTGATAACTGTATGCACAACGGAAATAGTGGTTTAACTGCAACACATTACCTTCAGGGAAACCACTAAACTTCTACGAGAAAGGAATCTCTAGAGAAAGAGGAGCTGAAGACAACCTTTAATGAAGTTGCAGGTAAATACCTCGCCGATTCTCACATTCCCTTCTGTTCAGAGGATCACGAAGTGGAATTACATCTGACTGAAATAGGGAGGAAGGAAGAAACGAAATCCCAGGTGAATTTCAATACTGCAACTCAGAAAGAAGCATCAATTATCAGTTCAGATAATTTACCTATTAACAGTTACCCAGATGACAACTGTTTGCACCACAAGAAACGTGGATTAACTGGTCCGCCAGTACAAGACTCCCAGGAATCTCATTTTACTTCAACGAGGGGTGAATCTCGAGAAGAAGAGGACATGAGGACATCTTTTAAAGAGGTCGGAGATGGAGAGGTAACCGACACTTGTATTCCCTTCAGCTTAGGCAAGCAAGAAGTGGGATTAAATTTGACTGACAGAGGGATGAAGGACGATCCGGAACCCCTTGTGATCTTTGAGGCTGCAGCTCAGGAAAAGACACTAGATCTCAGTTCAAATCATTTACCTAATGTGATGGATTGCTTAGACACAAGCCCACCACAGGATTTACCTCAACTGATTTCCCTTAGCTCAGGGAAGCGCGGCCAGAGAGGAACATCCAGACAAGGAAACATTTCCAGTTATCTCTGAATATACCAGTTCGGAGACTCAAGAAACACAGGGAATTGTTAGGAGCCAAAATATGGACTCCGATTTTGTGCAGGCAACATTGTCTGTAGTTGCTAGCGAAGAAAACTCTTCACACAAGATGGAGGAAGAAACTGCTATCATCGCTATAGCTGAAGTTATCAGGGAATCCCAACTACAGGAACCTGAAATAACAGAAGTCAAGAGTAGGTTGGAATCAACACTCTTAGGACTCAATCTACCCTTCAGTCAGATCGATTTGATAGGAGTAGATCAGCTATTTGTGGATACTTTATTCAAAAGTAACTCCACTTTATCGGCCTTGAATAACTATGTTATCTCTCAAGGCTGGACAACTTGGCACAGTAAATTACCAATTTCTAGCATGGTTTTCACAAGAGACTCTAATACAGATAATCTCAGCCCGGTAATTAATTATCATGGGAAGAAACCGCAGCACAGAAGAGGGAAAATTGAGATTTCGGACTCAGAAAAAGGTAAACGCCAGTTGAACTTACATCGTGGAAACAGGATGTTTAATCTTATTCCTTTTACAAGGAAGATATTGATGGATCAGTTAAGGTTGTATGTTCGATTCCGGGACGCGTTCTTCATTTCACGAGTGCATTTTTTCTGAGACTCGAGGGTCGTCGCTGGAGGTACGGAGTTTTCGCTTTGTGCGACGCTTTCCGCGCTGCAGAAAGAAACTAAGCCATATGGGATAAACACCCGGTGCAATGCAGCCGACTCTGTCAATTTTAAGCTACTTCTTTCATTGCACCCACTCCCATATGAATCCGGATACGCCTTGTGTGTTATCTGAATTGGCGGGGCTTTCATTACTGTAAACATAAATTTTTAGCGAGAAATCACTAGTTCTTCAGCAAAACATCAAATAAATGTCGCCGCTTTCGATTATTTGTTGTTTTTGGACCTATCAAAGACATAATCCTTGGGTGGGGGTAAATATAAGACGGCTGGACAAATTTCATAACGATGCAACAGACAGTTTCCAAAATAATTGATCGTGAATGAAGGCATTCTTTGCGGGACATACTATAATATTATTTATCTGTGCAAGACGCGAGGGTGAGGGCTGTAGGATAGCCATGTCTTTGACACTACTACTACTACTACTACTACTACTACTACTACTACTACTACTACTACTACTACTACTACTACTACTACTACTACTACTACTACTACTACTACTACTACTACTACAACTACTACTACTACTACTACTACTACTACTACTACTACTACTACTACTACTACTACTACTACTACTACTACTACTACTACTACTACTATTATTATCACCACCACCACTACTACTATTATTTGACTTTTACTACCAATACTACTACTATACTACGGATATTACCACTACTAATACTACTACACTACTATACTACCAACATTACTACTACTACTGCCACTTTTACTACCAATACTACTGCTATAAACTATATTACTACCACTACTGCTATAAACTATATTACTACTACTGCTACTGCTGCTGCTGTTGCTACTACTACTACTACTACTATTATTATTATTATAACCACCCCAACTACTACTACTGTTACTACTACTACTACTATTGCTACGACTACTATTACTACTGTTGCTGCTGCTACCGTTACAATACTTCTTCGCTATCTATTATAAATACTACTACATGTAGATAACGAACATAATGAGGATTCCAGTTGAGTGAGCCAACACATGAATTGATCCATGACATCGAAGATCGCATTTATGGAGAGTCATGACCGCTCAATCCAGCCTACAAGTTTCTTGATGATGAGTATGAGGACTATTACTTCTACTATTACTACTAGCACTATTACCATCACTACTACTACTACCACTACTACGACATACCGAGACATCAATATGTGTTGGCAGGCGATATTACTTGCATAATTTTTCACATCAGGGCATAACAGAAGACCAATTCATAACATAGATATGAAGAACAGGTAAAACACTAAACAGTCATACAAGAAAAAGAAACACGCTGCCATGTCACTACATAAACTCAGCACACACACACACACACACACACACACACACACACACACACACACACACACACACAAATCTATGGATGCGTGGGAGACCCGATTTCTGACACATATAAGGTGCATGTCTTTCTCGCCAACAATATACACAATTATAAATGCTGGAATATCTACGTGCCTCACCCAACCGCCGTGAATAGCTACCTGTCTCGTTTCGCCTCAATGTATACTCGATTGTATATTCCACCCACCACCTCACTAATGACCGGTAATATTTCTTGTCTATCTCTAGCAAAGCCAATGCCGAAACACCCCTAGACTACCTGCCGTGTCACCTCTGGCCCAATCCACTCCATACTCAACAGCTGAGATCGTACACTTAAACATGTGTATGATGTTTTTACAACGTGTGATGATAGTAATTACTCACTACAACAAGTAATATCAGTCATCTTTTAATTTTTACGGTTTTCATGTGAAAATCTTTAACCCGTAACCCTAACATGTATGTGATGTGTTTCTACAAGGCGTATGATGATAGTGATTACTCACTACAACCAATAATAACCTGTCCCTTTAAAAACAAGTGGTCACTTATTATTAAATATATAAGGAAACCCTAATACTTCTGACACTCGGATCCACAAAACGCCATTATGTTCCTCAGTGAACCCGTTTGTACCGTCAGCCGGACTAGTTTACTAAGGAAAACTGAAAAATTGCACTAACGTCAACCTACTTAGTAGCACCCACCAAGACACCCTCCCCTCTTAATTTATTGAGGCCACGCCCTTTTTATGTATTTGTATATACATATGTTGTACCCCTGTTCATCTTAAGCCCCGAGCAGTCACTTTTTAAAACCAGTATACTGTCAATAAATAACCTCTCCTAATTTAAATATGTAATATTCAATACTCATTGTATTCTATATATGGTTTCCCGTTAGTAAAAATTTTTTTATACATTATGTGATCGTTTGTTTGTTATTTCAATGTTTTATGTTGTACACACCGAGTGGTCACTAGACCACCAGCACTTCTTACTTACATTCCACAACCACGTCTTTAGAACAACCCACCCTTTCCTATACCCCGAGTGGTCACTAGACCACAACCACATAATTAGACCACGCCCACTGTACTTACCATCCAGCCACGCCCACTTTACCTACCAACGTTAGCGCCCAGCCAGGAAAAATCGATCATATAGATTGTCAAATCGATAACAATTATCCAATATTTATCTCGCTTTGATGCTCAAAATCGATCATTAGTAATAATATATAAGAAACGTGCGCCTCAAATATCCACTGGATAGGGCCAGCGTTACACTACTTTACATGACCATCAACATGGTCACTTGGCCGTTAGGCAATCAGCATAAAATCACAAGCCACTTGACATAAGCAATAAGGCCACATCTTCACTAATATAAAAGTTGGTGGTAGTCACCAAACCCGACTACCCACATTGTGCCAACGGTTTCGGGCGGAGGAACGCAATTGTGAGGGTGCAAACTTTATCCTGGTGCTAGGAAATGCAACCAATAGACTAAATTTTATAGCAGGTCAGACTAGACCCTAAGCCTTGGTCGGCAACAGTTCTAGGATAGCAGCTCTGACAGTTAGAGCATTGCTTTCCTGATCCGACAGCTTCTGCAGCTTGTCTAGTTCCAGATATTTTATGATGCCTTTCCTCCGGAGTAAACTTGGCTGACCGAGACAGAGAGAGAGAGAGAGAGAGAGAGATAGATAGAGAGAGAGAGAGAGAGAGAGAGAGAGAGAGAGAGAGAGAGAGAGAGAGAGAGAGAGAGAGAACGAACGAACGAACGAACGAACGAACAGACTTTATTTTCAAAGGGTAACAAATTGGGCACGCAGGCCCGTCTTGCATTCGGCCCTTCCAATCACTCATCTTTCTTTCATCAACAGTGCATAGGAAAAAACATTGTCACATGAATTTTGTAAACATAAACAATGCATATTACTATGTTATGAAACACATCCACCACCCACCCACACATCCCCCATTCACCCCAACACCCCCCCCCCCACCACCCAACCACACACATAACCCACACGCACACATACATTCCCACACCCATCCACCACATCTCTACACCTACACATCTCCCCACCCACACACACCTCTCACACACCACACATCCCATCCACCCACACCACAAGCACACATACATTCCCCAACCCACACATCCCCCACCCACACACATCCACCCACCTACACACATCCCCTCACCCAGTCACATATCCTCTACCCGTCCCATTACCAACCAACAATCACTCACCCACATATCCTCCTCCACCCACACACCTCCAACCACCCAGACAAACACACATTCCTCAGCCACACATCCCCCACTCACACACACACATCTCCCCGTCAACTCACATATTCCGCACCTACCCACACACAAATTCCGCACCCACCCACATAATCTCCCATCTCCCCCAGCCCACTCACAGATCCCGAGCCCACCCCTATAAACATCCCCCACCATCTCCTAACCTACACACACTCACCCACCCACATATCCTCTACCCACCCACACATCGTCTATCCACACATCGTCTATCCACCCATCCCCCAACCAAACATCCCTTAACCACACACCCTTACTCATATACAATCACCCACCCACACATCCTCTACCCAACCACACATCCTCCACCCACCCATCCCCAAGCCACACATCCCTTAACCACACACCCCTACCCATATACACACACATCCCCACCCACGCACAATCTCCCCACCCAAACACATCCCTTACACACATCCCCACCCACCAACACATCCCCCATTCACAAACACACACCTACCATCCACGCACACACAACCCACACACACACACATCCCCAACCCATAAACTCATCCCATCACAAATCCCTAGACACACGTAGTTATCCCTCAACCACTAATACCCACACATCTTTCACCCACTCATCAAAACATCTCCTATCTACCCACCGACACAAACACACACCCCAACCACCCATCTAAACACACATCCCCCACCCTCACACACATCCTTCACACACCCGCACACCCAACCACACCCCCACCCACCGACACACACATCCTTTATCCACATCCAGCTCCCCTCCCACACAACACCACACCCAAAAACATCCCAAATACACATCCCTCACCCACACACACATCTCCCCACACATCTCCTACCCATCCACACATCCCCCAACTACAATCACCCTCACTACCCACACATACATCCTCCATCTAGCCACACACACCCCAACCCAGACAGACATATTCCCGACCCACACACACATCCCCAAATCCCTCACCCACACCCATTACGCACCCCTCCCCCAACCCACACACAGCCCCCACACACATTCACCCACACATCTCCCACCCACACACTCCTCACCCATCCACCCAAACATCCTACACCCATACACGTCCCTCACTCACACACACATCCCCAAACCCACATTCACCCCCACCTACACACATCTCCCACCCACCACATATCCCCACTCACACATATATCCCCCACCCATCCCATAACCCACCATCAATCATCCACCAACATATCCTCCTCCACCCACTAACCCACAACCACCTAGCCAAACGCACACCCCCACCCACACACACACATCTCCTCGCCAACCCATACATCCCGCAAGTACCCACACACAAATCCCTCACCCACACACACAATCCCACCCCGCCCACCCACACATCCTGAGCCCACCCACACACATCACGAATCCACCCACACACACATCCCCCCATCCCCCAACCTACTATTATGATCAAACTCCCACACTTCACACACACATACAGTGGCGATTGTCATGAGCATTGTCGCAAAATTATAAAGTAAATGGAGAAAAATTGTACATATACATTTTGTAACTTAAAAATTAGTGATGCAATTCAACTCTCTCTCTCTCTCTCTCTCTCTCTCTCTCTCTCTCTCTCTCTCTCTCTCTCTCTCTCTCTCTCTCTCTCTCTCTCTCTCTCTCTCTCTCTCTCTCTCTTTCTCTCTCTCTCCCCCACTCACTAACGCTCTCACTCACATTACAGTAATGTTACATTATACATGATAAAATCAAGTGTCATACATACAAAATGATAATGTAAAAGATAAAAATACAAAAAAAAATATGGAATGGCATGTTACAGGACATGCGTGCACTCAACTCATTCTCTCTCTCTCTCTCTCTCTCTCTCTCTCTCTCTCTCTCTCTCTCTCTCTCTCTCTTTATTACACAGGCACACACACACACACTCACACTCATTAAATCTCTCTCTCTCTCTCTCTCTCTCTCTCTCTCTCTCTCTCTCACACACACACACACACACACACACATAATCCCTAATTCTCTCAACCACTCAACAGTGATGTATATGTGTTCATGTTATAAATTGTAACATCAATTGGCATTCAAAATGGTAATATGAACATGAGAATACACAACATATGTGGAATAGTATTTTACATGATATGCGTGCGCCTTAATATCTCTCTATCTCTCTCTATTTCTCTGTCTTTCTCTCTCTCTTCTCACCAACACACACCCATAGACACTCACAAACATTGCGCGCACACATACACGCATTAACAAATCCATTCTTCCACTGTCTCTCTCTCGATCGCTCACTCTCCCCTCTCTCTCCCTCTCTCTCTCTCTCTCTCTCTCTCACTCTCTCTCTCTCTTTCACTCGCAATCACTATTTCACCCATTAAGTCACTCTTTCCATCTTTCATTTACTCAATATCACACTCTCTTTCACTCTCACTCACACACAGACAGACATACACCCTCTCGCTAGTAAATACACACTCCCTCGCATACACACGAAAGCATATACACATACACACACGAGCATACACACACTATACACACGCAAATACACACATATCCCCACGCACACATACACACATCCACACCCATATATACACACACACACACACACACAAATACACACTCCCTCGCGTACACTGCATGCATGCACACATACACAAAAACATGCACATACATACACGAACATTCATATATACGTATATATATATATATATATATATATATATATATATATATATATATATATATATATATATATATAAATACATACATATACATACACATACTTAAATACACATACATACACATATATACACATATATACATATACATACATAAATATATATACACATACACACATATACATATATATACATATATATATATATATATATATATATATATATATATATATATATATATATATATATACGCACATACACACATATACACACGCACATGCATATAAACACACGCACGCATGTACGCACACATAAACACACGTATAAACATACTTACACGCACAAGCACACATACAAGCACACATTTACACACACTTACACACACACACCCACATTCAGACGTGCACACACATACACCCACATAAACACACGCATACACACATATGGACACACGTACACACAAACCCATCCACCCACACACTTACTCACAGATACACGATGCCTCACATAATCTCTTCCTCTCACTCACTCATTTACTCTCTAAACCACACTAACTCACTCTCTTACTCGCACAGACAAGTACACAGACACACACACACACTCACCCACTCTCTCTCTCTCTCTCTCTCTCTCTCTCTCTCTCACTCATTAACTTCTCATGCACTCTCTCACTCACCCACTGTCTCTCTCTTGCACACTCACTCGCTCTCACACTCACTCACACACGCACATACACATATATTCTCCCCCTCACTCACTAACTCACTCTCCCTTACTCACTCGCTCACCCGGCGGCTCTCTAACTCACACTCACTCACTCACTCTCTCACACAGACAGGTATACACATAACACTACCTCTCTCTCACACTAACTCATTCTCTCACTCAATCTCTCACACATACGTTAACACAGACATTCACTTACTCTTTCACCCTCGCAGGCACACTCGCATACACACTCTCTCACTTTCTCTGTCTCATACTCACTCTCTCACTCACATTCTTTCTAATTCACTCTCTCGCCCACTCTCTCACTCACACAGTGTAAAATGATAGTGAAAAAATGATACCAGTAGGTGACTTATGGAGGCATATAGTCAGTATGAAGTAATTATTGAAAGAGTTTTCGGTTGAATGTGTAGGGACTCATTGGCGTTTTCAGATCTGGTTGAAGACAATATATGATACTGGAAATATACCTCAGGAGTTATGTAATTCTGTATTTATTGCAATCCCAAAGAAATCAGGAGCCTTGGAATGTGATCAACATCGAACAATTAGTATAATGAGTCACATCACGAAGATTTTGCTAAGAATTATCATGCGAAGAGTTAGGAGGAAAATACAACCTGAAATAGGAGAAGAACAATGTGGGTTTGTGGAAGGCAAGGGTACAGTAAATGCTGTGTATATACTGAGAAACATAATCGAACGTTCTATAGAAGTAAACAAAGATCTACACCTTTGCTTTATTGACTACACAAAGGCTTTTGATAAAGTGAGACATGTCAACATGATAAGGATGCTTGAAGATCTACAAATTGATGGAAAAGATCTTAGACTTGTAAAAAACATATATTGGAAACAACAAGCTGCCATAAGAGTTGATAATGAAGTAAGCCAATATCAGCCTATTAAAAGGGGTGTGAGACAGGGATGTGTAATGTCTCCAGATCTGTTTTCCCTGTACAGTGAAAGTATTTTCAGAAATATTGAAGATATGGAAGGAATCAACATTGGGGGACGATGCATCAATAACATTAGATATGCAGATGATACAGTCTTGATTGCAGACAATGAACAGGACCTGCAAAATTTAGTAGATGCGATTGTGACACACAGTGAACAACTAGGGTTAGAATTAAATTGTAAAAAGACACAGATTATGGTCGTCACTAGGAAGGACGAAATACCACAATGTAATATACAAGTAAATGGGAATATTCTTCAACAAGTGAGCAGGTACAATTATCTCGGAACAGTAATAACATCTGATGGGAGATGCCTTGAAGAGATTAGAACAAGAATCGCCATGGCAAAAGTAGCCTTTAGCAAGATGAAAAACATATTGACCAATAAAAAGATGTCAATTGAAACGAGAAAGAGAGTGTTGAGATGCTACATTGAGCCTGTACTTTTGTATGGATGTGAAGCGTGGACAATGAGCAGTCAGGCTGAAAAACATCTGATGGCTGTAGAGATGTGGTTTCTGAGGAAAATGCAAAGAATACCATGGACAGCCAGAAAGACCAATGAACAAGTCCTTCAAGAAACAAATGAAGATCGTAAATTGATTAGAGAAATTAGACGGAGACAGTCAAAATTTTTTGGACATGTTATGAGAAGAAATGGATTGGAGAATTTGGTGACAACTGGTAAGATCGAGGGGAACAGACCAAGGGGAAGACCTAGAAGCAAGTACCTGGATGGCTTGGCCTTGTGGCATAGTCGAGACAGAAACACGGAGCTGATCCACGACTCTGGTGATCGGGTGAGATGGCAGAACATGACCGTCCACGCTTACCGGCATGGCACATGATGGATGGATGGATGAAGGCTATTCCACAAGTGAGCACCAGAATACGCGAGACATGTTTTGTATAAGTCCAATCTAGGCTTAGGAACCTGTAATAAATTTAAGCGCTTGCTGTTCATTGCATTAGATTGAATTAACGGTAGAAGATACTCTGGGGTATTTTCAGACATAATTTTATTCACTAATTTGGCTTTGTTAAAAAGGAATCGCTTTCGAAGTGGTAGAAGTCTTAGATGACTATATAAGGTATTACTTTCAACGTGCTTTACGCCAGAAACTAGACGTATAGCGCGGTTTTGAAGCGAACACAGTCGTTTCATATTAGATTTAGGGCACCCATCCCAGACTGTGGAACAATAGTCGAGAGGTGATTGGATATATTTACCTCTGATCCTAGATATGTAAAATGGTCTACTATCTCCAGTTCGGCGTCGTCAATAAAGATTGATGGTACACCATGTGCACCTTGTGACATAATCTGTGTCTTCTTTTTGTTAATTGTTAAACCAAATTCAGAACAAGCATTGGAGAATACTGATAGTAGCTGTTGTAACTCTTCCTCAGAGTGGGTCGTAATCGCAGCATCATCGGCAAAAAGCAACTCTCTGATTAGTACCCTGCTAATTTTGGTCTTGGCCTTCAATCTCTGAGCATTATAGAGGCCACAATCTGAGCGTGAGTGAATGTATATACCGTCATCCTGATCACGAAAGGCATATTTCAGTAGAAGTGAAAAGTATATCCCAAAGAGGGTGGGGGTTAGTATACAACCTTGCTTAACTCCACTCTTGATTTCAAACTCTTCTGAAGTTGAGCCATCAAACTTGATTATACCCTTCATGCCTGTGTGGAACGATTCCACAATGGACAGAAGAGTTGGTGGGCAGCCAATCTTCTTTAGTGCTTTGAACAGACCCTCATGACTGACCAAATCGAATGCCTTTGTGAGGTCGATGAAGGCAATAAACAGTGGCTGATTTTGTTCCCGGTATTTTTCTTGCATCTGTCGCAATGAGAATATCATATCAATGGTAGACCGGTTCTGACGGAAGCCGCACTGTGATTCGGGGTAGACTTGATCTCCCAGGACTTGAAGTCTGCGCAGGACAATTCTGGCAAATACTTTCCCAACAATACACAGAAGTGAGATACTCCTATAGTTGTTACAGTCGCTCCGATCTCCCTTGTTCTTGTACAGCGTTGTGATATTTGAATCTTTGAAATCCTGTGGGACTTGTCCTTCTCGCCAGCATAGCTCTATTAGCTGGTGCAAGCTCTTTTATAGCACACTTAACTTCTGTTATAGTGGAAAGTGTGTCCAGGTGGTCAAGAGTTGGTAGGGCCTCTATGGCGTTGAGGGCATCATCCGCTAGCTTGGTCTCACTTGAGTAAAGCTCTAAATAGTGCTCGACCCATCTATCCATCTGCTGTTTCTTATCAGTAATGATTTCTCCAGTCAATGTTTTCAGCGGTGCGCTTCTTTTGATCATTGGACCACAGGCTTTCTTTATCCCTTCATACATGCTTCTGATGTTTCCCTTATCACTTGCGATTTGAATGGACTCACATAACTTGATCCAATAGTCATTCGCACACTGCCTGGCAGCCTTTTGTACATCCTTCCTAGCTTGCTTCAGCTCACTCAGAGTGTTACACGTTGGTCTTTCCTTGTTTCTTAAGAGAGCTATCTTATTTTTATCAATCAAGGGCTGCAGTATCTGGCTGTTTGCCGCAAACCAGTCCTGCCTCTTATGATCCACAGTGCCGTAAACCCCTTGTAGCGTAGCGTCAGCTACGATGATAAGGAATCTATCAAAGTTGCTGCGGATAGACTTTCTAAGAATAGAAAAATAAGTCACTGGAGAAGACAAGACTGAATAGCTCGTAATTCTAGACAGAGTAAAGGTCCCAGAACAAGTCTAATCTTCTACAGTGTTCAGGCAGACAGGAATGGCGTACAACTATACTGGTTTGATACAGACAGTCTGCCAAGGTTGCCTAGCTACGTGCCTGAAATAAAAAGCTCGAGCCCCCAAACTCTAATCACTCTCACCGACACGGAGAAAGACAGAGTAAAATATATAACAGCGACAAACTTTCGTAACTTCTCACTCTACTATGACTAAGGGTACTAAGTAAGGTAACAACTAGTGGTTGTAAAATTTAAGAAACTAACAATGTTGCATTTAATCATGGAATATGGCCTGACAAAAGTGGTATTATTTGCATGTAAATGGTGGTGGTGGCAAACGGTAAGTTTGGCCACTTATCTTCTGGTTCTCCGGCTTATACAGTGCGTGTAAACCCTAGTTAGTAGGCATAAGTGAGATGGTGAGTGATGCTCCACAATGAGTCAGTCACACAGGTTGGCGCATCTAAAGCTTGGCGCTGAAGGTGTCAAATCCTTCTAATCTACTGACCGCACTTGTCGGGTACAAAAACTGCTCTAGGTATCTCTCTAATATATTTTAAATATATTTATGGCCGTAATACGCGCCAAAGATAAAACTCTTAACACTGTATAGGTATTTTTTCAGAGCCTAGTTACTAGCATGTTTCTAC
Source organism: Cepaea hortensis (assembly GCA_963921405.1). NCBI lineage: Eukaryota > Metazoa > Mollusca > Gastropoda > Stylommatophora > Helicidae > Cepaea > Cepaea hortensis. The sequence continues at coordinate 107,289,543 of OY992878.1, read as the reverse complement.
ACCGACGTCTGTATTGCGAAAGGCCGAATTTCGTATCTCTTCCCTGACCGGAAGTCAGTCGTGCCAGGGAGTTCGTTGTCGTAATTTCGCCGACCAAATTGTGAAATAGTCGTAGCCCAATTTATAGATTTGGCTGGGTACCCTACTTTGTAAATTCAGCCTCTCCCCCGATCCTAATGTACCGTATTACTTCATATTACATTCATAACATTAAATAGGAGTAGATTTATGCTATAGACATGAACTATCTATATATAGAAAAATAGGAATAAAAACGCATATAAATTCTTCTATAATTACATAAGGGTTTTTAAAGAGAATTTACTCTACTTTACTCAAAAGATGATGGGAAAGCTGGAGACTTCGTCACATATGCCCACCGTTGAAAGTAAAGTTCGAGAATTCGGACTTTACTCCAGCCAGCACACTCATCAGATTTTGTTGGCACTTACTCCAACAGCCCTGGGACATATGAACCAGTCTCCCCCTCTTCTTCAGTATAGCAATTCTTACTCAAACCCTGCTTCGTTTCTAAGACATCTTCTAAGAAACCTCCCCCCTTGATGTCGTTTCCATGGAAACCTATGACGACCTGGTCGTCCCCACCCATCTTCTCTATTCTGAATTCCCGGAGAGTGTTCTCCCCTAAAGGAATAAGGGTTCCTGGTTGGCCCAGTAACAGGTAAATGATTTTGTCGGACTGGGTCAGTACGGTTTATCATCGTGTTTACTGTGTCACCTTTAATCCATCCAGGCTTATCTGTTGGCATAGGGGCATGAGAATCTGGAATTCGTCTCATCTTCCCTGATTCAGACGTCTCCGAATCCAGGTTGATAGAGACATCATTCACTGTCTCCTGAGGCGTCAAGGGATACTCCATCTCTGAGTTATCTCCCCCTTCGACCACATTTGCCACCGATAATGCCATCAGATGCACCGGTGGATCATTTAATCTTTCTACATGTTTCCTAATTAAATACATGGGAAATACTTCCGGATTACCCTGAATGTTTAATTTGTAATGGGAGCGAGACACCTTATCTGTAATAAGGAATGGCCCTTGCCAACCCATATCTAAAGGATTATCCCCCTTGGGTGATAATACAAATACTTGATCACCTATCTTAGGTGGAGTTCCACCATGAGTAGGCGGAACCAGATGGCACTCTTTACATGACCTGACATATCGTTTGATATCCCGGGTCATCCCCGGCCAGAAATAGGAGAAATAAAGCCTTTGGATGGTTGCTTTCATCCCCATATGCCCACCGTCCGAGATGGAGTGTACCATTTGTAAGACATGGTTACGATACCTTTTGGGTACCACAAACTGTTCGTGGACATGATCCATAGTTCCCGCCCTACGGAATAACAGTTTATCCTTTTCGTAGAAATCACCAGCTACCGGTGGATTTCTAGATTTTGGCAGTTTGCCAAAGCAGGATTGTAAAGTGGGACATACTGCTTGGGCAGCCCTAATCTCCCGAGATAATGGGTGGATAAGAATTTCGGGTTCACTCAAAGCGGTGCCCTGATTCTGGGTCTGCATAGCACATGTATAAGTTGTGGACTTTGGTTCACCCAGATATACATATTTTCGCCCTAACATGAAGGGATATACTGGATCATCTAGCACAACAGCAGAAACTGTTCCGGTGACATATTTGGATGTCACCTTCACCCTAGCAACTTTAACAAGTTTACGTTCAGAGCTAAGAGTAGCACCTCTTAACTCAATAGTGTGGTCAGTCAATTGTCCAGGTTTCAGCAAGTGAGCTGCAATGGCCGCGTCACTCTCTAGACCCGTGTCATATAAACACGGTACATGTCTCCCATTAACAGTAACTGTCTCAACTACTGGAGGTCTTTGATTATTATTAGCGGTCCTCCATTGGTGGGTTTTATCCGCCAAAGTCAAACAAGCCGTGTAATGGACAGGAGGTTTGTTTTTGCAAGAACTCGTATGGTGGTCATTTGTTCTGCAATTTTTACAATATTGATTACCCCCTCTATTACCTGCAGGTTGTTGAGGTTGAGATGAGTGGTTACTATGGTAATTACCTGGATTTTGGTATGGACTACCAGTGTGCCACCTGTTGTCCTTACCTTCAGAGTTATTGTTTTGATAACCCTGATTCTGTGTGGAAGGATTATTTTGGGCCTTATCCATATGACTAGGTTTAGCAGTACCTGCCTCACCATGTTCCGTTAAATACCTTTCGGCTAGTGAAATTATCTCTTCTAATCTAACTCCACCATTTTCAGCTATGAACATTTGGAGAGCTTTCGGGAGACCCTCTTTGAATTGATCTGCAAGCATCATTTCCTGTAGCCCCTCATAGGTAGTATCGACTTTGCTCAGTCCTACCCACTTCGTAAAATACGTATGTTGTCGTGAGGCGAACTGCGCAAACGATTCTCCCTGAGATCTTTTGGCTGTACGGAACTTCAGCTTGTAGGCTTCTGAGGTTAATTCAAATCTTTGTAAGAGAGCATTTTTGAGGGTATCAAAGTCCCGCTCAAGACCAGGCGGAAGCTTTGTGAATACATCAAAAGCCGGGCCGCGGAGTCCTTGGGAGAGTTTGATGTTAAATTTCTCTTTAGGCAGATTGTAAGCTTCACACATGATGACAAAGCGATCAAGGTATTCATCCATCTGACCCTCCTTCGGGTTGAAGTGGGCCAGTGGGAAGCTCATGGATCCTTGGGAGAGAGACGGTCCTGAAGAAATTTCACTACTGTGATGGGGAGAACTAGCACTACTGTACCTGGACGCCTCAGGATTTTGCAACTCCAATCTCCTGACTTCCGATTCATGCTGTCTCAACTGTTCTTCCCTCTTCATTTCCAGTTCCGCTTGCTTCAGCTGTTGGTCTATTTCAGCTTGTTTAATCTGGTTGTTCAATTCAGCTTGTCGCATCTTCTCGTTGGATTCAATTTCTGCAATTCTAATTCTTTCCTCTCTTGCTTCCTTCTCTCTGTCTTTGATAATGTCCCGTTGTTCCCTTCTCCACTCTCGTTCTGCTTCTTTTACATATTTGCCCAATTCGACACCTTCATACCCTAACAAAGTTCCTTCTTCTCTCAACTCCTCTTTCGTAGGTGGCTTTTCGGAAGACATTATTTGGTAACCAAGTTGGGATAATGTGAAGTGCCCTGAAATACACTGACTCACCCTAAGTGATCTGTCCTGAAATTATGCAAGTAATAAATTCACTGACAGTATGCACATACACAACTGACAATACAACACAGGGACTTACCCGTCAGCCCACACTCACTTATGATATTGGCCCTAACTATTTGTAACCAGGTTAACTTATGTTATGTTATCTTATATTGGCTATCTAGTATTTAGTTATGCTATGTTATACTACCTATTGTCACTATTACTTTCTCTAGTTTTACTTAGTATAGTTTAATATTGAGACCTACTGTGAGGCAACACCTTACTAGAATCTCTAGTGAAAGAAGATTGAAAGTATGAACTATCTCTCCCGGACGATAGCCAACCACTTGTAGCGTAGCGTCAGCTACGATGATAAGGAATCTATCAAAGTTGCTGCGGATAGACTTTCTAAGAATAGAAAAATAAGTCACTGGAGAAGACTGTCACGAATTGGCCGCCTTAACATCCTAGAATATTTTTCTCGGTTTCCAAATTTGAGAGGCCAAATTGAGAAAGAATGAATTAATCACACTACTCCAAAATTATCTAGTCGTGAGGTAAGATTATTCACAAAAAGCCTCTAGCCATGACGTAAGCTTGCAGATGGCAAGTAAAATGGCAACTAGATAATTTGTATACACCTTGGGAAACTGCTGACCCAGACATGCTGAATCAACAATGAAGGGGCCATGGACTGTGTAATTAACACTGACCAGGCATGACACCTGATAAGCACAGGTAGGAAATCGCCAGGTGTGAACAACATTGACAGAGGGAGAGATAATAGCCCCAGGGCTGTAAACTAAGCCCCGTCCACTCTGACTGGCAGACTCAGGAATGTGTGAAAACAGATCTGATAAGACAATTAACACTGGGCTGTAGACTGTACCAGACAGAGAGGAGCAAGGTGTGATGGCCAGGTTGCGGGGATAATTGCAATTACCGTCAGCGGGAGAATAGAAGAATTTATGACGGAAATGCCAAAGAGATAATAGTGTCTCAGACACTGTCTGCTAGACTCAGCTTAAATAAGGGTCCCTAGCCTGTTTTATGTTAGATTAAGTTTGACTTCAGAACAGGTGAGAAGAGAGAGTAAATGTACATTTCTTAGTAACTAAGTATTTTAGGTGTATGTACTGAATTCCAGTCTATATCTGATCTAGGTTATTGCAAGAACTATCATTGTCATAGATTACTTGAGTGTTCTTTCTAAGTTCTGCGTTCAATATCATATTGCTTTAAAGTGTTATTCTTCTGAGAAATAGAGCCTTATGTGAGACAGATCTTGTCTGGGTAGACTTTTAGGTGTCTTGGTAGATGCTTGTCATTTCTTTGTACACTATCCTAGTTGCCTTTTGGTGTGTGCATTTGTTGTACAGAATATAGTCAACTGACTATTTATTTAATTCTTACAACAGCAGTAACTAAGTGTGATTAAACCGGGCAGCTCAGCAAATATAGCTGGTCTGTGTGGTAACTTCAATTAGACTTGTTGTATATCTCATTTTGTAGCTATACAATATTAGTTCTCATTAATAATGCCTGATGCTATTATGTTGAGTATAATTAGATGTCCATCTTGAAGTAATATAATGTCACGGATATGTTGGATGTATGTATGTGTAATTTCATAAACTAACTAGTGCATTAGGCTATGATGTTAAAGTATCATAATATGTCTAGTTTAATCAATATGTTTATGTGTATTGGATGTTTGATATATTGATTTGTCATATGCAAATCTACCAATATGAAGTGTTATGCTATTGTCTGCACATTGGCACATTGGCCAATGATTGTGTTGGAAGCAGAGGTGTAATGGTACAGACCTTACCCACAATTGGTATATGGTGCTAAACTTTCTCAGTGTATTGTGGGCGTGCGTCCACGGTAATGCACGGAAACCTGGCACAGCTACTGGTCACGGCTTGCAAGCCCGGATGATCAGGCATTGTTATAATACCCTTACCGACCCTGTTAGCTGCTAAACTAACATTGGACGGAGCGGCTGTACGACACAGAATTTCTGCATTAGCGACATGGACATGGGGCGGCAGAAATGTAATCATTACAGGCGTGTGAGACAATTGAAAAGCCCGTCCCAGACTAAAGACAGTAGGGAGAAGGAGGATGGTGAACACAGTAGAGCTGGAAGATAAACTTGGCCAGACTGGTCATTGTATATGTTTGTGTTATGATATGTTTTAATTAGGATTGCGCTGATGTAGAACTGATATAACACATTCTTGACTTTCTTTCAAGCTCTCACAAGGAGCACCTATGTTACAGATCTCAAGACTCGAGACTACTAACTAGGTAGTGCTAGGACTGAAAGATCGTCAGAATACCGGCAAGCTGTTTCTTTTTTGAGTCTACTGGAGAGTGGGGATCTGGACCACAGTTCCAGATAGATGAAGTAACAAGTAAAGTTACGTAATGTTTCTCATCACAATATGTTATATGATTTTATCATCCTCATATTGACAATCATCCGATGTCTATTGTTATGATTAGCAAATAAATGTTGTAGTATTGTAACTCATAGTTCTGTCGTTATATTTTAATTCCAATTGTGCATACGTGTTGTGTGTGTACATTGGTGGGGGTTCACTTACACACCAAGGAAAGGAGCAGTCAGGGAGAAAAACCTGTACTAGGATAGTTGTCTTTAAACTTTAATTCAGACTTAAAAATCTACCCTAGATAACCTTCTCTTTCCTAGTCCTTGGCGAATATTCAGCTCAGTTCATTTCAATTTTGTAACGAGCCACTTAGAGCTGTACGTTGGATATTCAAGGGCTTAATCTGTAGTTCAACCATATAGATTTTGTCCCTAGTCAGTTTCTGACTATCTGGGGTTGCTCGCCAGTGAATAATACATTCACCTAGCCGGTGGGGCACCCCGACTTCTGACAGATTGGTGTCTCGTCTCCGGGATTTAATTTTAACCCAATCCTACTGATTGGGCTTCTCGTACGGTATTTGAATTCGGACTTCTCGCTTTCAATAGACTCCGGTACTAGACCCTAGACATACGATTTTAAAAGTTAACTCTTGTAATCTTCAGTCATCAAAATAGACTATCATCAAATGTAGCTACTTTTAGTTGAGGAAGTTTCAGAGTACATATATAACTTTTCAAAAGTATAACAGATAAGAACTTATGAGAAAACTACCATCATCTATCATTTAGTGTTATCATTAATCATTTATTGATAATTGAACACTTTAATCATATTTACATTGATGTGGTTGATGATTTAACTGCTTGACTGATTTGCAATTTTATGCTAATATATGCCATGTTCATTTTGACATGTATGCAGTGCATTTTAATGTTTATTTAGGTAAATATTACTGTTGATTACTGTGTAGTATATCTCTCACACTTACTTCACTGCTGTCGCCAGGTACTACTTGAATATTATTTTCAGTTGTCTTTCACTGCTGAGGCTAAACTATACACATTGGATAGCGTAGACTGTCAGTAGTTAACTCTTGTCTTTCTAGCTTAGATCTGATTTTTGATATATACATAGGAGCTTACCGGAATATAGTCCTTTGCAATTATGGCCTTACGTTACCGGAATCCCGAAGAGGACATGAAGGCGCGCGCAGATTTCTCAGAGTCCGCGAAAGGGTGGGGCATAAGAAAAGGCTTAAAAGGGGAGCAACTAGAAATGTATATCATAGCTGAGTTAGAATGGTGGGACCAAGAAGAAGAAATTATGTTTAAAGAAAATGATGAGTTCTTTGGAGCACAAGAGCGTAGCAAAACTGAAGAAGCAGAGATTAATAAACAGCATATGGAAGTAGTCAATGCAGAGAAGCTAACCGTTCTAGCGGAACATAAGGTAGGAAATATGGATGCTCACCCAACCAGGAAGGAAGGGACATCTTTGCCACCCACCGCAGAATCAGAGGTAGTGGACCGGGAACTACAGGTTCTCATTCGACCCAGTCCTAAACGGAAAAGAGGTAAGAAAAAACGTGCCAAGGGCATTTCAAACAGTCACAAACGTGATAACTGTTTGTACCACGGCAATGGTGGTTTAACAGTACAGGACCTTCAGGAAAACCACTTGACTTCTATGAGAAATGAATCTCGAGAGAAAGAGGAACTGAAGACAACCTTTAATGAGGTCGCAGGCGGAGACCTAGCCGATTCTCACATTCCCTTCTGGTCACAGAATCACGAAGTGGAATTACATCTGACTGAAATAGGGAGGAAGGAAGGAACAGAATCCCAGGTGAATTTCACTGCTGCAACGCGGGAAGAGTCACTAATTATCAGTTCAGATAATTTACCTAGTAACAGTTACCCAGAGGACAACTGTTTGCACTACGGTTTGCCAGTACAAGACTCCCAGGAATCTCATTTTACTTCAACGAGAGGTGAAACTCAAGAGGAAGATGACCTGAGGACATCTTTTAAGGAAGTCGGAGATCGAAAGGTAACCGACTTTATTATTCCCTTCAGCCCAGACGAGGAAGAAGTGGGATTAAATTTGACTGACAGTGGGATGAAGGATGACCCGGAACCCTTTGTGATCTTTGAGGCTGCAGCTCAGGAAAAGACACTAGACATCAGTTCAAATGATTTACGTAGTGTGATGGATTGTGTAGACACCAGCCCATCACAGGATTTACCTCAACTGGACTTAGCCCATGAAAGCACGACCAGAGAGGAACATCCAGACCAGGAAACATTTCCAGTTGTTATCTCACAGTATACCAGTTCGGAGACTCAGGAAACACAGGGAATTGCCAGGAGCCAGAATATGGACTCTGATATTGTGCAGACAACATTGTCTGTAGTTGCTAAAGAAGAAAATTCTTTGCACAAGATGGAGGAAGAAACGCCTATCATCTCATTAGCTGAAGTTATCAGGGAATTCCAGCAACAGGAACCTGAAGTAACAGAAGTCAAGAGTGGTTTGGAATCAACACTCTTAGGACTCAATCTACCCTTCAGTCAGGTCGATTTGATAGGAGTAGATCAGCTATTTGTGGATACTTCATTCAAAAGTAACTCTACTTTATCGCCCTGGAGTAACTATGTTATTTCTCAAGGCAGGACAACTTGGCACACTAAATTTCCAATTTCTAGCACGGGTTTTACAAGAAATTCTAATGTAGAGAAACTCAGCCCATTAACTGATTATCAGGGGAAGAAACCGCGACACCGAGGAGGGAAGATTGTTACGCCCAAATTTGAAGGAGGAAAGCGCCAGTTGAATTTATATCATGGGACCATGATGTGTAACATTATTCCTTTCAAAAGGAAGATATTGATGGAACAGTTAAGAATCTATAAAGGACGGAGGAAAATCGCGGAGACAAGCTTTGCTGTGGCCAGCTTATGCAAGACCTCACTACGGGTACATCCTCGGCTGAAAGGAGTAAATCACGTGAGTGAATGGTGTAAAACGATTGCTGCCCAGAGGCGTAGAAGAATCCCGTTGATTGTGATCTTTCCCAGAGGGGTAAAATTACAACCTTCTGACAATTACCGGATTTTACCAAGCTATTGCATGGAATCCCGGCCTAAAACCAGGTACAAGGATCTATCCCGTGTATCTTTGGGTTATGGAAATGGAACGTCTTTATGCAGATGCAGGACAACCCACTGCCACAAGGAATATTGGAAACCTTTAGGCAGATACAGAACGGAGAGTGCTTAGGCATTATTCTGGGATGTACGGCGTGCTTTGACAAAAGATTTCTGGCAGAAACTTTTTTTTTAAGGGGAAAGCTCTGTCACGAATTGGCCGCCTTAACATCCCAGAATATTTTTCTCGGTTTCCAAATTTGAGAGGCCAAATTGAGAAAGAATGAATTAATCACACTACTCCAAAATTATCTAGTCGTGAGGTAAGATTATTCACAAAAAGCCTCTAGCCATGACGTAAGCTTGCAGATGGCAAGTAAAATGGCAACTAGATAATTAGTATACACCTTGGGAAACTGCTGACCCAGACATGCTGAATCAACAATGAAGGGGCCATGGACTGTGTAATTAACACTGACCAGGCATGACACCTGATAAGCACAGGTAGGAAATCGCCAGGTGTGAACAACATTGACAGAGGGAGAGATAATAGCCCCAGGGCTGTAAACTAAGCCCCGTCCACTCTGACTGGCAGACTCAGGAATGTGTGAAAACAGATCTGATAAGACAATTAACACTGGGCTGTAGACTGTACCAGACAGAGAGGAGCAAGGTGTGATGGCCAGGTTGCGGGGATAATTGCAATTACCGTCAGCGGGAGAATAGAAGAATTTATGACGGAAATGCCAAAGAGATAATAGTGTCTCAGACACTGTCTGCTAGACTCAGCTTAAATAAGGGTCCCTAGCCTGTTTTATGTTAGATTAAGTTTGACTTCAGAACAGGTGAGAAGAGAGAGTAAATGTACATTTCTTAGTAACTAAGTATTTTAGGTGTATGTACTGAATTCCAGTCTATATCTGATCTAGGTTATTGCAAGAACTATCATTGTCATAGATTACTTGAGTGTTCTTTCTAAGTTCTGCGTTCAATATCATATTGCTTTAAAGTGTTATTCTTCTGAGAAATAGAGCCTTATGTGAGACAGATCTTGTCTGGGTAGACTTTTAGGTGTCTTGGTAGATGCTTGTCATTTCTTTGTACACTATCCTAGTTGCCTTTTGGTGTGTGCATTTGTTGTACAGAATATAGTCAACTGACTATTTATTTAATTCTTACAACAGCAGTAACTAAGTGTGATTAAACCGGGCAGCTCAGCAAATATAGCTGGTCTGTGTGGTAACTTCAATTAGACTTGTTGTATATCTCATTTTGTAGCTATACAATATTAGTTCTCATTAATAATGCCTGATGCTATTATGTTGAGTATAATTAGATGTCCATCTTGAAGTAATATAATGTCACGGATATGTTGGATGTATGTATGTGTAATTTCATAAACTAACTAGTGCATTAGGCTATGATGTTAAAGTATCATAATATGTCTAGTTTAATCAATATGTTTATGTGTATTGGATGTTTGATATATTGATTTGTCATATGCAAATCTACCAATATGAAGTGTTATGCTATTGTCTGCACATTGGCACATTGGCCAATGATTGTGTTGGAAGCAGAGGTGTAATGGTACAGACCTTACCCACAATTGGTATATGGTGCTAAACTTTCTCAGTGTATTGTGGGCGTGCGTCCACGGTAATGCACGGAAACCTGGCACAGCTACTGGTCACGGCTTGCAAGCCCGGATGATCAGGCATTGTTATAATACCCTTACCGACCCTGTTAGCTGCTAAACTAACATTGGACGGAGCGGCTGTACGACACAGAATTTCTGCATTAGCGACATGGACATGGGGCGGCAGAAATGTAATCATTACAGGCGTGTGAGACAATTGAAAAGCCCGTCCCAGACTAAAGACAGTAGGGAGAAGGAGGATGGTGAACACAGTAGAGCTGGAAGATAAACTTGGCCAGACTGGTCATTGTATATGTTTGTGTTATGATATGTTTTAATTAGGATTGCGCTGATGTAGAACTGATATAACACATTCTTGACTTTCTTTCAAGCTCTCACAAGGAGCACCTATGTTACAGATCTCAAGACTCGAGACTACTAACTAGGTAGTGCTAGGACTGAAAGATCGTCAGAATACCGGCAAGCTGTTTCTTTTTTGAGTCTACTGGAGAGTGGGGATCTGGACCACAGTTCCAGATAGATGAAGTAACAAGTAAAGTTACGTAATGTTTCTCATCACAATATGTTATATGATTTTATCATCCTCATATTGACAATCATCCGATGTCTATTGTTATGATTAGCAAATAAATGTTGTAGTATTGTAACTCATAGTTCTGTCGTTATATTTTAATTCCAATTGTGCATACGTGTTGTGTGTGTACATTGGTGGGGGTTCACTTACACACCAAGGAAAGGAGCAGTCAGGGAGAAAAACCTGTACTAGGATAGTTGTCTTTAAACTTTAATTCAGACTTAAAAATCTACCCTAGATAACCTTCTCTTTCCTAGTCCTTGGCGAATATTCAGCTCAGTTCATTTCAATTTTGTAACGAGCCACTTAGAGCTGTACGTTGGATATTCAAGGGCTTAATCTGTAGTTCAGCCATATAGATTTTGTCCCTAGTCAGTTTCTGACTATCTGGGGTTGCTCGCCAGTGAATAATACATTCACCTAGCCGGTGGGGCACCCCGACTTCTGACAAAGACAAGACTGAATAGCTCGTAATTCTAGACGGGGTAAATGTCCCAGAACAAGTCTAATCTTCTACAGTGTTCAGGCAGACAGGAATGGCGTACAACTATACTGGTTTGATACAGACAGTCTGCCAAGGTTGCCTAGCTACGTGCCTGAAATAAAAAGCTCGAGCCCCCAAACTCTAATCACTCTCACCGACACGGAGAAAGACAGAGTAAAATATATAACAGCGACAAACTTTCGTAACTTCTCACTCTACTATGACTAAGGGTACTAAGTAAGGTAACAACTAGTGGTTGTAAAATTTAAGAAACTAACAATGTTGCATTTAATCATGGAATATGGCCTGACAAAGGTGGTATTATTTGCATGTAAATGGTGGTGGTGGCAAACGGTAAGTTTGGCCACTTATCTTCTGGTTCTCCGGCTTACACAGTGCGTGTAAGCCCTAGTTAGTAGGCATAAGTGAGATGGTGAGTGATGCTCCACAATGAGTCAGTCACACAGGTTGGCGCATCTAAAGCTTGGCGCTGAAGGTGTCAAATCTTTCTAATCTACTGACCGCACTTGTCGGGTACAAAAACTGCTCTAGGTATCTCTCTAATATATTTTAAATATATTTATGGCCGTAATACGCGCCAAAGATAAAACTCTTAACACTGTATAAGTATTTTTCAGAGCCTAGTTACTAGCATGTTTCTACACCGACGTCTGTATTGCGAAAGGCCGAATTTCGTATCTCTTCCCTGACCGGAAGTCAGTCGTGCCAGGGAGTTCGTTGTCGTAATTTCGCCGACCAAATTGTGAAATAGTCGTAGCCCAATTTATAGATTTGGCTGGGTACCCTACTTTGTAAATTCAGCCTCTCCCCCGATCCTAATGTACCGTATTACTTCATATTACATTCATAACATTAAATAGGAGTAGATTTATGCTATAGACATGGACTATCTATATATAGAAAAATAGGAATAAAAACGCATATAAATTCTTCTACAATTACATAAGGGTTTTTAAAGAGAATTTACTCTACTTTACTCAAAAGATGATGGGGAAGCTGGAAACTTCGTCACATATGCCCACCGTTGAAAGTAAAGTTCGAGAATTCGGACTTTACTCCAGCCAGCACACTCATCAGATTTTGTTGGCACTTACTCCAACAGCCCTGGGACATATGAACCAGTCTCCCCCTCTTCTTCAGTATAGCAATTCTTACTCAAACCCTGCTTCGTTTCTAAGACATCTTCTAAGAAACCTCCTCCCTTGATGTCGTTTCCATGGAAACCTATGACGACCTGGTCGTCCCCACCCATCTTCTCTATTCTGAATTCCCGGAGAGTGTTCTCCCCTAAAGGAATAAGGGTTCCTGGTTGGCCCAGTAACAGGTAAATGATTTTGTCGGACTGGGTCAGTACGGTTTATCATCGTGTTTACTGTGTCACCTTTAATCCATCCAGGCTTATCTGTTGGCATAGGGGCATGAGAATCTGGAATTCGTCTCATCTTCCCTGATTCAGACGTCTCCGAATCCAGGTTGATAGAGACATCATTCACTGTCTCCTGAGGCGTCAAGGGATACTCCATCTCTGAGTTATCTCCCCCTTCGACCACATTTGCCACCGATAATGCCATCAGATGCACCGGTGGATCATTTAATCTTTCTACATGTTTCCTAATTAAATACATGGGAAATACTTCCGGATTACCCTGAATGTTTAATTTGTAATGGGAGCGAGACACCTTATCTGTAATAAGGAATGGCCCTTGCCAACCCATATCTAAAGGATTATCCCCCTTGGGTGATAATACAAATACTTGATCACCTATCTTAGGTGGAGTTCCACCATGAGTAGGCGGAACCAGATGGCACTCTTTACATGACCTGACATATCGTTTGATATCCCGGGTCATCCCCGGCCAGAAATAGGAGAAATAAAGCCTTTGGATGGTTGCTTTCATCCCCATATGCCCACCGTCCGAGATGGAGTGTACCATTTGTAAGACATGGTTACGATACCTTTTGGGTACCACAAACTGTTCGTGGACATGATCCATAGTTTCCGCCCTACGGAATAACAGTTTATCCTTTTCGTAGAAATCACCAGCTACCGGTGGATTTCTAGATTTTGGCAGTTTGCCAAAGCAGGATTGTAAAGTGGGACATACTGCTTGGGCAGCCATAATCTTCCGAGATAATGGGTGGATAAGAATTTCGGGTTCACTCAAAGCGGTGCCCTGATTCTGGGTCTGCATAGCACATGTATAAGTTGTGGACTTTGGTTCACCCAGATATACATATTTTCGCCCTAACATGAAGGGATATACTGGATCATCTAGCACAACAGCAGAAACTGTTCCGGTGACATATTTGGATGTCACCTTCACCCTAGCAACTTTAACAAGTTTACGTTCAGAGCTCAGAGTAGCACCTCTTAACTCAATAGTGTGGTCAGTCAATTGTCCAGGTTTCAGCAAGTGAGCTGCAATGGCCGCGTCACTCTCTAGACCCGTGTCATATAAACACGGTACATGTCTCCCATTAACAGTAACTGTCTCAACTACTGGAGGTCTTTGATTATTATTAGCGGTCCTCCATTGGTGGGTTTTATCCGCCAAAGTCAAACAAGCCGTGTAATGGACAGGAGGTTTGTTTTTGCAAGAACTCGTATGGTGGTCATTTGTTCTGCAATTTTTACAATATTGATTACCCCCTCTATTACCTGCAGGTTGTTGAGGTTGATATGAGTGGTTACTATGGTAATTATCTGGATTTTGGTGTGGACTACCAGTGTGCCACCTGTTGTCCTTACCTTCAGAGTTATTGTTTTGATAACCCTGATTCTGTGTGGAAGGATTATTTTGGGCCTTATCCATATGACTAGGTTTAGCAGTACCTGCCTCACCATGTGCCGTTAAATACCTTTCGGCTAGTGAAATTATCTCTTCTAATCTAACTCCACCATTTTCAGCTATGAACATTTGGAGAGCTTTCGGGAGACCCTCTTTGAATTGATCTGCAAGCATCATTTCCTGTAGCCCCTCATAGGTAGTATCGACTTTGCTCAGTCCTACCCACTTCGTAAAATACGTATGTTGTCGTGAGGTGAACTGCGCAAACGATTCTCCCTGAGATCTTTTGGCTGTACAGAACTTCAGCTTGTAGGCTTCTGAGGTTAATTCAAATCTTTGTAAGAGAGCATTTTTGAGGGTATCAAAGTCCCGCTCAAGACCAGGCGGAAGCTTTGTGAATACATCAAAAGCCGGGCCGCGGAGTCCTTGGGAGAGTTTGATGTTAAATTTCTCTTTAGGCAGATTGTAAGCTTCACACATGATGACAAAGCGATCAAGGTATTCATCCATCTGATCCTCCTTCGGGTTGAAGTGGGCCAGTGGGAAGCTCATGGATCCTTGGGAGAGAGACGGTCCTGAAGAAATTTCACTACTGTGACGGGGAGAACTAGCACTACTGTACCTGGACGCCTCAGGATTTTGCAACTCCAATCTCCTGACTTCCAATTCATGCTGTCTCAACTGTTCTTCCCTCTTCATTTCCAGTTCCGCTTGCTTCAGCTGTTGGTCTATTTCAGCTTGTTTAATCTGGTTGTTCAATTCAGCTTGTCGCATCTTCTCGTTGGATTCAATTTCTGCAATTCTAATTCTTTCCTCTCTTGCTTCCTTCTCTCTGTCTTTGATAATGTCCCGTTGTTCCCTTCTCCACTCTCGTTCTGCTTCTTTTACATATTTGCCCAATTCGACACCTTCATACCCTAACAAAGTTCCTTCTTCTCTCAACTCCTCTTTCGTAGGTGGCTTTTCGGAAGACATTATTTGGTAACCAAGTTGGGATAATGTGAAGCGCCCTGAAATACACTGACTCACCCTAAGTGATCTGTCCTGAAATTATGCAAGTAATAAATTCACTGACAGTATGCACATACACAACTGACGATACAACACAGGGACTTACCCGTCAGCCCACACTCACTTATGATATTGGCCCTAACTATTTGTAACCAGGTTAACTTATGTTATGTTATCTTATATTGGCTATCTAGTATTTAGTTATGCTATGTTATACTACCTATTGTCACTATTACTTTCTCTAGTTTTACTTAGTATAGTTTAATATTGAGATCTACTGTGAGGCAACACCTTACTAGAATCTCTAGTGAAAGAAGATTGAAAGTATGAACTATCTCCCCCGGACGATAGCCAACCACTTGTAGCGTAGCGTCAGCTACGATGATAAGGAATCTATCAAAGTTGCTGCGGATAGACTTTCTAAGAATAGAAAAATAAGTCACTGGAGAAGACAAGACTGAATAGCTCGTAATTCTAGACGGAGTAAATGTCCCAGAACAAGTCTAATCTTCTACAGTGTTCAGGCAGACAGGAATGGCGTACAACTATACTGGTTTGATACAGACAGTCTGCCAAGGTTGTCTAGCTACGTGCCTGAAATAAAAAGCTCGAGCCCCCAAACTCTAATCACTCTCACCGACACGGAGAAAGACAGAGTAAAATATATAACAGCGACAAACTTTCGTAACTTCTCACTCTACTATGACTAAGGGTACTAAGTAAGGTAACAACTAGTGGTTGTAAAATTTAAGAAACTAACAATGTTGCATTTAATCATGGAATATGGCCTGACAAAGGTGGTATTATTTGCATGTAAATGGTGGTGGTGGCCAACGGTAAGTTTGGCCACGTATCTTCTGGTTCTCCGGCTTACACAGTGCGTGTAAACCCTAGTTAGTAGGCATAAGTGAGATGGTGAGTGATGCTCTACAATGAGTCAGTCACACAGGTTGGCGCATCTAAAGCTTGGCGCTGAAGGTGTCAAATCCTTCTAATCTACTGACCGCACTTGTCGGGTACAAAAACTGCTCTAGGTATCTCTCTAATATATTTTAAATATATTTATGGCCGTAATACGCGCCAAAGATAAAACTCTTAACACTGTATAAGTATTTTTTCAGAGCCTAGTTACTAGCATGTTTCTACACCGACGTCTGTATTGCGAAAGGCCGAATTTCGTATCTCTTCCCTGACCGGAAGTCAGTCGTGCCAGGGAGTTCGTTGTCGTAATTTCGCCGACCAAATTGTGAAATAGTCGTAGCCAATTTATAGATTTGGCTGGGTACCCTACTTTGTAAATTCAGCCTCTCCTCCGATCCTAATGTACCGTATTACTTCATATTACATTCATAACATTAAATAGGAGTAGATTTATGCTATAGACATGGACTATCTATATATAGAAAAATAGGAATAAAAACGCATATAAATTCTTCTATAATTACATAAGGGTTTTTAAAGAGAATTTACTGTACTTTACTCAAAAGATGATGGGGAAGCTGGAGACTTCGTCACACCCCTACCGCTGTTTTATAAATAGTTTCCTTAAGTTTACTCCATTTATCATTTACTATACAATTTTCTGATGTACCATTGAAAGCGTCTTCAAGTTGCTGTTGAAATTCAAAGCACTTTCCAGGATCGTGAGTGTTAATAATATTAATCCTCGGGCTAGACTTGTGTTTAGCTGTGTAGATTCTCTTTGGTCTCAGTCTAACCCTTGCAACAACCAAAGAATGATCTGTATCACAGTCAGCACTGTGGTAACTTCGATTGCAGGTAAATAGCAAATTATCCCTCGATCAGCAAATCAACATCAGGATTGGCAAGGCAGCAACAACAATGAACATGTTAGCAAAAAGAGTCTGGGAGAACAGGAAGCTTACTGCCAAAACAAAAGTCCTCGTCTACCAAGCCTGTGTCCTTAGTACTCTTCTTTATGGCAGTGAAACCTGGACAACTTACTCACGCCAAGAGAAACGTTTAAACAGCTTTCATATGCGGTGTCTGCGAAGAATACTTGGTATTAAGCTGCAAGACAAAATCACAAATACTGAAGTATTGGAAAGATCAGGTTGTGTGACGGTGTATTCCATGCTCAGTCTTCGTAGACTTAGATGGATAGGACACGTTAGGAGGATGGATGATGGTAGAATACCAAAGGACGTCTGTTTTGGTGAATTATAGATGGGTAGGAGATCTCAGGGTCGGCCTCTACTACGATACAAAGATGTGTGTAAGCGGGACATGATTGATACAGGCATTGATAATGTACATTGGGAGCACGTCACCGCTGAACGTGTTGCATGGAGGGCAACTATCAGAAATGGAATAAAGACAAAGGAGATAATGATTGCAGATAAAGCACACACAGAGCGTGAGAGACGTAAGATGGTGCAAAATGGTGGAAATGACCATGTTTTCACATGCACCTACTGTGGGCAAACATTTGCATCAAGAATTGGCCTTAACAGCCACACTCGCCACCGCCATGGATCGTAGTTATTAAGCCTTTTTGAAGCACAATGTACCAAACTATCGTCTGTCAAGACGGAAAGGTGCCAATGTGTGAATGTGATTGGATATAGCATGCATAGAATATTTTTCTTGTGCTGAAATTTAGTAAGTTGGTAAACTTTTTGTGCTATTCTCTTGGTGAGGACGTGAACTTGAGAGCTCCAGTTTAGATGTCTGTCAATTAAAAGACCTAATGTTTTGTGTTCATTTACATTACCTATAGGTAACGTGTCCATGTGGAGATCAAGCGGTGCCCCAGTTATGGCTAGGGTCTGTAGTTTTTGTCTGGTCATTAGCATGGATTTGGTTTTGTTGATGTTAATAATCATGCGGTTTTCATTGCTCCATCTACTAAGATTACCAAGTTCGTTTTGCAAAGAGCTCTCTAAGTCACTAAGGTTTTCTTGACTAGTGTATATAGTGCAGTCGTCTGCAAATAGGTCACACGAAGTATTGAGATATAAAGAAAGATCGTTAATATAAACTGCAAAAAGCAGCGGTCCTAGTATTGAGCACTGAGGCACACCAATATTAAGTTGTGTGGGTTTTGATAGACAGTTATTGAAGGACACTACTTGTTGTCTGTCGGATAAAAATGACGTAATTAGGTTCACCATACCTGTGCTAGTTTTCACTTGTTTGAATTTTCTAATTAAAATATCATGATCTACCATATCAAAGGCCTTTTTAAAGTCTACAAATACTGCTCCACAATTGTTGCCATTGTTGATACAAAGATGCCAGTTATCGGTCATTTTTGTAATGGCACTATGGCAAGAATATTTAGGTCGAAACCCAGATTGACTGTCAATTATTA
Organism: Cepaea hortensis; assembly: GCA_963921405.1. Lineage (NCBI taxonomy): Eukaryota > Metazoa > Mollusca > Gastropoda > Stylommatophora > Helicidae > Cepaea > Cepaea hortensis. Next base: position 107,270,952 of record OY992878.1, on the reverse strand, counting down.
GATCGTTGTTAATTAAATGGTGTAATGTTATTTTATCTATGTGTTTTTCTAATGGCTTTGATAGCGACGATAGTAAGGAAATAGGTCTATAATTACCCAAGACGCTATTATCAGTTGAGCCATTTTTAAGTAGAGGATAAACTTTAGCAATTTTAAAGGCAGATGGAAAGTAGTTTTTGGACAGGCACTGATTATATATGAACGTCAAGGACTCACTAATAATTGGTGCAGCACAGCGAAGAATTTACCGAGAGAGAGAGAGAGAGAGAGAGAGAGAGAGAGAGAGAGAGAGAGAGAGAGAGAGAGAGAGAGAGAGAGAGAGAGAGAGATTATGCTGCATGAGCAACATATGGTTTCCAAAATTCATACCCCGCTTTGTGATATTGGGAGATATAACCCTATCCCGTGCCCCACCATGGATTGTAGTTATTATGCCTTGGTTGAAGCTCAGTGTAACAAAGTATCATCTGTCAATACGTCGAGGTGTCAGTAACAGTTTTAATATCTGGCCACGTTGATTTTCCCTCCCTCCATCTGAAGTCCGACAATTTATCCCTGCCATGTTGCAAAAGAACTACCCCACCTGCTAGTCGTAGTACTAGAGTCACCACTGACTGACCTATCAGTTCATTCAGAAAAAAAAGTCTGTTTACTTTTGTCTGCCCCAATATAAAATTCCGTATCTCAGTAACCAACTGAGGGAAAATTATGAGATTTAGCATATAACCTTATCATTATGCCAACCAAACAAACAAACAAATGTTCTGGAGATTGTACATCAGATTTCAATGTTTGTTTATATGCCGTATATAACTTACGGGTCAAAGATTAAGTCCATAATTTTAAATGTATTACACCTTCACCCAGACACATCCGCGCTATTTTTAAAATTATCTGGTGGTTCACGTTATGGCACCAACGGTGTGGGTTCTTTCATGTAACGTGATTATATAAATAAATATATAAATAAATCTTACCATTAATATAATAGTAATAGCTAATATTTGAATGTGTGAATATTGTTCAATAAGATTGAATGTGAAATTTTGTACACTTCAAAGCATCGCTATGAAGTTGTACACATATTTTTGTCAAGAAGCTGATCGCAGGAAACTGTTTCATACTGTTACAAATCCCGAAAAAAGAACAGTGCATGCATTGAGTTTGAGTAAACGGTCATTTCGTCGATGGGTGCAATAATCTGGAATGAAACCAACACGCGATAAGCAAACGGTAGGTACAAAGGCAATTGTAGACAGCTTTGACAAGGATGTCATAAGGCGATCTATTATATAAATACTGGATGCCAAAGAAACAGTGACTGTAAGAAAACTTAGGGTTTGGTTGAGAAAGAACAATAACATAGAGCTATCCAAAAATACTTTGTGGAAAATTATAAAGACAGTAGGCTTCACTTTTAGAAAGTACAAGGGAGGTAAAACTATCCTTTGCGAGCAACCGCATTTAGGAGCCATGAGAAGTAGATACCTACGTGAAATAAGGAAAATGCGCTAAGAAAATTATGACATAGTGTATTTGGATGAGACGTGGATCAATGCGCACCACACAAGTGAAAAGGAATGGCAATCAGTGGATGGAAAGATAAAGCGATATGTGCCCAGTAGTAAGGGACAGCGTTTGGTCATAGCCTATGCTGGTAGTACTCATAATGGCTTACTACAGAATGCTGGACTCGTGTTCTATCAAAGCATACAGACAATAGGGATTATCATAATGAGATTAATGGTAATGTATTTAGAGATTGGCTCGAGAATACAGTATTTCCATCCCTTGATAGGCCGTCTTGTCTAATCATGACACTGCATCATATCACAATGTTGTTGCCCAAGAAGACAAAATACTAACGGCATCGAGCACAAAGGAAGCAATAAAGATACGTCTCCGAAGGGAAAATATACCATTTCCAGAAACATATTTCAAGCTACAGTTGTGTCCCTTGTAATACAGGCGCAAAGAAGCAAGAAATATCAAATCGACAAGTTAATAGAAGTGCATGGCCATAGTTGCTTGAGACTTCCGCCGTACCATTCTCATTTAAACCCTATAGAATTTGTGTGGGCTAAAATTAAACGACAGGTGGCAGCTGACAATACTACATTCAAATTGTCTGACGTAAAGATACTAACCCAGTCCGCGCTATTAAATATTGATAAAAGTTACTGGAAAAAATTTGAGGACCATGTGTTGAAAGAGGAAGAGGACTTTTAGAGAAAGGATGGATTTAATTTTATGCAACCGAGAGCAGTCGTCAACCTACTGGAATCGTCCGACACAGATTAAGGTACAGGCAGATCGCAGACCTTAATCCACGTGTACACTTACTGGGATATTTTGCTCTAACTATTCAGACGAATTGCAGGCCCTAAACATTACAGCATCAGCATAATGTCAATGGTAACAGTTTGTATTCCACAGTGATGAATTTTCAATTCCGCAAGCCCTCAGCGATGACAAACAACTGGCATTGAAAAAGAAAAAAAAAAACAGAGTAAGAGTAATATTGTGGTGGCATAACAAGAAACGTGAGAGCAAACACGTTATCAAATTATGGGACAACACACGTACATACGAATCAATCCATAAACTTCAATGAAGAGAGGACCAACATCTTGGTCGTTAAGAAGAAAGCCCACTACAGAGACACTAACAACTATTTTCATAGCGCAAAACAGGTAATCATGTTCCGTCTCTGAACGGTAAACAGCAGAGTAGACAATCTTTCATGAAGACTCAAAGCGGGTCTGTCACCCATGTGTACGTGTGAACAAACTACACAGACAGCTGAACAGATCCTTAAATATGGAAACATGTTGACTAAATTGCGGTATCATTTCTGGTCACTCCATACGCACATTAACGCACAGCTATTTGGAAGCTTTCACGAACTCAGTATAAAAAGCTAACACGAATACTTGTGTACACATTATTAACCAGCAGCTGAAGAAACAAGAAGGAAATGAAAAATAAGGTAAAAAATATATTCCTTCTACTTTCCTGTCAATTTACAAATTATTTACCCCATGCCTCTGTAAATTCTGTCTTTACTAATATTACACATTGCACCCCTCTCGGGATTCTCCGTGGTGAAGTGGTCAAGCCGTCTGACTCGCGCTCCGAAGGTTGTATGTTCGATTCCGGGCCGCGTTCTTCATTTCACGAGTGCATTTTTTCGGAGACTCGAGGGTCGACGCTGGAGGTGCGGAGTTCGCGCTTTTTCCGACGCTTTCCGCGCTGCGGAAAGAAACTGAGCCATATGGGATAAAAACCCGGTGCAATGCAGCCGACTCTGTCGATTTTATGCTACTTCTTTCATTGCACCCACTCCCATATGAATCCGGATACGCCTTGTGTGTCATCTGAATTGGCGGGGCTTTCATTACTGTAAACATAAATTTGTTAGCGAGAAATAACTAGTTCTTCAGCAAAACATCAAAGAAATGTCGCCTCTTTCGATGATTTAAGTTGCCTTTGGACCTATCAAAGACATATTCCTTGGGTGGGGATGAATATAAGACGGCAGGAAAACTTTCATAATGATGCAACAGACTGTTTTCATAAAAATTGATCGTGAATAAAGGCATTCATTTCTTAACAGACTATACCAGCACGATTTATTTGCAAGGCTAACCAAACAGCAGCCGGCTTCCTTGCTTAGAGGTTACGACTTTTCTCCGTAATCTCGTACACTCTCGTGGTTAGCGTGATGACGGTGAGAATCAGCAGTGGTTCGAATCGCATCTGTAACCTACGGGGTATGTGAGCCGGCCGCTCAGAAAGCAATGGCAAACTACTGAGCGTAATCTTGCCAAGAAATCAATATACAGCTGAAAGATGCTGGTGTTGACAGCGATGTCCTGTAAAGGATATGAAAAAAAAAAAAAAACAGCTGTAACGCTGTTAAGCCGCGCACGTCAAAACCTGTGTATTCGAAATGAGCGGCGGTCATTCTACGTGTAAATGTAATGTCGGCAGTGGGGAGGAATCTGTTTATATGAATAACATGTTCGGGTCACAGTCAACACCCATGGCTTCAACACAACAACTAACTATTATTTAAGGGAAGAGCGATTTAGAGGTTACTGTGTCCACCTCTAACCCCAGCAACGGTGTGGACTGTGCATTGCAAGCACACACGCAAATGATTGGTAATCTCTGTCCCTCTGGTCTCGGAGCAGTGGATCAGACATTTAGCTTTGTCAGACAAGGATGAGAAACGCGAGCAGCGTGTGAAGGTTGAAAATCTCCTGGCAGCCGGAAATTGACAAGAGCTGATGGAATAGGCCACTGCCTAGACTACATTTCAATGTAGGTTAAAATCATATTTACACAATGTGTGCTTTCTATACACACGTTTGGATCCTTGCCAGTGTTTGTTCACTGTACCGAGATTCTCCTCGTGTGATGTATGGAAGAAGACTAGATCTCTTATGGAAATATCCATGCGCCATGAAAGTGATTGGTTGTCAAAAAAAAAAAAAAAAACCCAAACTATTATTATTGATTTGCTTGGCCACCAGCGAAAACAGAGCCAATAGAGTATCTCATTGCGTTCTGTACTCTCACTTGTCTTGCCAAGAGATCGCAGCCTCCCCCCCCCCCCTTTCCAAAAAATGCTGGAGTTGACTGCTACGTCCTGTGCATTTAACTCTCACTTATGCAACTCTGCGTATTCAATTTAGGTCCAAACAGAGCATTATCATTCTGTGTCTTGTTGATTCATGATACAAACAGCGCTAGCAGGTCAATTGTGAAGATTAGTGTTGGTAATCTCTGGAACCCTTTGGGTTAGCCAAATATTCTGCTTTTCTTTCTCTGGAATTGTATACAGTTCTTTATCAATTGTAGCGTACTGGTTCCATTTCTTTATGAACTAATTTTAGCAGAGGGCCATTTTGCTTCTTCAATTAAACGTCTTTGTGAGGGCAAAGACAGTAGAAGTAGATGGAAGTTTAAATTCTTCTTTGGAAAACATCTTCAGTTTTCTTGGTGAACCATTTTGTTTGATCGTCAATATTCCTGTACTTTCCAAAGCGTAATAGGTTGCAGTCTCTGAGCCTAGGTTTTGATCAGTCTGCAGCCTGGTAGGACGTTCTGATTTTTTTTTTTCAGAAATGATGCTTCCATGGGGTTTGGGCACTTCTTTCAGACACATGACCAGTTGCCATATTGTTGTTGTGTGTTTCCATGTGAAATGATACAGGTTGTCTAAAATCTACAGTTGAATTTGCCAGTTGCGTTTCTTTCCTGAATAGTGTCAGTGTTGTAGCTTTCTGTTAGGTTATAGTGTGTTTATTTTATTTTATTTTTGCCCCAATATAAAATTCAATATCTCAGTAACCAACTGAGGGAAAATGATGAGATTTAGCATATAACCTTATCATTATGTCCACCCAACAAAAAAATGTTTGTTCTGGAGATTGTACAGCAGATTTCAATGTTTGTTTATATGCAGTGTATAATTTACGGCTCCGGGATTAATACCATCATTTTAAGAGTATTACAGCTTCAGCAAGATACATCCGCGCTATTTTTGAAATTGTCTCGCAGTTTTCATTTTGGCACAGACTGAGCGCATTTATATGGGATAGTTCAGAGGTGTCGTCGAACTGTGGGGTCTTTCATGAAACGTGATTATATAAATAAACTAGCTGACTCGGCCCGGCTTCGCCCAGCTCCTGGCGGGGATCTGTCTGTCTGTCTGTCTAATCTATCTATCTATCTATCTGTCTATCTATCTATCTATCTATCTATCTATCTATCTATCTATCTATCCATCCATCCATCCATCCATCCATCCATCCATCCATCCATCCATCCATCCATCCATCCATCCATCCATCTATCTATCTATCTATCTATCTATCTATCTATCTATCTATCTATCTATCTATCTATCTATCTTGTCTGTCGGTCTGTCTGTCTGTCTGTCTGTCTGTCTGCCTGTCTGTCAACCAGTCCGCGCTATTAAATATTGATAAAAGTTACTGGAAAAAATGTGAGGACCATGTGTAGAAAGAGGAAGAGGACTATTGGAGAAAGGATGGATTGAATTTTATGCAACCGAGAGCAGACCTTAATCCGCGTGCACACTTACTGGGATATTTTGCTCCAACTATTCAGACGAATTGCAGGCCCTAAACATTATAGCATCAGCACAATGTCAATGGCAACAGTTTGTATTCCACAGTGATTAATTTTCAATTCCGCAAGCCCTCAAACAACTGTATTGAAAAAAAAAAAAAAAAACACACACACACACACACACACACACACTAAACGCATTGAATAGAGTAATATTGGGGTGGAAACTGACATATTGTGGCATAACAAGAAACGTGAGAGCAAACACGTTGTCAAATTAGGGGACAACACACGTGCATACGAATCAATCTATAAACTTAAATGAAAAGAGGACCAACATTTTAGTCGTTAAGAAGAAAGCCCACTACAGAGACACTGACAACTATTTTCATAGTGCAAAACAGGTAATCATGTTCCGTCTCTGAACGGTAAACAGCAGAGTAGACAATCTTTCACGAAGACTCAAAGCGGGTCTGTCACCCATGTGTACGTGTGAACAAACTACACAGACAGCTGAACAGATCCTTAAAAATGGACACATGATGACTAAATTGCGGTATCATTTCTAGTCACTCCATACACATATTAACGCACAGCTATTTGGAAGCTTTCACGAACTCAATATAAAAAGCTAACATGAAAACTTGTGTACCCTTTATTAACCAGCAGCTGAAGAAACAAGAAGGAAATGAAAAATAAGGTAAGAAATATATTCCTTCTACTTTCCTGTTAATTTACAAATTATGTACCCCATGCCTCTGTAAATTCTCTGTCTTTACTAATATTACACATTGCACCCCTCTCGGTATTCTCTGTGGTGAAGTAGTCAAGCCATCTGACTCGGGCTCCGAAGGTTATATGTTCGATTCCGGGCCGCGTCCTCCATTTCACGAGTGCATTTTTCAGAGACTCCCGAGGGTCGTCGCTGGAGGTACGGAGTTCGTGCTTTGTGCGACGCTTTCTGCACTGCGGAAAGAAACTGAGCCATATGAGATAAAAACCTGGTGCAATGCAGCCGACCCTGTAGACTTCTTCTTTCTTCTGTAGCTACTTCTTTCATTGCACCCACTGCCATACAAATCCTTGTGTGTCATCTGAATTGGAGGAGCGTCCATTACTGTAAACATAAATTTGTTAGCGAGAAATCACTAGTTTTTCAGCAAAACATCAAAGAAATGTCTTGCTTTCGATGATTTAAGTTGTTTTTGGACCTATCAAAGACATATTCCTTGGGTGGGGGTAAATATAAGACGGCTGGAAAAATTTCATAACGATGCAACAGACAGTTTTCAAAATAATTGATCGTGAATGAAGGCATTCTTTGCGGGACATACTATAGTTTCCATGTTATATGCCTAGTCATGGATGGCTTGGCGTTGTCTGTCCCAGAAGAGTTTGCATTTGTGTCTTATAAATAGCTAAAAGACTCCCTACCTTGAGGTGTATGGGTATATGGTGCCATTTCCATATAATATATACCAATGAACACTCAATGAATGATGTAGTAGATATCATGTGAGCCACTTGTTTTTCCCAGAACATTTCCTCTGGATATATTCTCATTAGCAGCTTCCATTGATTGATTGATTGATTGATTTAGGAACCGACATCACAGCATTCGGGACATTCCCATAAGCGCTCCGTCCCCATCCTCAACAGCCAGCGAAGAGTTCCAACACTAATAGTTCCAGTCAGCTTCCAATAAAATGTTAGTTAGTATCTTTCTATTATCCCTCATATTTGTTGTTTCTAAAATAGTTTCCGGTGTTTTGTTCTGTGAGGATTTGGGGGGTATTCCAATGTGCTTCTTTCTTGTTTCAGCTAGCAACTGTATGTCTTTCTCTGTGCTACAGGTTACTTTTATTTAATGAATGGTCATTTCCTGGAATTGTTTGATTACATCTGTTTATATTTTTTGTTTTGTTCGCATATCCTTTACAGGACAACGCTGTCAACATTAACATCTTTCTGCTGATTGTTGATTTCTTGGCGAGATTACGCTCAGTAGTTTGCCATTGCTTTCTGAGCGACCGGCTCATATACCCCGTAAGTTACCGACGCGGAGAGAACCGCTACCGATTCTCATGCACGTCACATTACTCACGAGAGTATACGGGAATACGGAGAAAGTCATGTAACTCCTAGACCAGGGAGACCGGCTCTGTTTCTATTAGAACATGGATATTCTCTATTAAAACAGCAAAATCTTGAGTGCTTTGAAATTTCCATCATCTGAAGATTGGCACCAGCAGACTCCACGGTCTGGCCTGTCGGTGTCTGAAGATTGGCCCTAGCAGACTCCAAGGTCTGGCTTGTTGGTGCCTGAAGATTGGCCCTAGCAGACTCCAAGGTCTGGCTTGTTGGTGTCTGAAGATTGGCCCTAGCAGACTCCACGGTCTGGCTTGTTGGTGCCTGAAGATTGGCCCTAGCAGACTCCAAGGTCTGGCCTTTTGGTTTCTGAAGATTGGCCCTAACAGACTCCAAGGTCTGGCTTGTTGGTGCCTGAAGATTGGCCCTAGCAGACTCCAAGGTCTGGCTTGTTGGTGCCTGAAGATTGGCCCTAGCAGACTCCAAGGTCTGGCTTGTTGGTGTCTGAAGATTGGCCCTAGCAAACTCCAGGGTCTGGCTTGTTGGTGCCTGAAGATTGGCCCTAGCAGACTCCACGGTCTGGCTTGTTGGTGCCTCAAGATTGGCCCTAGCAGACTCCAGGGTCTGGCTTGTTGGTGTCTGAAGATTGGCCCTAGCAGACTCCAAGGTCTGGCTTGTTGGTGTCTGAAGATTGGCCCTAGCAGACTCCAAGGTCTGGCTTGTTGGTGCCTCAAGATTGGCCCTAGCAGACTCCAGGGTCTGGCTTGTTGGTGTCTGAAGATTGGCCCTAGCAGACTCCAAGGTCTGGCTTGTTGGTGCCTGAAGATTGGCCCTAGCAGACTCCAAGGTCTGGCTTGTTGGTGCCTGAAGATTGGCCCTAGCAGACTCCAGGGTCTGGCTTGTTGGTTTCTGAAGATTGGCCCTAGCAGACTCCAGGGTCTGGCTTGTTGATGTCTGAAGATTGGCCCTAGCAGACTCCAAGGTCTGGCTTGTTGGTGCCTGAAGATTGGCCCTAGCAGACTCCAAGGTCTGGCTTGTTGGTGCCTGAAGATTGGCCCTAGCAGACTCCAGGGTCTGGCTTGTTGATGTCTGAAGATTGGCCCTAGCAGACTCCAAGGTCTGGCTTGTTGGTGCCTGAAGATTGGCCCTAGCAGACTCCACGGTCTGGCTTGTTGTTTTCTGAAGATTGGCCCTAGCAGACTCCAGAGTCTGGCTTGTTGATGTCTGAAGATTGGCCCTAGCAGACTCCAAGGTCTGGCTTGTTGGTGCCTGAAGATTGGCCCTAGCAGACTCCAAGGTCTGGCTTGTTGGTGCCTGAAGATTGGCCCTAGCAGACTCCAGGGTCTGGCTTGTTGGTTTCTGAAGATTGGCCCTAGCAGACTCCAAGGTCTGGCTTGTTGGTGCCTGAAGATTGGCCATAGCAGACTCCAGGGTCTGGCTTGTTGGTGCCTGAAGATTGGCCCTAGCAGACTCCAAGGTCTGGCTTGTTGGTGCCTGAAGATTGGCCCTAGCAGACTCCAAGGTCTGGCTTGTTGGTGCCTGAAGATTGGCCCTAGCAGACTCCACAGTCTGGCTTGTTGGTGCCTGAAGATTGGCCCTAGCAGACTCCAAGGTCTGGCTTTTTGGTTTCTGAAGATTAGCCCTAGCAGACTCCAAGGTCTGGCTTTTTGGTTTCTGAAGATTGGCCCTAGCAGACTCCAAGGTCTGGCTTTTTGGTGCCTGAAGATTGGCCCTAGCAGACTCCAAGGTCTGGCTTTTTGGTGCCTGAAGATTGGCCCTAGCAGACTCTAAGGTCTGGCTTGTTGGTGTCTGAAGATTGGCCCTAGCAGACTCCAAGGTCTGGCTTGTTGGTGTCTGAAGATTGGCCCTGCAGACTCCAAGGTCTTGCTTGTTGGTGTCTGAAGATTGGCCCTAGCAGACTTCAAGGTATGGCTTGTTGGTGCCTGAAGATTGGCCCTAGCAGACTCCAAGTTCTGGCTTGTTGGTGCCTGAAGATTGGCCCTAGCAGACTCCAAGGTCTGGCTTGTTGGTGCCTGAAGATTGGCCCTAGCAGACTCCAAGGTCTGGTTTGTTGGTGCCTGAAGATTGGCCCTAGCAGACTCCAGGGTCTGGCTTGTTGGTGCCTGAAGATTGGCCCTAGCAGACTCCAAGGTCTGGCTTGTTGGTGCCTGAAGATTGACCCTAGCAGACTCCAGGGTCTGGCTTGTTGGTGCCTGAAGATTGGCCCTAGCAGACTCCAGGGTCTGGCTTGTTGGTTTCTGAAGATTGGCCCTAGCAGACTTCAAGGTCTGGCTTGTTGGTGCCTGAAGATTGGCCCTAGCAGACTCCAGGGTCTGGCTTATTGGTTTCTGAAGATTGGCCCTAGCAGACTCCAGGGTCTGGCTTGTTGGTGCCTGAAGATTGGCCCTAGCAGACTCCAAGGTCTGGCTTTTTGGTTTCTGAAGATTGGCCCTAGCAGACTCCAAGGTCTGGCTTTTTGGTTTCTGAAGATTGGCCCTAGCAGACTCCAAGGTCTGGCTTTTTGGTTTCTGAAGATTGGCCCTAGCAGACTCCAAGGTCTGGCTTGTTGGTGCCTGAAGATTGGCCCTAGCAGACTCCACGGTCTGGCTTGTTGGTGCCTGAAGATTGGCCCTAGCAGACTCCAGGGTATGGCTTGTTGGTGCCTGAAGATTGGCCCTAGCAGACTCCAAGGTCTGGCTTTTTGGTTTCTGAAGATTGGCCCTAGCAGACTCCAAGGTCTGGCTTGTTGGTGCCTGAAGATTGGCCCTAGCAGACTCCACGGTCTGGCTTGTTGGTGCCTGAAGATTGGCCCTAGCAGACTCCAAGGTCTGGCTTTTTGGTTTCTGAAGATTGGCCCTAGCAGACTCCAAGGTCTGGCTTTTTGGTGCCTGAAGATTGGCCCTAGCAGACTCTAAGGTCTGGCTTGTTGGTGTCTGAAGATTGGCCCTAGCAGACTCCAAGGTCTGGCTTGTTGGTGTCTGAAGATTGGCCCTGCAGACTCCAAGGTCTGGCTTGTTGGTGTCTGAAGATTGGCCCTAGCAGACTCCAAGGTATGGCTTGTTGGTGCCTGAAGATTGGCCCTAGCAGACTCCAAGGTCTGGCTTGTTGGTGCCTGAAGATTGGCCCTAGCAGACTCCAAGGTCTGGCTTGTTGGTGCCTGAAGATTGGCCCTAGCAGACTCCAAGGTCTGGCTTGTTGGTGCCTGAAGATTGGCCCTAGCAGACTCCAGGGTCTGGCTTGTTGGTGCCTGAAGATTGGCCCTAGCAGACTCCAAGGTCTGGCTTGTTGGTGCCTGAAGATTGGCCCTAGCAGACTCCAGGGTCTGGCTTGTTGGTGCCTGAAGATTGGCCCTAGCAGACTCCAAGGTCTGGCTTGTTGGTGCCTGAAGATTGGCCCTAGCAGACTCCAGGGTCTGGCTTGTTGGTGCCTGAAGATTGGCCCTAGCAGACTCCAGGGTCTGGCTTGTTGGTGTCTGAAGATTGGCCCTAGCAGACTCCAGGGTCTGGCTTGTTGGTGTCTGAAGATTGGCCCTAGCAGACTCCAGGGTCTGGCTTGTTGGTGCCTGAAGATTGGCCCTAGCAGACTCCAGGGTCTGGCTTGTTGGTGCCTGAAGATTGGCCCTAGCAGACTCCAGGGTCTGGGTTGCTGGTGTCAGAGTCATTTTGGTAGAAAGAGAGCATCAAGGGCAAGGACTGGTCTGGTCATGAAAGTACAGTTGACTTGGGTGCAGGATTTTGTGTTGTTTTGAATTGGACCTAAAGCTATCTCCTCCTCAATGGAACATCCAAGATAGAGAAATCTTCTCAGAGGGCTCAGTTATTGTGTGTTAAGTCAGATATAGGCAATACAGCAAGTACTTTGTTTTCAAACCTGAAACTGGTGTTTAATACCGGCAGTTTCACATAACTGCTGTCTGGTCAAACACAAACAAATAATAGGAAGACTTAAATAGTTTGAAGGCTCAACAGTTTATTTCCAATGAAGATTATGTGACATTTACTAGGCTTATAAATTAGAATCATTCAACTCCACCCACATCTATGGAATGTTCTGGTCTATTCGGTCATGTACTCTTACCCACGTTGTAGTTTGAACATCATTCCTGTCATTGTTGCCGTCATTAAAGAACAGCTATTGAGCTGACAAGCTGTCACATCATCTCTGGTATTCTCTCAGTTTCTGACATTTCACAGACACTGTTAATTTTATATGATCATTATTGTCCCTGTCATTGCCTACTCCTAATAGAGTTTGTTTATCCTCCCGCAGTTGCTTTTATCATAGCATATTTATCTGGATAGGCCACAGTTATCAGTAGATCATACACATCATGTGAACAGTTTCAGCACAGCATATGTTTGCCTTATGTGGTAAGGAAATAGTACAGATGTGTAACTCACTGACATCTGTCTGTGACAGTTGAAGATGACATTTGACAACAGCCTACTGCTACTGAATGATAGGTTACCTGGCAGCTTTCACAGCTCAAGTTTCATCAAGCTGCATTTTAATCTAAACAGACTTTTCACACACAAAATATAGTGACAAAATGTGAATGACATGTATTCACCTGGCCTACGGTATACCACTAAGATTATACACTTTACATCTTTCTGAAAAGAAAACAAATATCTGGCAAATGAAATTATTTATTGACTCTGTGTACTCCTATAAGGATAACCCATGTTCTAACTTATACTGGGTAATGACATATGATGGGGTAACCAGCTACTTTCCTTTCTGGAACATCCTGACAATAATTTGATGCCATTTTATGGTTGGAGCAACATGCCAGAACAGGGAAGGAGGTGTGGGGGGAAGAGAAATGAACAGTGGACCACTATTTCTGGCAAGTGAGAATGCTGACCATGACTTTTCTTGAGTGCGACTTGTGATGTTAGCACATCTGTTTAGCATTTAGCTGATGGCAACTGTTGTGATAATTTAGCTGATGGCAACTGTTGTGATCATTTAGCTGATGGCAACAGTTGTGATCATTGAAGTATATGTACAACACATGTAATATTTCTAAATCAATTTATGCAAATTGGCGGTAATAAATGTAACACATTTTTATATATCACTTAAAACCTACACTCACAAACCTAAACGGCTGTTGGAATTTTCAGCTTGTGGTATATTAAGAGTTTTAACAAGCACTGAATAGACTTCAGACTTTGTAATATTCACATATGCCTGTTGATAGTTAAAAAATCACGCATGTCGTAAGAGGAGACTAAGGAGGCTATGGTTCCATCGCCCTGCTACTGAGTGAGTGCGTGGTGCGACACTGTGAGCTGTGAGTTTCGTGTGAAATGCTTTTGAATCTGCCCAAGGTTTTTTGGAACGTGGCTGCATGTTCGGAGCGATAGCAGCTGGCTATGTCCCAGAGTTGACCGGTTTTGGCCTTATGCAGAAATGCGTGGCTGCTGGGCTTCTGGTTGACTGCCACTGCCATCGACGATGAACTGCATTTTCGTGGACTGTGTGGGTGAACATCTAGGAAACATCCAGATGGGAAAATGACTGCCAATTCCATCAGAGATAAACTGGATGTTTCGTGGGGGACTATTGTGTTGACATTCTGGTGGCGGCATTATGCACAGTGTATCTGTGCAGGCTGTTGTTTGTCGAGACTCCTGTCTTTTCCACTTTTCACATTGGGCAGTGGGGACCGTTTTATGTGATATTCACTGGCACAGGAACGGAGCATAATGAGGACGACCCGTTGCTGTGAAGTTGGAACCGTGACTAACTAACTAACTAACTACTTAAAAAATCAAAACTAGAAACAAGGAGTGGTTCTTGATAAGGTTTTGCAGTTCATGTGGTAGAATATCAACAGTCAACAGTATACACAAATGCTGTGTATAATGATACACACTGGAGAAGAAAACAGGATCCTTCAGTTTTAAGGCAACAAAAAGTTCAAACCTGAAACTGTCAGTAACAATATCTGCACTAGAATGGTGTATTACAACATCCTATGTAAATATGATAGCATTAAAATAAACAGCTACATTATTGCTAGGTTACATTTATGACTCACTTGTCTAGCCATATGATGAGACTGTAGTTTACTTCTATGTTCAAGACAGGTCACACAGTTATTAGGAAGCCATTAAGTAAATGTAAAGTATACACACATGTATAAAATGACATGGATGTGTTAACAATAGGGATATCATTATTAAAACTAAGAGGACAGAATTGTGGACACAATGGGAAAATTAACAGGAATAAAACTAAGAGGATAGAATTATGGACACAATGGGAAAATTAACAGGAATAAAGCTAAGAGGATAGAATTATGGACACAGTGGGAAAATTAACAGGGATAAGTGTTATGACTGATCTGGACATGTATAACAAGCACACATGTCAGGTACTTGATACACCTTGTCAAGAGACGAGCCATCAGTGCAGGTTAGTTTTACAGAATGCACTGAAGCTTTCATCACCTGACAGCTGAGGCATGTATTCTGGAACCCCTGCATAAGCTTTGTCAAGCTCGTGGTTGACCCACAGTGTCCTGAACACTCTCGTAGATCTGTCACTGGCTCTGTGTTGTGGCAAGTATGACCATTTGACATTACAACCTGGAAATAGCCAACGGACTCTCTGGGATGACTAAACACAGGTCTCGTGGTACAAGATCTGCTTGCTGTATTGACAGATGGGCTTCTTGACACCATTTCTATAATAAAGTAACATAAACAAGATTAGAAAGTGAATGAGAACCACTGTTCTGTAAGTTTTCACTGCTCCAGATAATACATACTTGATGAACAGATAACTCTGTGGTTACAGTACGAGTGACAGACCGAAACATGATATGCTTCTCAACCATGATGTGGCTATGGCTATTGTCTAGCATTTTTTTTTTTTTTTTTTTACCGCGTTTCCATCCTGTTTCAGGATATTGCGGTCAACACCAGCATCTTTCAGCTGTATGTTGATTCCTAGGCTACATTACGCTCATCAGCACGCCACGACTTTCTGAGCGACCGGCTCCATACTCTCATAAGTCACTTTTGCAATTCGAACCACTGCTAATTCTCGTTGCGTCACGTGACAAGAGTATTCGGGGTTAGCATGGGCTCAACTAAATACCTGGCCTGGTCACTGTCTACCTTCAGCAAGGATAAGCAGCCTTTACTCTTCATTTCTAGATTCTCTTAGCAGACGCCAGAGAAGATGCATCACGGCAATGGCTGAATCCTTCAGATCACTGAAATAACATCTGAAACAAATTCACTGGTATGGATAGGCACTCAAAAAAGGCAAAGGAAAGTTGTAGACATTGGAATATATCATAGACAACCTGAAATCTAAAGATGCACCAGAATATGAACCTGTCATCTCCAAATAATGGCAGCTGTGAAACAAGTGAAACACAGAAAATTACATCTACTGCCTCTATGACACTTCACGGCAAAAGCAGTAGCACAAATAAAAAGAAGACCAGTTATATACTCTACAAGTCTGACACCATGTGTCGGGTCTTGCACCCACCAATATACACAATTTATGGAACATGTATGGAACTAATACCCAGCCAGGTGTTTGCCTGTCATGGGAGGTTATTTAGTCCAAGCATAGGTACACAGTTTCTGAACATGTCCCTGCAGATCTATAACATTCTCATATACTTATCCTCGTGATGATCATGTGGTGGTTTCACCTTGATTTCATATCAAAATAGCTGGTTTGTGACCTCTGCTTTTGTCAGCCTTTTTCCAGGTGTCAGGTCAATATTTTACATGTGCTATGTAATAGAAATTTTAAAAATAGTGCTATAAAAGACAAGACAACATAAATATAGCCACATAAAGCACACACTCTGTGGTTATGGATGATGATAACATCAATATTCACTTTTTTTTGGTATGTGCCCACATGGCAGGAAGCGTAGCAATGAGCAGTCTCATTGACAAAGGTATAGTTTCTATAAGAATGGCACAGACACAGCCTTACAGCCATTACAAATCATACAACAACGTCATGCCACAAAGCTACCCGATGCCATGGAAACATTAGCCATGTTTTTATAGCATTAGTTTGTATAATTTTAGACTGTAACACACTGTTCAAGTTTATTTTACAGTACACAACAATAAAGGCAATCAACTGGAATTTTCTAGAAGATGACATATGTTGTAGAAGGCATGAGAAGCAGTTAGACTATATATTACACAGACTAAGAGATCAATCAGAAAATATAACATTAATAGTCACACCAGTATAACTTGTGCAATGCTAATTTTTAAAAAAAATTAGATCAGCAAAAACTGTTATCAAATTGTCAATGATGGTCATTCTTGTAATGCTGATATCCATACTGGAAGAAAAGTGGTGGTAATGCTTGAATTCATCATTCAGATGGTATAAGCTCAAAAAAAAGTTACAAAGTTACCCTGAGTCATTGTGACATACTGAGGATACGATGTTGGGGTATGGATCATGAGGTCAGTACCACATCGGCCATGTTCATTTTATATTGTTGGATCCATGTCAGGGCCATGTGGTCATGAAGAAGACAAGTCAATAGGGATTTGAGCCCAGGACTGCTGTAATGACAGGCAAGTGCACGAGCCACTCTGCTACTGCAGCCTCTGAATAATCCCGGACAACAGTAGCAAGTATGCAAGTGCAACATGTCACTGTTAAGTTGTCCTGTATTAGAGCACACAAATATCTAACAACACCACTGTTAACTGCACTTACTTTGAGGAATACACTTCATGCAACACTTGGAGGAGTCAAATATGTCTTGTTCCTGGAGGATATAACACTGGTATTAGAAACACTGGACACACATGAACAAATATACAGTGAAATTGTTAATAGACATGAAACACAATAAACAGTGAATGTAATGTATGTACGATAAGCAATGTTGCATGATTCTGGTAGGGCACATTTAAAAACTGTGGCCATTTATCACTAGATATTTTTCTTGATTAACCAATTCACACACAAAATGTGAAAACAAATACACAAGTGGTTTGCTATGCGCATCATCCTTGGCTGTATTTATATTTTACTAGACACACACCCTGTGTGGCAAGGAGATTTCTCCTTGATTCCCCTACATGAAGCATAGAAATATGGATGAGAAGGGCATGTGCATATACCAAAATAAGTGCCAAAAAGGAGCAATCACAAAGAGCTCGAAACCAGAACAATTAAAAGCTAAAGTAAACACACATTTTCAAAAACTGTGGCCATCAGTCCATTCAGTAATTGTAACTTGCACATGGTAGTCTTTGTGGCGAAGTGGTCAAGCTGTTTAACTCAAACTCGAAGGTTGTGGGTTCGATTCCGGGCCGCGTATTTTGGCTCACGAATTAAATTTTTCTGAGACTCCTGTGGGTCGTCGCTAGAGCTGCGGAGTTCGTGCTTTGTGCAACGCTTTCCACACTGCGGAAAGAGACCAAGCCATATGGGATAAAACCCGGTGCAATGAAGTCAACCCTGTCGACTTTTAAGCGACTTGTTTAACTTGCACATACTCTAGCTTATCTCAAAACTAACACACTTTGTTCAAATCAAGATTCAAAAATGCTTTAAGCTCACCGGTGCACATTCTGGCAAGGTGCTGACAAGATTGCAGGTAATCTGAGTCTCCTGAATGATGAACCTCTTTTCTAAACTGTCCTGTTCACAGGTCCTAGTGAAACACTTTCTGCTTGATGGAATCGTCTGCCCAGGCTGGGGACAGTATCACAACAATTGTAGCTGTGAAACATCATTCTTGTCATCTGACATCCTTATCACAACAAAAGACATCCTCAACATTCTCTTCATTTTTAACCCTCTCCTCCTCCATATGTCACATTTAACTTACCTAGTACTACCCCAATAAATAGCTGTGGACCAACACACGGGAGGGTCATTGAGGGGAGTGGGTTATTTGTGTGAGGCAGCTTTCTCTATAAAATACCCCAAAACTCAGGGATGTGACCATCGGCAGGTACAGGGTACCATAACCTCTTTGCCCTGCAGCCTTGCAGGGTTCAAATATTTAGGCAAAGGCTAGTGGTGTTAAACCAAAGAAAAAGTAATGGAAGACAATGGAAAGCCATCACTATATCTCCCTAGTAAATAATGATTAGACAACTCACACAATTTCACATAAACAGTGTAAATCGGTGCACCATAGGAGCAGCCTTTTCCAGTAGGGAAATTCAGGTGACACGAGACTGTCCACATGTGACTGACTGCAAAATATTTACAAACTACCCAGGTGGCTTGGCAACATGACATAATCAGGCCACCCAGACCTGATTTAAGACTGGAAATGATCATAGATGAAGATCATGACCACCCATGCTTATCAGAATGGCACATGCTGATGATGATACCGCCTAGTAATGTTGGTCCCCACAAAGGTCGTATCCTAGGGCTGTTTATTCCAGAGAACAGAAGTTAAAACCTCATATTAAGATCTGTGTCTACTGAAAGCCAGCATCAATGCATTGTTAACCTTGTTCTCCTCTGCCAGCAGTTGTGTGCAGACATGATGGGGAATTTCCCTACAACAGACTCCCTCACAGTTCTTCCAGCCAGCCACAACTGTTGTCCTGGGGTTGGCTCTAACATACACAATCAAACTTGTGAACAGGAGAAGAGGATCAAGATCAGATGTAGGCCTTCTCCAAAAGTAAAGAATTATAACTGCAACAATTGTAATGGTGGGGGGCTGTGTGAAGCTGCGTGGTCTTGAGGTATGGTGTCCACCTCAAGTGCTGGAGGTCCCGGGTTCAAGCCCCGGTGATGACCGGGAATTTTTCTCGTGGACTTCTAGTAATAAAATTTCCCCTGGTCTCTGGGTAGTGAGATCTGACGCCCGTGTGTATTGTTGCGCACGTAAAAAAATCCCTTGGCAATTGGAAATTGAAAAAGAGTAGCCTAATGGCGCTGCCCGGGCAAAATTTCTAGTTAAAAATCTATCCAAAGTATTTCAGGATCCTTGCCGGTGCTACGGAGTTCGTGCACTGAGCTGAGTTTCTCCAGACTCAAGTTTGAGTTAGGAGGAGAACGGAGCACTTATGGGTTGCACCCGTGTGCCGTGATGTTGATACATCGACTAAACTAAACTAATTGTAATGATTTTGCTTATCTCTAGACCACATGCCAACTATTGTGTATATTTGGTTTCCTCATGAGGTGCTGTCTGGATCCTAGTCTAGCAAACCATAATACTGATTTTTGAATGTGCTTTCATAACATTATTATATTAAGTCTTTATTTTTTATTTTACCAGTCTAAGATAGAAGAGGAGAAATATTGAAACAAATATTGTGATTATAAATTGTTTAGCTCAAGAGCTGGTAATATTTCTAGGTGATAAATACACAAAAGATGAAAGCATTGTAGTTTGGTTTGCATGTAATATTTGTTACACCCTTCCTTGTTGAAGAATTTTAGTACTTCTTACAGACTTCCGTACAAGTAGAACTGTGACTGGTCCCTTGCTTCAGGGAGATGGGAGAGAATGATACTTTCCACAACCATTCGGATAAACAGTAAGGACAAGAGATATGTCACTCACTTTATAAAGAGTTCCATTAATGTAACACCCTGGGATCTTGTGACATTCCCCACAACACTGGTCTTGTCTGTTGACCTTCACTTCATCCTGAAATCATGACATAAATAAATCACAATATTACTGTATAGGCTGCTTCTAGAGGATGGACAGGAGCCACCGTGGTGTAGTGAATAGCCCACTTGCCTGCCAGCCCAGATGTCATGTATTCAAATCCCAGGGGGGAATTTTTAGGGTTTCTCGGGGGGGGGGGGGGGGGGGGGGGGGAATTAAGATTATTTCAAGATCGCATTAATACAAGAACCAGTCACTTGATATTATTTTTCCCTCTAAATTTTACGGTTCTGTACTTCTCACCCTAATAAAATTCGTTTTTCTTCTTCTTTCGTTCGCTTGAAATATGTCTATATCTGCAATGTCGTCTCTTGCATGAATTGAACTGTTTTTTTCAGTTCACACAGTGGTCCATAGAGTTTATCTTCCACTGTCGTCTCTCTAGGCCAGAAGGTTTGCCTAGATACGTTATATTTTGGGCAGTCTTGGAGTATGTGCTCTGCTGTCTGCGACGCCAATCCACATGTGCACATGGCTGTTTCACCAATCTTGAATTTTTGTGGTTGCGTAATCTATTGTGTCCTGTTCTGAGGCGCAGAATAATGACTTGTTCTGGTCTGTCCATAATGTGGTAGTCATCTTGAGCAGGTTTTGGTGGCTTTCTGACTGATTTGATCATTCTTTTCTTTTGGTTGTATGTAACGGGCACATCAGGCTGTTCCTCTTTGGCTCCTTCCTTAGCCAATTGATCAGCTCTGTCGTTTCCGGGTACTCCACAGTGGGATGGTATCCACTGTATGGTGACTTTATGCTGACTGCTAAGTTCAGAAAGTAGTGTCCTTAGTACTGGCAATTTCCCAGAGAGGAGCGCCTCGAGTACTGATTTTGCATCTGTTAGTAGCACCACAGGTTGTGTACCATTGCTGTTATTTAGTAATTTCTCTGTTGCTATCTTGATTGCCTCAATTTCGGCATCATAGTTATGGCAGTACTTTCCTGTCGGTACTCTGGCTGTGTCCCTAGTATTATTTGGGTATTCTATGTACACTCTCGCTCCTCCATTTCGAACAGCATTTTGTGCTGACCCATCTGTGTAGACTCGGATCCAGAGGTCCTGTGGGTATTCTTCATCAAGGAAGCTGAGAGTGGCTGTTCTGCGCTGCACACTGTTCTGTTCTTCCTTGTCAAATATTCCTCTCACTTTTGTCTGGATTTGTAACGATAGTCTATGCTCATCTTTCCATAGAGTTCGCTCTGGAATAGTTGTTAGGGGGATACCAACTGTGGGCAGATCAGTGGTTTCTCTGCAGAGTCGTTTGGCCTGGTGGATAAAACTACTTCTTTTCAACCGCCCCATAGCTAGGTTTTCAAATCTGTTCTTCATAGGGTGGCCTGGCAAGCTGAGGAACTTTTCTGCTTGTATTAGCGTTTTCGTATTTCTGCGCTCACTAAGTGCCTGTGTCCTCCCCATCTTCTCCATTTCCACTATAGGGGTTGATCACATCCCTCCAAATGTATCTACAGCTCTTTGTAGCAATCTGGTGGCCACTGATGCATATTCATTTGTGCTCCATAGAACCAGGTCATCGGCGTACATTGCCGCTTTAATTCCATGCGGTAGGTGAGCAACAAGATCATTGATGAAGATTAGAAAAAGTGTGGGGGACAAGACTCCGCCCTGGGGGACACCGTGACGCAGTAGTACTTTCTTGCTCTTGAGTCCGTCTATCTGTACTCGGGCTCTTCTGTTGTGCAAGTATGCTTTCACCCATTTGTACATTCTTCCATTGACTTTGCAGTTTCTCAGTTTCTTCATCAGACCTTCTTTCCAGACTTTGTCAAAGGCTTTCTTCAGATCTATCCATGCCGCAAGCACCAGCTTCTTCTCTTGGAATGCATCCTCAATTTCTTGAGAGAGGTAGGTTGTCTGATCTTCCGTAGAGTAGCACTGCCTAAAGCCAGCCTGCTGTGGCACAAGGATGTTTTTACTTTCAATGTACCACTGCAGTCTGTGATTGATGATGCGCTCCAGTGTTTTGCAGAGACAGCTGGTGAGGCTAATTGGTCTGTAGCTAGAGGCAATGGAACCATCTTTCCCTGATTTTAGGAGGGGTATCATGATTGCTTCTCTCCAGGCTTGTGGAACACTGCCTAAGGTCCAGCTGTTATTGAAGATCTGCAACAGCTTTGTTTTGGCCTCTGTTCCTAGGTTCCTGATCATTTCATTGGAGATTCCATCAGCTCCTGGTGACTTTCTCATTTTCAGTTTTGATATGGCTAGCTCCAGTTCGCTGATTGTGATGGGTGCCTCCAGAACCTCATGTACTATTTCCTTCTGTCCTGTATGTTGTCGTTTCTCTCGAATCTCTTGTTGTTTCTCTGGACTAATTTTGATATTGCTATCTTGTGCGAACGAGTCCGCAAAATGGTCAGCTGCTTGCTTTCTTGTTAAGATTTTCCCATCTTTATGTAGTGCAATTTTTGAGTTTCTCCCTGTGCCCTCGTCATTAAGCTGTTTTATTAGCTTCCACAATTTCCTTGTGTCTCTTTCAAAGTTCAGAGACTCCGTTTTCTCCTGCCAGCTTTTCCGTCTAGCCTGCAGCTTGGCCCTTTGAAATTTGGCTTTTGCATGCTGGAATTTATTGTGGTGCTCTTGGCTGGGTGTGGCCTCTGCTTGCTTTCTACACACTTCAACATCATTATGCAACTGTTCCAGTTCACTACTCCAGTAGGGTTTATATTGTTTACGGGCTCCTCTTGGTACTGTTTCTCGCGCTGCCTGTAGTATGCATTTCCCAAACTCTTCAACTGCTTTATTTATGTCTTTCTCAGTGTTCAGGTTTCTAACCAGTATGCTGGTGCGATGCTTGTACATTGCCCAGTCTGCTTTCTTGTAGTTCCACCTCGAGAGGGTGCTGCTTTCACTTACAAGCTCATTTTCTACGGTTAGAAAGACTGGCCGATGGTCACTGCCACCAAGTTGTTTCCCAACAGTTCGTGTAATGTTCCACTCCAGGTCTGGTGAATGAAAAGCCAGGTCAGGTGTAGTTGTAGAGTGCCATGATCTCGAGTAGAAAGTATGTGGGTCGGACGGCTTGTTAATCAACATGAATCTATTCTCATCTTGCCAGTCTTCCAGTCTCTCTCCTCTCTGGTCCATGTGATCATAGCCCCAGCTCTGCGAGTGGCTGTTGAAATCGCCACACACAATCATTTTTTCTTTTAGTGGTAGAGTGTCCAGTGCCTGTGGGCGGTCACTTGGACAGTAGTAATTGATCAGATGTAGATCTGTATTACCTGTCTTAAGTTTAAGTGTCTGATACTCAGTCCCTTCCATGTAGACTTTGATTTGGGAAGCCATGATGTTATTTCTTACAAGGGTCAGTATCCCACCTTTTTGCCTGTTCTTTCGGTCAGATCGGTAACACTGGTAGCCTCTGATTTTGAAGGCTATATTTTCATTGAGGTGAGTTTCTTGCAAGCAACATATGCTTACTTTTTCTTGGTCCAAGATTTTTTCTAATTCTATTTTTTTGTTGCTGACTCCCTCCGCATTCCAGTGCATTATTTTAAGTCTTCGTTTAGTATGGCCAGTCGTCCTATTCTCATGTCCCCTGGCTCCACAGGACATCTGAGAAGGACCTCCAGTAGTTGGGGTTGGACCCTTTCGAGACACAGGGCCCGGCACTGCACCTGCCTGGGGGTCCAAAGCAGGGCGAGCACCATAACGATTAGCAGTAGTCGACATATTCCATTTTGCGTGATTGCATGGCATCCTGATTTCTGTGGTGCGCCTCTTGGCTGGTTGCCTCCGTCTTCAGCACCTTTCTTTGCTAGAGCAGACTGTGGTCTCACTCGAGTGTAGATGTGTACGCGCACACACACCTGTCTGCGCATGCATGTACATGCATACACATCTAGAGCATACTGGTTATTTTCCGGCGCCAGAGACTCGCCGTCGCCCCTTCTCCTGTTAGTTTAAACAGGTCCGCCACGTGAAGGCCAGGAGTTGGACTTTTGCTGCATAGGTTATGTATTCACGAGCCATTGAGGTATTTGAGCAATGTTGGGCGCTCACCCCAACACCGCGCCTCGGCTACATACAGCAACATTTTGAACCCTAAAATTCGTTTTATAACGTAAGTAGACCTGAAAATCACAGTTTATGTAGATGTCTAGACTTGTTCTAGTATGTGTTATTAAATTTAGCTTCCATTTTTATGTATACTGTGTAAGGGTGGGGGGGGGGGGGGTTTATAGGGAGGAAATTCGAAAGGGGGGAATGACGTTCTGAACATATGGTAAAGGGAGGCATGGGCCAAAAAAGGCTGAGAACCACTGGAGTAGCGCCTGCCTCTATCTTGAAAAGTTCTGGTCTTAAATCCAGTTCAGAGTAATAGTCTCTGAATAATTTGTCAAAGGAACCTCAAGAAGCCACGTCCGCACCTCATCTCTGAGTAGTGTTTAGGCTTCTTGGATAGGGCAAAACATAACAGCCCCCGAGTGCACACTGAACAATCTTCATATATTGGAAATTGTAAAGAGCAGGTAATACTGACACTACCCAATTTTCAAAATTAAAAAAACACCTTTCCAAAATATATAATTTATAATGCGTGTGAATTTTGGCTTAAACACACTGAGATTGTTATTGATACTGTAGAGTTTATGCACTGAGCTCCAAGTGTACCCTGTAAGCAAAATTTGGGGCAATTGTGGATAGTTTAACAGAGCAATGAAGCTGGTCCTTGATAAAAACCAATTAATAATAATGCAATAATTACTATTTTGCATATTGTTTTATAAACAATGCCAAATGCTAAAAATAGTAATACAACATTTCCTTCTAATATCATAGATCAGTGGTTCTCAATCGGTAGGGAATTCACCAAGGGGGAATTTTAGGGTTTTGGGGGCTGGGGGGGATTTAAGATTATTTCAAGATCACGTTAATACAAGACCCGATTACTTGATATCGTTTTTCCCTCCATATTTTATGGTTCTGTATGTCTCGCCCTTCTAAAATTTGTTTTATAACATAAGTAGACCCGCAAATCACATTTTATATAGATGTCTAGACTTGTTATAGTATGTGTTGTTAAATTTAGCTTCCATTTTTACGTATATGCTGTGTAGGGGGGGGGGGGGGTTTATAGGGAGGAAATACTAAAGGGGGGAATGACATTCTGAACATATGATGAAGGGATGCATGGGCCAAAAAAGGTTGAGAACCACTGTCCTAGATCTTCAGTTGCAAGTAAAATATGGATTAAACAGCATGATAAATTTATGGGCCTACATCAATGAACAATGCAAGTAAAGATTTTGAGAACACACATCTTTATTGTGACCATTTCAAAAACGCTAAAGAGAAATTTGAGGATCCTGTTACAGAAAAAAATGTTAACATGCATGGATCAAGTAGGAAAAAAACAAACAGTAAAGCTAAAATACTTTGGCCACATCAAATGTCACAGTAGTATAAAAAACAGTAATAGGAGACATACTTCTTTTTAAGACAGGACAAAGGCTGACCAACACAATGGTGGACACAGGAGACTAAAGACATGAGGCATGGGAACTGATGGATGATTGAGAGCCTTTTCGGTGGACTGTAAACAGAATGATGTTCTGAACAGGATTTGCTTTCTAAAGATAATAAATGCAGTATTTGAAGAAAGGCTCTTTAAGAGTCTGAAGCTGTGTTGTATGAGTTCCTTCAATAATGACCTTTCAATTAACTTAATTGTCCAGACAAATTAAATACTTACAGCCTGGCAAATCGAACAGGTCTGTGTCTGGCAGGAAGTCTCAGGGCTACCACTAGATGTCATTAGACAAGTGCAGGTCTTGCAGAGACCATCTGTCCAAGTATCGTTGACCTGAAAATACCAGGCATAGTGTCCATTGTACAAATGTTTATTCAAACAAGAGTGAGTACTGACTTAATTAAATACAGAGGTTTAAATGACAAAGAAACAAAATACATCTGCTAAATGTAAGGTAAGAAAACAAAAGTTAACTTTGAAACAATAAGTTTTCAGATTAATGATCTGTCATCTGTCAAATTATACAAAAAACCAAATTAGCATAGGAATACAACTAACCTACATGCATGTGTGATAAAATTAACTGAAATCAAAAAGTTAATCACAAACCAAAATTAGTGGCTCTCTACAGATATGATGTTTCACCTGATATAACAATAAACAAGAACATAATAATATAACTGACATTACCATACATGTGACTATTCATGACACAGGTACACTTGTAACAGTGGCAGCACAACTTTACCTTGAAGACAGCATGCTGAGGCACAGCCACAGGGATTATTACACCATTCATATGTTTGTGAGTCAGGGTGTAGTGACAGAGAGGTTCCAGTCTTTGTCCTGCAGAAATTAATCACAGCATGGCAATTACACACATGAAAACTTGAAATCAGCTACACTGATATGTCACTGCACACACAGGGAGTTGTCTTGGGATAAGCGACAACTATCAGGATTAAGGGAGAAGGCAAAAATAGTTTCAAACAAACTTTGATAACCTTCCTGTGTTGACCCTTAGTCAATCTCCTGTCAAACTATTTTACTGAAGAGGCTATTGGACAATTTATAATATATAAATAAAATACAGGCTCAAAGCTTAACAAATATCTAGGGAAATTGGTGCTACCACATAAGAGAACAACCATCATCTGGGATGTTTGAGTTTTTGAACCCTCCATACCTCCATAGCATTTGACAGAGGTTCTGAACTCCCTGCCACAGTCTATCCCTGGTAATTTAAAGGTCCCTTAAGAACAATAGCAACTTGACATAAAAACAATTAAACTTAGAGGAAGTGAGCAACTCATCTGGTGAAGGTTTAAAATATGAATATATTCCAATTAACCTAACCCACAGATAGAGAAGATAGAATTACGGTTCTATGAAAACTACAACAGCTGCAGATGAAGTGTCTTAAAAGCACTGGGAAAGACTGGATCATCATCCGACTCCTCTGTTCCTATTATCCTCCAAGAAGAGTCTTAGCATTCTCTGATGGCACTGCCTGGTGTTATACCATGGAAACACATTTAACTCATCTGGTGTAGCTGACCTCATGTTATTTAACACTGGTGTAGTCAGCCAACAGTTCTCTCTGAAAGTACTGACATCACACAGCAACAAAAGTCAGATTTGATAAGTTCTGCACACACAGCCAGTAAGCACAAACTGCTATGGTGTTGTCACAAACATGGTGAATTTACAGTCCTGATATAGCCAGGGCTGGGACCTTAATCCAAAGAAACAAAATGTCCATGGTTTCTGATCTAGTAAAGATTCAGTCTGTAGATAAAAATTATTTTGAATTTACAGGCCTTCTGTGTGTGTCACCAGCTGTGTAAGACAAGCCGTACATGTAGTGGGTATAAGTGATTACAATATATCACTGCATGTGAAAGGGGTGTCAGTAAAATAAAGTAGCTAATGTGCATGCCAACAAGGCATACTGGAGATACAATGAGGGGGCCATACAGTTAGAGACTGAATATATGTGATTACAATATATCACTGCATGTGATACAACTAACTTTAGTTAGTTAGTCTTGAAGTAAAATAAAATAGCTAATGTGCATGCCAACAAGGCATACTGGAGATACAATGAGGGGGCCTTACAGTTAGAGACTGAACAGCAGACAAGAAATAATGTGGTCAGTACTATACCAGCAGCCTTGACTGTCTCTGATCTCAGGTACTCATTTAGTGAGGCTTTATTGACCAGACAGTCATACTGATTTTGAAAAAAAAAAACATGTAATCCTAATGCTAAGGATCAAACCCAGGATTATTACATCGGTGGGTGAGTGCACTATCCCACAGGGTATATCTATATCATAAATAAGTATTGGTAGCGTGTAGTACAAAGACCGGTCTCTGTGGCTAAGGGCTTGCGAACGCGGTTTGTGAGCCCGTATACCCGGGTTCGAAACACAGCGGTGCTGGGTTTTTCGAAACAAGGTATAGGAACCGGCCATTCAGAAAGCAATGGCAAACTACTGAACGTAAAATTTGCCCAGGAATCATGAACAGCAAAAATGCTGGGGTTGACTGCTACGTCCTGTGAAGGACATGCAACTTAATTTTTTTTTTTTAGTACAAAGACAAGTAACCAGGAGACAAACTTACTACATGCTCTTGTCACACAGTTACAGTCTTGAAGTATCTCCACCACTTCGTATCCCTGTTGAATAAAAGTAGTAGTATTAGTTAGAAGATACAGCAGATGACTCACCTTTCAGATTGTTTATGTGTCAGTCAAGGACCAAGATAAGATACAGCAGATGACTCAACTCTCAGATTGTGTATGTGTCAGTCAAGGACCCCGTCATACATCTTCAGGTACACTGGACATATGGTGCCAGACCCATATTTGTATAGACCAGCTGGCCCTCGGTGGGTGATGTGGTCACAGTCATGCCAGTGGCCTTGACTTCCCAATACACTTCCTGATACTGGCCCTCGGTGAGTGATGTGGTCAGTCATGCCAGTGGCCTTGACTTCCCAATACACTTCCTGATACCCATTTTAGGATGGGTCGACCTGGGAGCCCAGGTTAATTTTTAAAATCTACCTGGATGTGGATTCAAACCCATGACCACGGGGCCAGCAGACCAGCAACTTGCCACTACTGTAGCTTTCATTCTGTATGTGGGGTAGAGATAATAGATACAATAGGACTATTGTCATTTCAATTCTGACTAACTTCTCAGATGACTGTTTTATATATGGAGGCTGTTTTAAGACCAAAAAACACAGATTTTCAGGCACCATTTGAAATAACAACCAGTGCAGTTTTTGCTTAGACTTGTTGAGTTCTATCACACCCATGATGGCAGGCAGCTGTCATTGGAATGTACATTTTTTCAGGGATGCTGGTGTCATTTACTTCAGTAATATCTGAGATATACAGGAGAGCTTACTGATTCATAAACAACTACAACCTTTAACTGCACACAAATTCTTGTAGTTACATTCACACTGAGGAAATCTTCATCAGTATTAGTGGGGTGGGAATGGTGTAGGAGCATGGTGTCCACCATTAATTGCCAGGCTTGAATCTCAATGAAGAAGAATATTGTCAGCACGTTTGTGAGAAATCTGGCAATGTTATGCTGTCCACTGATCTCTGGCTACTGCATGGCAAGTCTCTTCAACACGATTGCACAAAAGAGGTCCCTTGTGCACACTGAGCATTTTAACAATTCTTAGGAAGTCTAAAGTAAAGAGAAGGCCACTGTCCTGGCAACAGTTTAAAATGAGAAAACCTCTTAGCCTCAAGTATGGATATTGAGATGCACAAACTAGGTTCCTCACCAGAGTTCATCACTGAGCTGAGAATCACTTACTCTAACCTGAGGACTTATTGGTGCACTAACATATAGTTTCATAAAATAAGGAGTACATTTAAGTGCTCGATATGTGTTCTGAATGTGTAAGTTATGTCAGATAACTCTATGCTGACTAAATCAACCAAGGATGGGAGATGAAGGCTCTGTGATATGCTAACAAACCTGACTTACATTGGCACATTCTGGCTCTAGCACAGGTGGGCACACATTGGGGCACACTGAAATACAAACACAAAAAACATAATTAACACTGAGCAAAATGACTACAAATAAAATGACCTAATTTGAAACTGGACTGATCTATACAAATATGGAGCTAGCATCATATATCCAGTATGCCTCAAGGCATGTAGAAGTATCCTTTACTTTGTACTTTTTTGCTTGTTCAGTAAAAAGTTGTGTGGACCATGTCCAGTCTCTGGCACCAGTCAAGTGGTTACACTTGGGGTTGTTATCACATCTACTCTGCTGAATTTTATGACACTTGCTGCTGGTTGTTTTCCTGTTTCCTGTGTCTGCAGCTTTTTTGACTTTTGTTCTTTCCTCTTGGACATCTGGTAATTTAATATGTCCCACAAAAGGTTTTCAGTATCATCTTGCATTTCTGTTTTAGTTTTTTTTTTCCTGTTTGTGTTACATTGTTTCATTTATCTTTCAATTTGCTGTCATTCCATTTCTATAAGGGGCGATCATTTGAAATCCGTTAGTGCTGCACCACACGTAATTGCGTACATTGAACATGATCATGTCATAGTCATGTAATAAGTATTGACCAATGAATAACAGAGCATGTGCTTATCATCCCATGATACATAGGTTCTGTTTCTGACCGTTGAGAAAATGGCCGTGTTGATCCAAAATCTGTCCAAAGAAGCTCAAAGAGTGATGATTCAGTTTCTTTCATTTGAAGGATGTTGAGCAGTGGACATTCATCGAAGAATGCAGGCAGCGTACGGTAACAAATGTGTGTCGAAAACAACAGTGACAGACTGGGCACGAATGTTTCGGAAAGGACGTCAGTTCACGACAGATCTTCGACAGCCGGGTCAAGCGCATACTGTTGCAACAGAAAAAACCATCGCCAAAATTGATGCAGCAGTACAGATGAACCGTTGTCGAAGCATATGTTCGCTAGCGAAAGAATTTTATGTGTCAATTGGGACAATTCAAAAGGTCGTTCATAAGAAACTGCAATATCGGAAGGTGTGTTCACAGTGGGTACCACGGATGTTGACCGACCACCAAAAAGAGGAGCGCATGGGATGATGTTTGAACCACTTGCTGCATTACAAAGAGGAGGGTGATATGTTTCTCTTCCACATAGTCGCAGGCGATGAATCATGGTGTCACCACTTTGAACCGAGCAGCAAAAGAGAGAGAGAGCATGCAATGGAAGCATGCTGGATCACCAAAAGCCAAAAAATTCAAGTTACAGGTTTCCGCTGGTAAGGTTATGCTGAGCGCATTTTTTGACCATGAAGGGCTATTGTTGACCGTCTTTAAAGAACCTGGTGTCAACATCAACTCTACTCACTACTTGGAAACACTAGACAAGCTGCAAAAAGCCATCAAGAATAAACAACCGGCATGCTTTCTCATGGTGTGATATTGTTGCACGACAAAGCTCGTCCTCATGTCGTAAAGATTGTGCAGGAAGCATTAGCAAGGAAGAAGAGGGACATTCTGCAACATCCAGCCTATAGTCCTGATTTGTCACCATGCGATTTTCATTTGTTTGGACCTCTAAAAAAAGCTCTCGCAGGGTAACAATTTCACACAGATGCAGACATAATGAACGCGGTAAACACTTGGTTCAGTGAGCAACCACAATCCTCTTTTGCGGACGGCATTTGCCGCCTATCTAAGCAATGGGATGCACGCCTGAATGCCTATGGCAACTTCTTCTGACCAACCCATGGTGCATAATTCATTCAAAATGAATGCTTTGTTTAATTCTACCACATCTGTTAATGTTTCTTTCATGCTTTTGTAATAAAGCCATTGGAACAGGTTTCAAATGAACGGCCCCAATATTAATTTCACCATATTTTCAATCAGCTTTAAACATGGTCAGCTTTGCCACATCTGTTTCTATTTTTGCGTCCTGTTTTCATCTGATCTATAATGTGTTTTGTATAATCAAATGTGTGCCCATGGGCTTCATGGTTTGGCCAGTCTCTGTAATATTTGGTTCATCTCAGTTCTTAGCTGTTCTGGTTGATCTTGGATTTGTTGTAAGTTATTATGTCATCCAGTTGGCAATTTCCTACTGTCCTCTCACCAGCGTGTGTGGAACAAAGATCATAATGGTTATTTGTATAGTTTTCCCACTGCCTTTGCAACTCAGGTATTTGGAACACCCAAAACCAGTTACTTTCCTTTCATTTGTGAAAGCTGGAAATATTGGAGTTTTAGATTTAGTTCTCATGATTCTATCTTCGTTTCCCCCTCTAGTGTAATTAATAGTCTGTCTTGCTGTGAAAATGACTTTTGATTGCTTACTATTAATTCAGGTGAAATAGTTTATTTATTCTTAAATTTGCTTCATCTGTCTCTCTTCAACCTGCTTGAACAGACATGATTATAAACAATGTAATTAACCATAGCCAAAGGAGTGATGCTTAATATCCATGGAGATTACTTCCTGTAAAATGTTGCACATATGAAATTTACAATAACGACATTATTTCCTGTATTATATTGCACTTATAAAAGTTACAATAATTATATCTTTTATAATATTACACAGAGGAAAGTTTTTTCAATAAATGTATATACCTTATGATGATGTATGTATGAAAGATACAATGTTTAAAAGACTTACAGTTTTTGAAGAAACTAAATGCCAAATTGCTGAATGAACTTTACATTAAATATACATACACTTGACAATATTTTAGCAAAATACACCAGAAGCAGAAATAAAGTTTACCACACTGGGACATCACGCAACAGGTATCATTTGTCTCCAGTTTCTGCAGAACCATGGGAGATGAACACTGTGTGGGCTGAGAAGGACACAGGCTGTTGTCACAGAATACATACTCCAGACAGCACCCATCCTGTGTTCTCTGTAGTGTGGCAGTCTGTCCTTCTTTCAGCACTGGGTGTGTCAGAGGCTTGCACACCACACTGTGGCAGTTATCTGTGAATTAAGCAACAACAGTATTTCTTTATTACTTCAGTTTCATGACTATACACAGCAGATCTTGAGTATACCTTTCTACCATTCAGAACATTTCCAGTTTACACATCTGAAAGTAACCAATTTATTAAGACCCAGCATATTGTTCTGATGTATTTGTGGGTTTGTTATCTGATTTACAGAATAATGCTCTGAATCGTTTGTAAGTTTGTTATCTGATGTATAGTATAATGCTCTGATATATTTGTAAGCTTGTTGTCTAATTTATAGTATTAAGCTCTGATGTGCTTGTAAGATTGTTATCTGATTTATAGTGTAATGTTCTGATGTCATTGTAAGCTTGATATCTAATTTATAGTGTAATGTTCTGATGTGTTTGTAAGACTGTTATCTGATTTATAATGTAATGTTCTGATGTGTTTGTAAGTTTGTTATCTGTTTTATAGTGTAATGTTCTGATGTGTTTATAAGCTTTAATTTGATTTATAGTGTAATTTTCTGATGTGTTTGTAAGCCTGTTATCTGATTTATTGTGTAATGTTCGGATGTGTTTGTAAGCCCGTTTTCTGATTTATAGTGTAATGTTCTTTCATGTTTGTAAGCCTGTTATCTGTTTTATAGTGTAATGTTTAAAAAATTAGTTAGTATGTTTTCCAGCCTGCAAAAGACTGTCTTTGCCATAGTGATTCTTGTTCTAATCTCTTCAAGGCACCTCCCATCAGATGTTATGACTGTTCCAAGATAATTGTACTGATTCACTTATTTAAGAATATTACCATTTATCCATTACCTTGTGGTACCACTTTCTTCCTAGTAATTTCATGTTTACTAATGTACTATTTTAAATGTGGGTAGTCATGCAATAGTGGAATGAGAAATAGCAATATTACTTACTCAAAACTAACAGGTTTTATGGTAAAATTAAACAGTCAGTGACTCTAATACTAGATATTGTGTATAAAATCAGTTAATGTAATAACTGGAGTTATGAAAAGCATATTATATATGGAGTTAGCAGGAAATGCATGATGAGTTGCTGAATAAGAATACACACCTGTAATGTCCACAGCAGTTGGTTCTTTTGGTCCTACCGGCATGTTGAACAAGGAAATGGATGCTGTAAAGTCACAATATAATATGTTATAACATACACTGCATAATGATACAGACAAAATATCTCAGTAACAAACTACATATTGGATCATTATTACCAGGTGTGCACTTAATATATATTTTCTTCTCTACCCTGAGATCTGCTATCTGAATTTATCATCCTAGACATACTATAATTATATTGTAATATACCAATTGCTGTTTTCAGTTATTTTTTGCTGGTTAGGAGCAGCCTTTCTGTGCTATGCTGCTCATACATTGGCCAAGAAAAGTATAGTAATAATGTATTATTATTATTATTATGACATAATACAGATGGGCAATGTAACAATTGACAGATAACTAAACACATGGAAGGTTACAATAAAACTGCATCTTGTTACATAGTATATTCTCAGTTTAGAAAATGTGCATGTCATATCTTACAAATGTTTATAATAGTACATTGTTCCCTTAACAGAACAAAGCTCTAAAAATGTAGATGATAATGTATTGCTACCCGGCTACAACCATGCTCCATGAATTTTGATGATGTCATGTCGCTTCCCTAATGCAGCCATGTTTCCCATGAATGTTGATGATACCATATTTCTACACTGCTACAACCATGCTTCATGAATTTTGAAGCTGTCATGTCACCTTGTTACAACCATATCCCACGAATGTTGATGATACCATATTACTACCTTGCTACAATCATGTGAATACATATTAGAGATACCACATGTCATGTGAATACATATTAGAGATACCACATGTTCACCCTTCTACAACTATATCCAATGAATTCTGATGGCAGATTATTTATGCTTGACTACAACCATCCATCTATCCATCATGTGCCATGCCGGTAAGCGTGGGCGGTCATGTTCTGCCATCTCACTCGATCACCAGAGTCGTGGATCAGCTCCGTGTTTCTGTCTCGACCATGCCACAAGGCCAAGCCATCCAGGTACTTGCTTCTAGGTCTTCCCCTTGGTCTGTTCCCCTCGATCTTACCAGTTGTCACCAAGTTCTCCAAATCATTTCTTCTTATAACATGCCCAAAAAATTGTGACTGTCTACGTCTAATGTCTCTAATCAGTTTACGATCTTCATTTGTTTCTTGAAGGACTTGGTCATTGGTCTTTCTGGCTGTTCATGGTATTCTTTGCATTTTCCTAAGAAACCACATTTCTACAGCCATCAGATGTTTTTCAGCCCGACTGCTCATTGTCCAAGCTTCACATCCATATAAAAGTACAGGTTCTATGTAGCATCTCAACACTCTTTTTCTCATTTCAATTGACATCTTTTTATTGGTCAGTATGTTTTTCATCTTGCTAAAGGCTACTTTTGCCATGGCGATTCTTGTTCTAATCTCTTCAAGACATCTCCCATCAGATGTTATTACTGTTCCGAGATAATTATACCTATTCACTTGTTGAAGAATATTCCCATTTACTTGTATATTACATTGTGGTATATCGTTCTTCCTAGTGACGACCATAATCTGTGTCTTTTTACAATTTAATTCTAACCCTAGTTGTTCACTGTGTTTAACAACCGCATCTACTAAATTTTGCAGGTCCTGTTCATTGTCTGCAATCAAGACTGTATCATCTGCATATCTAATGTTATTGATGCATCGTCCCCCAATGTTGATTCCTTCCATATTTTCAATATTTCTGAAAATACTTTCACTATAGAAGGATCTGGAGACATTACACATCCTTATCTCACACCTCTCTTAATAGGCTACAACCATGCCTTATAAATATTTATGACAGCAGAGTTACCTTACCTAAATGCAGTTGTATCGGTGTGTTTTTGTTTTTGTGTGCTGATGAAGATTTCTAGCCACTATACCCATTTTTTAAAACTTGTTATTGTGTTCTTGTAAAACTGACAAATTCTCCTTTCCATTTACTTACTGCAACAATATATCATAAATATTGGTGATAGTATTTTGTTATCTCACTATAGCCATGTCCCATGAATGTTGATGATAGCATGTTGTTACTACTGTCTTGTCCCATGAATGTTGATGATAGCATGTCATTACTAGTCTTGTCCCATGAATGTTGATGATAGCAAGTTATTACTACTGTCTTGTCCCATGAATGTTGATGATAGCATGTCATTTCTAGTCTTGTCCCATGAATGTTGATGATAGCAAGTTATTACTACAGTCTTGTCCCATGAATGTTGATGATAGAAAGTTATTACTACAGTTTTGTCCCATGAATGTTGATGATAGCATGTTGTTACTAGTCTTGTCCCATGAATGTTGATGATAGCAAGTTATTACTACAGTCTTGTCCCATGAATGTTGATGATAGCAAGTTATTACTACAGTCTTGTCCCATGAATGTTGATGATAGCATGTTGTTACTACAGTCTTGTCTCATGAATGTTGATGATAGCATGTTGTTACTACAGTCTTGTCCCTTGAATGTTGATGATAGCAAGTTATTACTACAGTCTTGTCCCATGAATGTTGATGATAGCATGTTGTTACTAGTCTTGTCCCTTGAATGTTGATGATAGTAAGTTATTACTACAGTCTTGTCTCATGAATGTTGATGATAGCATGTTGTTACTACAGTCTTGCTGCATGAATGTTGATGATAGCATGTTGTTACTAGTCTTGTCCTTGTCCCATTAATGTTGATGATAGCATGTTATTACTAGTCTTGTCCCATGAATGTTGATGATAGCAAGTTATTACTACAGTCTTGTCCCATGAATGTTGATGATAGCATGTTGTTACTAGTCTTGTCCCATAAATGTTGATGATAGCATGTTGTTACTACAGTCTTGTCCCATGAATATGGGTGACAGTGTAGCTGCCGTACTATACCTATGTCCCATGAATGTTGATTATATACCATTACCCTCCAACTGCCATTAGTCATGAATGTTGATGATCATGCAGCTTGACAGTGTGACCCTGTCTCATGATTGTTGACAATAATATGTTAATAATACCTAACAACAACCACGCCCCATAAATGTTGTTGATATTACTTTACTGCAATCATATTCTTACTATAGAGTCTGTGAACATGTGCTGCTTACTGTCTGTAAGTTCTCATGAATTATTTAACTTCTGTTCACAGAACCACCATGACCGACTTCAGTTACACCCACTAGTGGTCAGTCTCTCATATGAATGACAGATATGAACGCTTGCATTCCTCTTGTTCTTCCTTCTTCTACCGCTCATCTCTCACTGGAGCATGGACCCTCAAGATCTCACACCCAGCCCTTAGTTCACAGTATTACTAGTCTTTGCTTCACTTATGGACCTGCTCAAACATGGCTGGAATGATAGCATTCTTTTTATTCTGCCCTTAGTAGGCCTTCACGCAACTCACACCAAGCCATTCCACCTGTTGCCATCTCCTGCAGCCAGATCCATGTCCTCCTCTATTACTCATCTCCATCTGTAATTCTCTTCTCTGTGTGCTTTCAGGTCTCCCATTATGTTTCTTGCCTTGTGAGCCCCCGACCAGGGAGTGCCTAGTTATACTATCCTGAGTTTTGCTCAGTGTGTGTCCCATTCAACACAAGCATCTTTTCACCATCGTGTTATTCACTTGAATTTTCTAAGTTCTCTCAATAGCATTGCTTTATGTTAATTTACTCTGACAATATTTTATAGGTAAATACTAAATCAACTGATAATAGAATCAAATTTGCATTTAATAAACATGGGTGTAATCTCTCAGCATTCAAATAACAGTTTTCAAAACATAAATATGGGTTACAAATTTAGAGAAAAACTATTCCTTCTTAGTAAAACTAAAGTATTTATATTAAATAAGACTAATAATAAACATTACCAGACACAATCATCGCAAAAACTTTTTAAAAAAATACCCAGAACAGATTAAAAGTAGTAAATAATACACAATTTTGCAATAGACAATAAACAAATGTAAATAAATTCATTTGTTGCCAGGAGAAGCCAACTTTATAATGACTTTCTAGAAGATGTATGCTTCTCTAGAATAAAATAATAAAATAATCCCATAAATAAAGGGAAAACAGCTGGTACAACGATAGTTAAATTATGCATGAGATAAACTAGATATAATAAATGCATGGATTATGATAATGAGTGATTATTTGACTGTATCATAAATTTCAAAGAAAGACACATACAGCATTCATCTTCATCATTAGCACAATCAATAATTCCATCACACTGTCTGTTGGCTGGGATGCACAAGCCTGTAGAACACTGGAACTCACTGGTGCTGCACCGTTGACACTGACAAGTGCAACTACTGCTGTTTAGTTCTGCCTTTCCCTGCAAGAGCAGAAAGCCTCATTAAATCTTACAGCTTTATTGTAGTAGACACCTTTCAGTCTTGACAGACTAAAGTATGTGAGTGGAATGTGGCCACTATTCCATCACAATGTCTGGGCAGAGCTTCAGAGATCATGTGATGCCCAAACGACATGACCCCTCTCTCGGCCTAGTCTTGTGTATTCCAGAGGAATGGGTAACCAATACGTCTGGCACAAGGTAGGCTGCAGACGCTGGCGGCTCAGCGTCAATCCACCGAGACCTCACCACCACGAGCCGGTGGCGAGTTATGGCCAGACCCTGACACCCAAGGGACCCGGCTTAGAGACGTTCAGCCATGTCCCACAGATGAGGGCCTTGTACGAGCCCGGACCATGAGGGCGCGCACATCTGTCAGTCACAAGTGTCCGGACCTGTGTAAAGCGTGCACTATCGTCAGACTCCCCACCTGACTTATAGCGGTCCCCGCGACCAGCGGGAATAGGTCCGCCATAGCTACCGCAGGAGATATTGCCTGTCTATTTGCAAGCAAATCTCCCATACTTCCACTGTGCGGATCTCGCGACCAGCGAGAATAGGCCCGCCGGAGATTTGCTCGTCTGATGCGAACAAATCTCTACCGAGAGACTGAATAAGTAAAGAAACGATAAAAGCTTTATTGTGCCTACAATATAAATATACATAAATGTATAAGTGCATGCACATATATGTGTGTGTGTGTGTGTGTGAGCTTTGCATATATGTGTGTTAACGAATCTGTTTCCATGAGTCATGGCACATTGGGAATATGGTGACAGGCCCATACTTTCTTGGCCAAACGGCACTCACAGATAATGCAGTCAGTGTCACACTGGCCACCTCATCTCCCAAATCATTCTCTAGTGCTGTTTTATGAGACTGGGATGATCTCGGAACCATAACACAAACATATCCACCTCAAGTGGTATTTTAACCCAGGAGTATCAAGCAAGTAAATGAAAGTACCAGCCACTGTGCTACTGACATATGAAACAACCATCAGCATTTCCAATGTCCAGATATAACTTTGATGACAATATCTCAATAATTACTCACGTAACAATATCAGGTAAACAATGTGTATACATACTGATGTTGTGTTACCCAAAGATAGGTTACCACACTAACATACACAAATAAATAAAATAGCAAATTGCTTTACACGCAGTTAATACGTGAAACAGAACAATTAATACAGAAATTATGAAACAAACAAAGCATGAAGAATGCCCATTGGCACCTTGCCGTCTTGACAGACGATAGTATTTTACATTGTGCTTCAAAAAGGCATAATAACTACAACCCATGGCTTAAGCAAATGTGACTGATAAGGCCAATTCGTACTGTAAATGTTCGTCCACAGTGGATGCATGTGAACACATGGTCATTTTCACCATTATGCACCATCTTACGTCTCGCACACTCAGTGTGTGACTTATCTGCAATCATTTTCTCCTTTGTCTTTATTCCATTTCTGATATCTGCCCTCCATGCATCACATTCAGCGGCGACTTGCTCCCAATGTGCATAACCAATGCCTGTATCAATCATGTCCCACTTGCACACATTCTTGTATCATAGTAGAGGCTGACCCTGAGATCTTATACCCATCTGTAATTCCCCCAAAAAGATGTCCTTTGGTATTCTACCATCATCCATGCTCCTAACGTGTCCTATCCATCTAAGTCTATGAAGACTGAATTAAGAATACACGGTATGAAAAAGCATCCTGTGAGGAAAAAACCAATGTCAAAATCAAGAACCTCCCATGTATTACAGTTTTAAATAAAACAAAGAAGAAAACATTGAGTAAGCTAATACATTTACTTATCTAGTTAAAACAGAAGACACCTGATGTGAGGCACATATTATAAATACAATCAAAATGACAAAGAAGGCAATTAGAGAATTACAAACAATTCTGACATCAAAGATTTTACAACTGGACCTATGAAACAGAGTTCTCTATATGTACATCTGGCTAGTTGCACTATATGGTTGAGAAATAAGGAAATGTATACATGTGATGACAAATGTATATGTGATCTGGTGTTAGTGAAAAATTATAAGAACCAACTGGATTTTAAAAATGTACAAATAGAAAATGTATGGAAAATATAACAGAAGAAAGAATACTTCCTAAAGTATTATAAAAGTGAAGGCTGTCATGGACTGGTTACCTCCAACATGAAGAAGCATCATGTACCGAGTCACTTGTTGAAGAATATTCCCATTTACGTGTATATTACATTGTGGTATTTCCTTCTTCCCAGTGACGACTATAATCTGTGTCGTCTTACAATTTAATTCTAACCCCAGTTGTTCACTGTGTACAACAACTGCATCTACTAAATATTGCAAATCCTGTTCATTGTCTGAAATCAATACTGTTTCATCCTTATATCTAATGTTATTGATGTTGCGTTCCCAATGACGATGCCTCTTATATCTTCTAAATTTCTGAAAATATTTTCACTGTACAGGGAAAAAAGATCTGGAAACATTACACATCCCTGTCTCACACCTCTCTTAAAAACCTAAAATTGACCTACTTCATAATCAATCTTTATTGCAGCTTGTTGTTTCCAATATGTACTTTTTACAATTCTAAGGTCTTTCCCATCAATTTTTAGATCTGTAAGAATCTTCATCATGTTGACATGTCTTACTTTATTGAAAGCCTTCGTGTTGTCAATAAAGCAAAGATGTAGGTCTTTATTTACTTCTATAGTACATTCAATTAACATTCTTAGCAT
This sequence comes from Cepaea hortensis, assembly GCA_963921405.1. NCBI lineage: Eukaryota > Metazoa > Mollusca > Gastropoda > Stylommatophora > Helicidae > Cepaea > Cepaea hortensis. The sequence continues at coordinate 107,230,425 of OY992878.1, read as the reverse complement.
ATACAGCATTTACTGTACCCTTGCCTTCTTCCAACCCACATTGTTCTTCTCCTATTTTGGGTTGTATTTTCTTCCTAACTCTTTGCATGATGATTCTGAGCAAAATCTTAGTGATGTGGTTCATTATACTAATCGTTACATGTTGATCACATTCCAAGGCTCCTGATTTCTTCAGGATTGCAATAAATAGAGAATTACATAATCAGCTGTTCAGCAGTCTGGTGACCTGGTCTATTACATATTCTTCTAAGGCACTGATCATTTCGGGCCTAAATTACTTAACTTTAAATGATGACTTAAGGTCAAAGCTTACAAAAGATAACTTACAAATGAGCATGTTGGGCATAATTTTGGTATGCAGATTATTTCTCCCCCAAGGCACTGGCAAGTTTCACAGTTTGACTTGCGTGTCACACCACCAGGCTGCAATAGTAATACAACAGTCAGAGACTTTTAACATAATTCAGGTTATTTCTATTTATTTGTGTAATTGTTATGAAAGTATACAAACTCACAAAACAGACTGTAATAAAGGTATGCAATATGAAATTAAGAATTAACATTACTGCACTCAAGACATTCTGACACTGCCCCTTCCCCTTCTTCAGAAGCCATTGAAGACTTCTCATGCTGATGTAATCATGGGCGGTCTACGCAGTCTAATTGAACATACACCTGCATTTTCCTTCACATGTTGAGTGTTGTCCAGATACTCAGCTGACCCCCTGCTGAATCAGCCTCTCCACTTGCATCTGTTTTAAATGATTTACTGCCTTGGGACACTGTATCATCTGAATTGAACTACCCTGGATTGCCGTTGTACAATAGATTGTCTGAATGTTGACAGTTCATTATTTTTTTCATTTCCCGCATCTTCCGTAATTAGGGTGCCCAGAAAATGAAAATTTACACCTAGAAAAGATATGTCTTTTGAGCAATACCAGACAAGCGCATCGAGTTTAAAATGTTTTAGAAAAATCGATTGTGAAGTGGTTTGTTTTTATTACTTTAGAAATGGCAGTGCCCTCCGGTTTTCGATCTTGTCGATTTAAGCCAGCTAATCGTTTTAAACAATCTTAGATTATAGTTATTCTGCTTTAAAGGAATGTGTGAAAGATTCTAAAACTGATAGCATGTGCAGCAATGTTATTATTGAGTTAAATTATGTGGCAGGTGGACATTATGGAAAAAAACCTAACAGTGAAAGTTCATCATCATATGATGACACGTGTCGAATTATGCTTGCTCTAATGGGCCACACTTGTGCCTCTAAGTTTGCTATGCCTAACACAAATAAGCTGAGGAGTATTTCAATAATTAAATTTTAAAGAACAATAATTATAACTAAATAGAAAATAGTGTATATGTTGTTTCTAAGTACAAATCTGCCTCGTGTGTTCCCGATTTTTGCTATTTTGTGTGAAAAAGATGTGCTTCAAAATATTAAGTTGTAATTGTGTTTTAATGGTGTTAAGGAGTGGTTCTTGTGATATTGGTAAAGGAAAGTGGTATATCATCATTCAGTAAATTTCATTGGATTATCATCAAGGATTGAGAAATAGTGCCTTGGTAAGTAGACATTTGTAAAAATTTTCACCAATGTCTTCAAATTTTTTAAATACAAAATATAATATTATTATTTTCATTTATTTAACCTCTAGCAATAGTAGCAATGCTGATGTGTTCCTGGTGCAATGTCCTTTAATTTGATATATAACATAATATAGCTTCTACCATATTAACCCTTGTTAGATCATTACTGTGACACACCCCTACTTCCCATTTTCTGCCACAAATTTCTGTTTGGTCCAAACCCACTTTTTGTTTGGCAGTGAATCAATTAAATAAAGGTATGAAATGTTCAGCCTTAAAAAATTGGAATAACAGCATTATTATGTGAGGTGGCAAGTTCCCTTCCTCATCATTTTCCCCATCTATAAATCAGGGCAATTGTAGGTATCATATTTTATGACTGGGTGATCAGAGTCATGACCTCATTTTAAACTGAACACAGTCATCATGAAAGGAACCTTTTGCACATGATGGTTTTGATTTAAAATGTCTGTGGGGTTAACCCTTGAAACAACAATACTACAGTGTAAATGTTTTCACCTCAGCAAATTCTGTTTATTCTCTCAGTCAACTTCTTGGCTTATCTTCTGGCTATGAACATTCAAAACAGCGATCATTTTCTACACATCCTGACAATGTTATTTTCTGTCAGTTTATATATACAATGTGTGGATTTCCACCATCAATTTTCTACACATCCTGACAATGTTATTTTCTGTTAGTTTATACAATATGTGGAATTCCACCATAAATTTTCCACACATCCTGACAATGTTATTTTCTGTCAGTTTATACAATGTGTGGAATTCCACCATCAATTTTCTACACATCCTGACAATATTATTTTCTGTCAGTTTATACAATATGTGGAATTTCACCATCAATTTTCCACATATCCTGACAATGTTATTTTCTGTCAGTTTATACAGTAAGTGGAATTCCACCATCAATTTTCCACACATCCTGACAATGTTATTTTCTGTCAGTTTATACAATATGTGGAATTCCACCATCAATTTTCCACACATCCTGACAATGTTATTTATACTAATCAACCTTTGTAAGCCGTCCTTGTGTAAGCAGAAAGACATGTTAGTCAGTTTAAAATTACTGTGGTAGACAATCGACATTACTGTGCGAACATGTGTATATTTCAGTTTGAAGGATTTATCTAATTAATTCACATAAGTTGTGTGATTTCTGCAATGTTATTTTCTGTCAGTTTATACAATATGTGGAATTCCACCATTAATTTTCCACACATCCTGACAATGTTATTTTCTGTCAGTTTATACAATGTGTGAAATTCTACCATCAATTTTCCACACATCCTGACAATGTTATTTTCTGTCATTATACAATATGTGGAATTCCACCATCAATTTTCCACACATCCTGACAATGTTACTTTCTGTCAGTTTATACAATATGTGGAATTCCACCACCAATTTTCCACACATCCTGACAATGTTATTTTCTGTCAGTTTATACAATATGTGGAATTCCACCATCAATTTTCCACACATCCTGACAATGTTATTTGCTGTCAGTTTATACAGTATGTGGAATTCCACCATAAATTTTCCACACATCCTGACAATGTTATTTTCTGTCAGTTTATACAATATGTCAAATTCCACCATCAATTTTCTACACATCCTGACAATGTTATTTTCTGTCAATTTATACAATATGTGGAATTCCACCATCAATTTCCCACACATCCTGACAATGTTATTTTCTGTCAGTTTATACAGTATGTGGAATTCCACCATCAATTTTCTACACATCCTGACAACGTTATTTTCTGTCAGTTTATACAGTATGTGGAATTCCACCGTCAATTTTCCACACATCCTGACAATGTTATTTTCTGTCAATTTATACAATATGTGGAATTCCACCATCAATTTTCTACACATCCTGACAATGTTATTTCAAGTTTATACAACATGTGTAATTTCACCATCTCTCTTCCGGCTCTGTGATGAAGGGGTTACAAGTGTAATTAGTAATCCTGCATACCCCGTACAAAACACAGCTGCGAGGATTTGGAAGTAGACCGCTGTGCGTTTCATTTTCATACAATGATATGAGTGCTGGTCATTCAGAAAGCAATGGCAAACTACTGAATGTAAACTTGCTAAGAAATCACAAACATGATGGGGTTGACTGCTACGTCCTGTAAAAAATATGCAACTAACTAACAAACTTCCACTTATTCAAACCATTGTCATGTGATCAGTTCATACAATATGAGGGAACTGCAATAGCATGGTGGCCAGCTGCTCACATGCTGGTTCGGTGGTCATGGGTTCAAATCTGCATAGGGATGGATATAAAAATTGACCCGGCTCTCAGGTTGACTCAGCCTAAAATGGTTACCAGGAGATGCCTTGGGAAGTAAAGACATTTCCTTCTAATGAAGCATGCATCTTTTATAACGTCATTATAAAGTTGGTGTCTCCTGACATGTGAATTTATTTACATATATTTGTTTATTGTTGATTGCAAAATTGTGTGTTATTTACTATTTTTCATCAGTTCTGGATACTTCAAAAAAGTCTTGAGGATGCTTATGTCTGGTAAGAAAAGAGTGCCGATTGGTCTATATAAATATAGGTCTAGCAACATATACCTAATACACCTTTTACACACGTTATTTTACTTGTTACCATACAATATGTGGAACCTTCACTCTTCCACTTACCCTAATTATATTATTTTCCATCATGCAGGGACATTCACTCTTGAGTATGCATTGAATTCCATCACAGTAATATCCCTCAGCACATTTTGGACAGTGGGAGACATCAACACCAGGGTAACACGTCATGTACGATTTCTTGCCCAGTCTGGCAGGAGGAACTGAGCTCGGTGTTCCTGAAACTGCATGCAGTAATGCATGTATCAATGTTATTTCTAAATACACATACATATAAGCATACATATATTTTCAACATTTATGTAACAAGAAAGGTCAAATTTGCTTTATATTTACAGAATTAACCCCCTTTTCGCTCACAGCAATTGTTGCTTTATTATATATATATATATACAGTGGAACCTCGCTTAACGAGCATAATTCGTTCCAGAATCTTACTCGTAATGCGAAACACTCGTTAAGTGAAACATTTTTTCCCATACAAATTAATGTAAAATACGATAATGCGTTCCATGCCAAAAAAATACTCAAAATATTTTGTATAACGTTTATTCAAAGAAAATGATATATACAGTGTTAAGGAGCGTGTTTCATCTTTTTCATCTATCACGGAATGAACGAACCTGCAATGAGAATTCGATTTGTAGAAAACAAAGAAATTGAAATAATTAATTTACACTGTATAATACATACCTAATTATTTTTTACTAGAAAGCTGTCTAGAGAAATTTGTTTTTGCCAACGCTTCAGAATTTGGTGGAAATGCGACACAGCATTATCATTAAATAAATTAGTAGCTCTCATGGCTACTGCCTTATTAGGGTGATGGTTCTCAATGTATGATGCAACAGTTTCCCATGCTTTCAGCGTTTCTCTTATTGCGCCAGAAGATTGTTGGTTTGCTGTTACCTTCTCCTCCTCCTTGGACAAACTCTCCTCCACAACTTCTTGCTGTGAAACACAATGTAATTCCATAAGCTCTTTGGTGGTCAGCTCTTGGCTATGCTCTTCCACAAGTTCATCGATATCTTTGTTTTCCACCTCCAGTCCCATGATCTTGGCCAAAGACACAATCTTGTTGACTACAGGCTCCACAGGTACTGTTTCAAACGCCTCAAAGTCACATTCGACAACGCTATCCGGCCAAAGCTTCTTCCCATGCCTTTTCGCTGTTGCAGGTGCACAATCCGGGTCTTCCCCTCCCCTCGTCACTTGTTATGTCAAACGTAACTCGTTAAGCGAATTATTTTTTTACAACTTATTTTGCTTGTTATGTGAATTACTTGTTATGAGAGGTGCTCGTTAAGCGAGGTTCTACTATATATATATATATATATATATATATATATATATATATATATATATATATATATATATATATATATATATATATATATATATATATATATATTTAAATATTGAGCACAACCCACTACTGGCAACGCTGATCGTATTCTGGTATGAACCTAAGGCCTATCCACGTCAATATGGAAGCACTATACTCGAGTTTCTCTCTCGTTTGAGCTCGTCAGTAGTGCATATCCCTGACTGGATCCGGAAACAAGTCCCGGATCACGCATGTGAAGCGGGTGTGTAACCACACGGCACACACTGGACACACCAAATTATCACAACAGAACACCACAACGCTACCCATCGTAGGCTATATATATATATATAAAGTAAGCCAGAATTATGATACAGTGGATAATTTCATTAATTGGCGCATTGGTGTGATGGTTAAGACATTGGGCTGACAATAGCATATTGGAGAAGGGTTTGCTGCCAGCACTCGACATTCACTGTGGGAGGAAAAGATCTAGTAACAACAAGACCTACAGACACGTGATGGTCCCATCACTTCACATACCCACATGCGGTTCCTTCCATGGGACTGTTAGTTAGGATAACCTTGTTCTAAAGCAGCAACTCATCATGCAGTGTTTGGTTGTTCTCTCTACACATGACATTTTAACCTGAATTCCTTCTGTGCAATTGAATTATTCCATTATCTTTCTCTATCCGATGTTGTTGTAAAACTCCTGTCCATCAGTATTATTTAATCTCTTTAGACATAAATATATAATGTTTTAACACATCATTCTCTAGTATGCTAGACAGAAAGTATTATTTCACCTCTTTAGACATAAATATATAATGTTTTAACACATCATTCTCTAGTATGCTAGACAGAAAGACTTAATGAAACAATTTGCAAGGATAAATTATGTTGATTACTCACTTAGTAAATTAAGAGTTAATCCTGATAAGTCAGCATTGTTATCTTCCAAGAAGGCCATGAACAAGCTTTCATGTATCAGTGTAATAGTGACTTGATGAGAAAAGAGCAAGGGAAAGGCAGAGAGATAAATACCTGGATGACTTGGCCACATGGCATAACTGAGACAAGAACACAGAGCTGACCCAAAGCTCTGGGGATTGTGTAAGATGGTGAACAGTGACCAGCCACACCTAATGGCATGGCACAATCTTATTAGTGCATAAAGAGTTAATCCTGATGAGTCAACATACTTATGTTTTAAGAAAGCCATGAACATTCTAGCAGTGTCCACAGCAATATTCTATAATTTCACACATACCACAAGCCAGCGTCTGCTTCAAGCAACCAAGTCGGACTTCATAGTTGAAACAAAGAGGCTCTTCACTCAAAGAACTGTTACAGTATAAACCATCCCACAGATTGCACACAACGTTTTGTCCTGTCCTCTTTGCAGGAGTATGGTCAGGCGTGGCAGTTCGACATTCAATATTTATTGGATCCTTGCAGCTAGGAGATGCATTGATAATACGGCTCAGCGGCTCAATGTCATTCCTGTTTACTATACTTGGTTGATACGTGTCCACCCACATATCCCATACAACACAGCTGTCTGAAAATATAAAACATACATAAATAACCACTGCACTATGTACTTACGTGTGTACAATTACTTCAGATGCAAGTGATATGGAATAATGTCAAGCTATAGTAAGTAAGCCCTTATACATGACACTAAGATGTTCTGAGCTTGCATGTTTTCTGTGACAATATATAGGTTTAAAACTTGGATATTTAACACAACAGCTGTATTGCACATATGCCCCTTTGAATACATGTACTACAGCAGGGTACTAAATATTTATTGAATGGAAAAGAGAACAAACAGATCTATTTAACAAGGATTCAATATTGAAGAAAAAAATGTTTTAAGACAAATAAAATTGAGGGAAATGAAATATTTTGGGCATCTAAATAAACACATTTGTCTGGAAGATATAATTATGGAGGGAAGTATAGCAAAATATTAGAAAAGAGGAAGAGCAGACTAGATGGACTGGAGATGTGACAGGTAGTTGATACATGACAGCAACAGAGGCAGCACATCTGGCCTATGACAGACAGCAATTATGATGGACTACATGGGGGAAAGTTTTGCCCAGGACAAGCCACTGGATGGTGGATGAAGACTTTCTGGCATGTATGTTAGATTATGCAGGATACTTTGGTCAGTTTTACTCCAGCATCCTTTAATTTCCCATATTTCTGGTAGCTATTTTATAAAGCTCCAAGAAATCAAATCCAAGACTTACCAGGGTAGTGTGTAAATTAACCATTACACTATCACAGGTCCAAATTATATAAAATAATTAATTTAATGTCCCTGCTACTTGTATTGTTAAAGATAAGCACTGTGGTAGCACAGTAATTAGTGCACTGGCTTACAATGCAGTTGTCTGATTAATCAGTCCCTGGTATTGACAAGAATATAATTGACCAGCAAACATCTGGGGTCAATCTAGCTTCAAACATCTGGGGTCAAACTAGCTTTAGAAAATTGTTAACAGGATTTTCTCAGGAAAGGAAAAGTGGTTAGGAAGGCAGCTGGTAACCCCATCTCTCATGTCTGGACCTAGAATATACAAAGCCTTATGACTTCACCCCCAGCACGGACCTAGAATATACAAAGCCTTATGACTTCACCCCCAGCACGGACCTAGAATATACAAAGCCTTATGACTTTACCCCCAGCACGGACCTAGAATATACAAAGCCTTCACCCCGAGCACGGACCTAGAATATACAAAGCCTTCACCCCGAGCACGGACCTAGAATATACAAAGCCTTATGACTTCACCCCCAGCACGGACCTAGAATATACAAAGCCTTATGACTTCACCCCCAGCACGGACCTAGAATATACAAAGCCTTATGACTTCACCCCCAGCACGGACCTAGAATATACAAAGCCTTATGACTTCACCCCGAGCACGGACCTAGAATATACAAAGCCTTCACCCCGAGCACGGACCTAGAATATACAAAGCCTTCACCCCGAGCACGGACCTAGAATATACAAAGCCTTCACCCCGAGCACGGACCTAGAATATACAAAGCCTTATGACTTCACCCCCAGCATGGACCTAGAATATACAAAGCCTTATGACTTCACCCCCAGCACCTCCTTCCCCCCAGCCAATAGTTAGTGCCTGCGATGGGATTTATTTTTACTTATTTTAAAAAATCTGTATGACCTTGCCTAACTACAATGAGAGACAGAATGTATAATGATGAAAAAAAAAAGAACAAGGACTGTCCATTTGATGAGATTGATAGATTTGCTTATATGAGAATGAATGAAGGAAGAGGAGGAGGAGCAGCATATGCAAAAGCAGAAGAAAGAAGAAGGGTGATAATGAAGGTGGAAGAAAAATAAAGGAGAAGAATTAGGAAGAAGATGAAAAATAAAAGGGAAAATGGATAAGGAGAAGGAGAAAACTATTTATTTATAGTACATACTGAATTTGACAAATAAACATTTATAAATATGAACAGAGCAATATTTTCATCTATAATGTGTTTCAATTTACAAAAGCAATGATTCAGAGTAAGAATGTGCTATTAGCCCCTCACACCAGCTTATATGATAAAATACTAATTTACTTACCATCTGCATCTAAACTCATAGCAAGTGGTGGTTTCTTCTCAGTTATTTGGGTCTGTTTTTGTGTCCTTTCACTGATCGTGGGTACAGTAGAATCTAAGAAATTAAGGACAGATAATTACAAAGCCAGGTAGCAAAATAAATATTCTGTTAACATAGGGTAATATATTAATGTTTAAGTATTGACTGGAACAAAAAGAAATGTGAAGTAAAAGGAAAAATGCACAGAAATAGATAAAACTTAACAGAAACATTCAAATGTTGTAGGTAGATGGCATTTGAGCCTATCACTTCTAAATGATACCAGTACTTTGCTTATTTCTGTAATGAATTTATAATAAGGACAAATTAACTAATATAATTTTTATATAGTTAGCATGATAAATTTATCAATAGTATGGACAGCAATTTGGACAGGGTGGTGGTTTAAAGCAAGGAAATCAGAGACATGGGGGTCCAGGAAAATCTGTAAAGTGGAAGCTGACAAGAGAATGCAACGAGCAGTGCAAACGTTGCAGCAAGATCAGTGGTTATCATGACAAGTGGTCCTGCAAAAGTCTCTGAAATAGAATGATTTTTGGCACATGGCACTCTTAAGAGTTAGTTTGACTGTCAGTGCTGCATGATGTCCTACTATCAACAGTTAACCTGGCCAGATGAGGAAAGTGTGAAGATTTAATGTGCCCCTTTTGTTATATCACCTCTGTGGTGAAGGGGTTATGGACACACTTTGTGATTCCACATACCACACTTGAAATACAGCTGTAGGCGATTTGGCAGCAGAAACCCTTACATTGGTTTTCATATAATGGTATGAGGTACTGGTCATTCAGAAAGCAATGGCATACTACTAAACATAAACTTGGCAAGAAATTACAAAAAGACAAAAAATGCTGGGATTGACTGCAGCATCCTGTAAAGGATATGCAACTAACTTTTTGTTTTTGTTATGAGAAGCAGATTCTTGAACATATTGTCACTATGTAAGGTAGCCATTAATCAAGGCAGATTCATGTGGTACCACAACAAAGTGCCTAATGAACTGCTGCCTTAATGGATGCAGCAAGATTGCCTGTGATCATGAAAATCAGCTAGAACCAAGCCAATATATTTCCTCAAAGCTGAGCAGAAAGCAGAAGGTAAAGACAGCTATGCTGATAACTAGCTGGCCATTTTTGAAAGGTCACATGACTGGTAGATGGCAATAGACTTGTAGGGCCATGGAAGGTACCCTGGTATCCAGAGGTCCGAAAGAAGACCAGACATTGTGGTGTATTTCTTGTCAACTCATCACCTAAATGTGATCAACATGACCAACCCGTATGAATTGTGGATAGAGGAGTATCACACTGTTAACATGATAAGGTATTATGACATGGTTGCCATTCTGAGGTAAAAGGGGTATGCAGTGAGACTCATACTGTAGAGCTGGGCACAAGAGGTCTTGTTTCCAATTCTGCGTTCAATTCGCTGAAATAACTTGAATGAAAAGACACTGGCCAACTCATGGTAAAGCTGCTGAGAAAGCCTTGTGGTGGCTATGGAACAACAGCAATGATCAGTAGAACAAATTGATACAGTAAAATGGCCAATGGTTCTGCCTTTAGAACAACTCCTACTCAGATTCTCCTAATTCAATTTGTCAGGGTGCACTGTAAAGACAGATCCTGTAGAACGGAGAACACTTCTATCCACAGGGGACACCAGAGTAGAGAAATGTCATAAGAAGTCTGAACACTGCAGCCAATCTATGGCAGCAGACATGACAAGGTTGTTTTCCACATTAACAAGAAGAGTGAGGGAATACAACCTCCTGACTACCTGTACAACAGCAATGACTTTGGTGCTTGCAAAATTGTGGTTCCTCAAGTTATGAATGGGGTACAAAGAAGGTAGCATGGCAACACAGTGCTCATGGTATTTTAGTGAACCTCAGCTGCAGAGGCAACAAGAGAGGTTCAATGACCATAGACAAGAAGCTGGTTCCATAGACAAGAAACTGGTTCCATAGACAAGAAACTGGTTATCTTTTGGCCACGTCTAAAGATACCATGAATAGAAATGGATCATAATGTACCAGGTGCATGATGTTCACACTCTCATGGGCAGAGCTGCAGTTAGTTAGTTAGTTAGTTAGTCGACAGATCATCCTCATTGCACATCGAACCATTCAGTCCATAAGTGCTCGGATCCCCTCCTCAGCAAATCCCGCAGCGTGTAGCGGCTAACGACGCCAGTTCTGTGTTGGTTTATCAATCTTCTTTGGCTTCCTGCGTAGTGTTCTTGTTTGGCCACACCTCTTTTAATTTGCTGCTCTCGCAGTCTGGCCATTGTTGTAGATTCACAGTCATCACTTGGTTCTCACAAAAGTCTTACTTCTCGTAGAGCTGCAGTTTGGACGGCCTCTATCAGCACATATAGCAGCAACACAGCAGTAGGTCCTGTCAGTGGTAAAAACATGTCTTGAAAATGTCTGTGCTGGAACGTTACATGAACTTGCTTGTGTCTGTGAACCCTGTACTGGATGCAGCTAAGAAAACAAATGCTCCTAGTACCAGCTGCAGACAATGTGGTAGATATAATTTTACATACTCCATAAGAATATTTGCATGCAGTAAACAATGGTAATGATGAAGACAGGTCATTAGAAGAGATCACAGATGACTATGTAATGAATACATGAGGTAAGATTGTGTGAAATCTAAGTTTTTCTCATCAGGAGCTCTGGTACAAAGTCACTTGAGGGTCAAGGGGAACAGACTTCAAAGTGTTAACTTACTTGCATACTCTTGAAAACACCCATGCACTTCAAATCTCATAGCAATTCTTCCTTGCCATGTTTGAGGATTGATGCGCAAGTACTGAGTGCGAACCAACTTGGAGAACATGTTTGTTACTGGAGTCTGTGAATCTCTGTTTGCTGGGAACAACTGTAACAGATATATCAGTTTCGATTTTATATATATATATAAACTGGGTTACATTACCTGTTCTTTGTTACAATTATAATTTATAACTGCCTAGAACTAATTGTCTCTGTTAGTTATTACATATTTATTTTATTTCTTTAATTAGATTTACAACAGTGCATGTGATAAGATACCTTTTTATTATCTAGCTTTAAAAAAAAAAAATCTAGCTAACAAAGATATGGAAGGAAGGAGGAGTTTCTTGTCTAGCTGCTGATTGAATGAAGGCACCTGCTGTTATCTTCCAGAAACAGTCTTGTGGGAAATTTAAGTTTATTCTCTTGTGCTTGGTGTAACATTCTGGTCATCAAGATCCTTTGCAGTTAATGATTATCTCTGAGTTTAGGTCTTCCGCATTATTTGGAACCAGATATTTATTGCTGTTTGCTAAAAGGGGCAGTTTGTCAGGCTTCCTTTTTGTCTGTCTATATTTGTTACTTAGAATATACAGTTTTTGCAGTTCTTCTAACACTAGTGTTTCTCGTTCTTTCCTTTGTAGTAATACCAACAGCTTTTCTCATACATATGTGTTTTGATCAGAGATCATGTTTGGTATAACAATAATACTTAGTTATTTTGTTTCCATGTGAATCTGGCATAATTTTTCCAATCTCTGCATTAGTCTTACAATGGGACTGTTCAAATGAAGTAAGACTAGAAAAGCCACGGAAATGCAGATGTTAGACAGTATTACAAACCTATGGCATAACACTAACAAAAACAATAAAGTAACATTTCTGAGAACATGCATCTTTCCTGTGGTAACATGTGGATGTGAGTCATGGATTGTTTCACAATCAAAGATGAAAAGTGGGGCTTGTCAGCTTAAATGTTACAGAAAAGTTCTTAAAAGAAGAAGAAAAATACTTACAATCTCTCTGAACATAGAAGAAAATTATCTCTTAACAGCATCATGTCTCAGAAAGTGAAATACTTTGGCCATAATAAACTTCATAGTGGCTGGGACAGAACATTGATGGTAAGTAATGTTAATGGCAGAGGAGGATGGGGTCGACCAGCACAAAGATGATTTTGAAGTTAAGTGTGCCCAACGATATGGTGACCTTCATGATTTCTGGAGTTACAGAGGCAACTAAGGCTCAATTAGGGACATTGAGCTAAACTTAGTTGAGGAAAATGGGAGAAAATATGCAAAGAGAAACAAAACATGAGCTAACATCAGATGAGGAGAAACGAGCTAAAATAGAGGGAACAATGAGACAACATAGAAGGATCAATGAATTAAAATATGTAGATACAGAGAAATGAGCTAAATAGGCTGATGAAAACATGAGGTCAAATAGGCTGATGGAAGCATGAGACCAAATGGGTTGAAGCAAACACGACCTAAAATGTGTAGTGAGAAACAAGCTAAACTATGTTGTCAGGAACAAAAGATAATATTTATATAGAGGGAAAGAAGAGCTGAACAATGTAGAGGAAAATATTAGCTAAAGTGAGCAATTTGAGTAATATAAGCAAATTTGAAGCGCTGAGCAATATGTTAAGAGGGACAAATATTAACCAAATATTAGCAGGACACCTGCTAATATAGGATAAGGTAAACATGCAATTAAATAGGTTAACATAAACATGAAGTTCACAAGTTGAGATAAAGATGAGATCAAATAGGTTAAAGTGAAGTTGAGATCAAATAGGCTGAGGTGAAGATGAGATCAAATAGGCTGAGGTGAAGATGAGATCACATAGGTTGTGGTGAAGATGAGATCAAAAAGGCTGAGGCAAAAGTGAGGTTCAAATAGGTTAAAGTAAAGTTGAGATTAAATAGGCTGAGATGAAGATGAGATCACATAGGTTGAGGTGAAGATGAGATCAAATAGGCTGAGGCAAAAATGAGACTCAAATAGGCTGAAGTGAACCTGAGGTCAAAATAGGCTGGGGTGAACAAGAGGTTGACATAAACATGAGGTCAAATAGGTTCAGGTCAACGGTGAGGTTAAATAGGTTGAGGTGAACATTAAGTTAAAATGAGTGAGGGAATCAAGAGGTCAAACAAACTGATGGAAATATGAAGTCAAATAATTTGAGGCAGACATAAGGTCAAAAAGTTGGAAGGAAACATATTGTTAAATGGGTTGAGGTAAACATGGGGTCTAATTCTTTTCCCACTTATGTTTTAGTCTGAAGTAGACACATGGTCAAATATATTGAGGTAAACTTGAGATTAAATAGGTTGTCGTAATCATCAAGTTAAATAGGCTGATGGAACATGAGGTTAGTGAAAAGACTGAGGAAAACAAAAGGAAAAATTGGTTGTGAGAAACATGAGCTAAAATAGGTGGAGGAAAACATGAAGTTACATAGGTTGAGGGAAACATGAGATCAAACAGGTTGTGAGAAACATGAGCTAAAATAGGTGGAGGAAAACATGAAGTTACATAGGTTGAGGGAAACATGAGATCAAACAGGTTGAGGGAAACATGAGCTAAAACAGGTGGAGGAAAACATGAAGTTACATAGGTTGAGGGAAATATGAGATCAAACAGGTTGAGGGAAACATGAGCTAAAACAGGTAGAGGGAACCATAAGATCAAACAGGTTGAGAGAAACATGAGCTAAAACAGGTAGAGGGAAACATGAGATCAAACAGGTTGAGGGAAACATGAGATCAAACAGGTTGAGGGAAACATGAGATCAAACAGGTTGAGGGAAACATGAGATCAAACAGATTGAGGGAAACATGAGATCAAATAGGTAGAGGTAAATGAGCTAAAGTAAGGTTTAGAGCCTCAGATGTAACCAAAGAGGACATCCTCACTTTGTCAATGCCTTGTTCTGTGTATGGGCTCCAGTTGGTGCCGTCTAAACTGTGCTGAACCTTGTATGATGTGACATAGGATGCTGCACCATGCTGGCCTTGTGTTGTTATTCCTGATATGTGAACTGGTATCAGAAAGTCAACCTAAAGATAAACAAACATTAGCATCAGTAAAACCATGCTGGAGACATTACACATAACATTCAAAGGTATTTTATGCATCATTCTTCCATACATTTATTTTTATATTAAAGAATAAAGAGGCTGGCATGGCTGAGAGGTTTCTTGTATTCATGTTAAACATTCTCTGCTGATGGCGGCATAATGGGTTCATTTCTCACATCAGTCAGGGCGGCATAATGGGTTCATTTCTCACACCAGTCAGGGCGGCATAATGGGTTCATTTTTCACACCAGTCAGGGTGGAATAATGGGTTCATTTCTCACACCAGTCAGGGTGGAATAATGGGTTCATTTCTCACACCAGTCAGGGTGGAATAATGGGTTCATTTCTCACACCAGTCAGGGTGGAATAATGGGTTCATTTCTCGCACCAGTCAGGGCGGCATAATGGGTTCATTTCTCACACCAGTCAGATAGAATTAAATGTTGACTTCTTGTTCAGAAATCAATGGCAAACTTAAAGTTAGTTGCTTATCCTGTACAGGATGTAGCAGTCAACCCCAGTATTTTTTGGCTGTTCATGATTCCTGGGCAAGTTTATGTTCAGTAGTTTGCCATTGCTTTCTGAACGACTGGCACCTATACCATTTCATAAAAAAATCAACACATGGCGGTCTACTGCCAAATCACCCGGAGCTGTGTTTCGAACACAGGTATGCAGGATTACAAACTGCGCCCATAACTCCTTCACCACGGAGCCGGCTATGGCAAACTGCTCAACATAAAATTGCCTAGTAATTCACAAACCACCAATAGGAGCTGGGGGTGAATGCAACATCCTGTAGAAAGGACATGCAATATTTACTTCAAGAACACATTTTTACAGGCACTTGGCCGTCTTAACAGATGATAGTTTGTTACACTGTGCTTCCATAAAAGTATAATAACTGCAACCCATGGTGGGGGGTGAATGCAACATCCTATATAAAGGACATGGAATAGTTACTTCAAGAATACATTTTAACTGGCATCTGGCCGTCTTGACAGACGATAGTTTGTTACACTGTGCTTCCATAAAAGTATAATAACTGCAAACCATGGTGAGGGACAGGGATGGAGTTACACCTCTCCATAACACAAAGCCTGGACTGAATTGTAGAGAGCATGTGTTGCCCATGCAGCATGATCCCTCTCTCGGCCTGCCTAGTTTACTCCAGAGGAAAGGTAACACCAATACATTTAGAACAAGACAAGCTGCAGAAGCTGCCTGATCAGCAAAGCAATACTCTAACTGCCCACCTGTCAGAGTTTCAATCCTAGACCAGTTGCTTAAGACCTGGCCTGCCCTGCCATAACATGTAGTCTTTAGGTTGCATTTCCATGCACCAGGATAAGGCTTCTATTTTCCTTGTTGTGCTCCTCCATTAGTGACTCCTCCACCCAAAGCCGTTCCACAGCTCCCACTGATGATATATTTTTCTTCATTGTTTCTACCCAGAAAATTCTTACATTAACTCACTCAATTCAAATTGTTACTTTAAACTCTAAAAGTCCTAAAGTATTATTAGCTGAACTCTTTTGGACACAAGTACAACTCCTTCGGATGGGAAAAGTCAGATTACTGTCTGATACTGCAAGAGTAAATATTTAGACATTACGGGATTATAAAATTAATAAACTTACATACTATCGCTGATACACTTAGAAGATACTAGAATTAAAGTAGATATCTTGAGGACACAGTGCTAGTAATACACCTAGAAATGTGAACTTATGATCATGATACGAGGGTAAGTCCACAATAAGTCATGTTTACAATATTAAATTATACAACAAAGTCATAACTTTTGAAATAAATAAATAAATAAATATCTACTTCTGGTTATAAAACATACATGACTACATAGTTATTATTTTCTTTCATTTTCATTTTACAAATTGTAGGTATTTATGAGCTGTTTAATATTAGCGGCTTCTCATCATGACCAATCAAGTGATATTATCACAACAAAGGTTGAATGCAGTGGGCCTCTAACAATCTGGCAATGGTTGTACATAGTGATAGACTCCTATTTGTACATCTCTTGATGATGTCTGCCAGCTTGTATCGCTGCCTACTGTTTGTTTGCCAGTCTTTGACTTTCCATCTAGCATAAGTATTCATAAGAGTGTTATGTCTTGTAGTGTAGCCAACATATTTGACTTATCTCCTTTGTACTTGTTCCATCTACATTTTTTGTCATTTATCCTCCATTAGAGCAACCATCTCACATCAAGCCATATTATTATTTGATATTTTCTACAGCTCCATCCATGTCCTCCCCATATCATTCATCTTTGTCTCTAATTCTTTTCCCAGATATGTTTTAGGACTCTCTCTATTTTGTAGCCCATATGCCCAGGGCATGTAAAAGTGTCATTTACTTTTATTATTTCATTTGCCCTGTGTATTTCAGTGAAAGGACTATATAGTAATACTATTATCAGGTTTTTTCAATGGTGTCATATCTCTCCCTAAGTTCTCCATTAGTAATTCTGTCATACACCAGTTTTAGTTCTTATAATCTGCACAAGCACCAGTTAATAATTGTTTGTAGTTTATTGGTAGTTGTTTTTATTTGTTCTAAATGTTTCTGTGTTATTTTTTATAGGTTCTGACTGGTTCTAGTTTTGTATTATTTAACTGTGCTAGTTTCTTTTTCCTGACTCCTATTTTTAAGGTTTCTGGTGTTAATCATGCTTTATGTTTTCATTTCCTTTTCCTTAGTTCTTCTATGAAGGAATCATTCCAAGTGCTTTCAAATCATGGTTGGTTGCATTTTGCAGCTTATGTGGGATTTTATGGCCATTTCCATACCAATCCTCCTTAGACACCTCTTACAACATACTAGATACCATACTATTCTTGCTTCCCATAAGGGCCCGGGTAACACACAATCAGTGGTTTCTACTGATATTTAATTGTTCTCTTCTATATATCCAGGTGCATCATTTTCAATATCTCGGCTACACCACACCATCTAACGGAACATGTGACACAGAGATAAAGGAAAGAACTGCCATATCCAAAGATTTTTACAAGAATGATTTCAGTCAGGAAAAACATCAAGGTGACAATAAGTACAAACATCTGCTGCTGAAAATGTGTGTGCCTAGGGGAGACAATGGAGGCATAGGGGAGACAATGGAGGCATAGGGGAGACAATGGAGGCAGTTGAAATATAGTTTTAGAGAAGAATGTTGAGAATATCATGGACAGAAAAGAAAAAAATACACGTTGAAGTTGAGGTACTGACAAATGCTGGTGTTACAAGATTCCTTATCAAAACCATAAGGAAAAGACATTTTACTGTTGTTGTTGATGTCTTGGCAAGTTTTACGTTCAGTAGTTTGCCATTACTTTCTGAACGACCGGCTCCCATACCAACACGTTAAAACCAGAGCGACATGGTCTGCTACCAAACTGGTCACCGCTGTGTTTTGAACGCGGGTAAGCAGCATTACGAATCGTGTCCACAACGCCATCGCCATGGAGACCGGCAGAACAGAAGAGGTGGAATAGGGAAATTTGCTTTATGTCAACAAATATTAGGAAAGAGAGGCAAAGAAAGACAGAGAAAGTTGTATGTAGAAAGCTTAAACAGCTGGGCTATAAAAAATAATAAATGCAAAACTAACGTCATCAAAATATCAAATGACAGAAAGATTGGTGACTCATAATCACTCATGTTTGCTCCAGACCAGTCATTTGAAGCAGGAGGATGAGAATAATAATTTCCTATATTATTGCTTATGAACTAGAATTATTATTTTGCTGTTGACCTTAATTTCCCCTTGTTACTTGAAATACTTATGCACAGTTTAATGTTAATGGAGCTACCATGTCTTAGTGATTAGTACACTTGTTTCTCAAAACAGTGGTCTGAATGAATTCCTCGGCAGTGAAAAACTTTTACAAACTTGACCAATATGGCACTGGGTTGACCCACATAAAATGGGTATGAGATAATTTTCTGTAAATTGTGGTGAGAAAGGTGGTGAGAAAATTGTGGTGAGAAAGGTGGGAGAATGAACAAATGAATGAACAAACAAACTTTATTTTCAAAAGGTTAAGCTGGTTACCTAATTGATTAATTATGTCACAGCCAAGATTATGTACAGGCCTAACACTTAATCCCAATGGCAGTATCTAACACGGGACAATCTTTATCTTTATAACATTTATAGGACACAGTTCATGCCTAGAAGCAGAATAAGATCTGAAATGCTATAAGATCTGAACATTGTAGAAAACTGGCCCATAAAGAGTATTGTCTCAGAAACTAAAATACTTTGACCATCTCAAAGGTCACAATGGCTTGACAATCATAGTGATGGAAGGCAGGGTTCGTGGAAGAAAAGGCAGGGTTCCTGGAAGAAAAGGCAGGGTTGCTGGAAGAAAAGGCAGGGTTCCTGGAAGAAAAGGCAGGGTTGCTGGAAGAAAAGGCAGGGTTCCTGGAAGAAAAGGCAGGGTTGCTGGAAGAAAAGGCAGGGTTGCTGGAAGACAAGGCAGGGTTGCCCAGCATGAGGTTTGACACAGGCCATGATAAATACCCTGTCCATGAGCGTACATGAGGCAGCAGTCATGACAAGAGATGGAACAACTGCTCAGCTGGCCCTGATGACAGTGACATTCTGCACAGGACCTGCCACATGATGATGATGATTCACATGCCTTGAGGTAGGTATATTGGGTATGTGGCCTAGCCCCATATTCCCCTGGCTGATGTGATCAATATCACAACTGCCTTGAGGTAGGTATATTGGGTATGTGGCCTAGCCCCATATTTCCATGGCTGATGTTATCAATATCACAACAGCTGCCTTGAGGTAGGTATACTGGGTATGTGGCCTAGCCCCATATTTCCCTGGCTGATGTGATCAATATCACAACAACTGCCTTGAGGTAGGTATATTAGGTATGTGGCCTAGCCCCATATTTCCCTGGCTGAGGTAATCAATATCACAACAGCTGCCTTGAGGTAGGTATATTGGGTATGTGGCCTAGCCCCAAATTCCCCTGGCTGATGTGATCAATATCACAACTGCCTTGAGGTAGGTATATTGGGTATGTAACCTAGCCCCATATTTCCCTGGCTGATGTGATCAATATCACAACAGCTGCCTTGAGGTAGGTATATTGGGTATGTGGCCTAGCCGCATATTTCCCTGGCTGAGGTGATCAATATCACAACAGCTGCCTTGAGGTAGGTATATTGGGTATGTGGCCTAGCCCCATATTTCCCTGGCTGATGTGATCAATATCACAACAGCTGCCTTGAGGTAGGTATATTGGGTATGTGGCCTAGCCGCATATTTCCCTGGCTGAGGTGATCAATATCACAACAGCAGCCTTGAGGTAGGTATATTGGGTATGTGGCCTAGCTCCATATTTCCCTGGCTGATGTGATCAATATCACAACAACTGCCTTGAGGTAGGTATATTGGGTATGTGGCCTAGCCCCATATTTCCCTGGCTGATGTGATCAATATCACAACAACTGCCTTGAGGTAGGTATATTGGGTATGTGGCCTAGCCCCATATTCCCCTGGCTGATGTGATCAATATCACAACTGCCTTGAGGTAGGTATATTGGGTATGTGGCCTAGCCCCATATTTCCCTGGCTGATGTGATCACTATCACAACAGCTGCCTTGAGGTAGGTATATTGGGTATGTGGCCTAGCTCCATATTTCCCTGGCTGATGTGATCAATATCACAACAGCTGCCTTGAGGTAGGTATATTGGGTATGTGGCCTAGCCCCATATTTCCCTGGCTGATGTGATCAATATCACAATGGCTGCCTTGAGGTAGGTATATTGGGTATGTGGCCTAGCCCTATATTTCCCTGGCTGATGTGATCAATATCACAACAACTGCCTTGAGGTAGGTATATTGGGTATGTGGCCTAGCCCCATATTTCCCTGGCTGAGGTAATCAATATCACAACAGCTGCCTTGAGGTAGGTATATTGGGTATGTGGCCTAGCCCCAAATTCCCCTGGCTGATGTGATCAATATCACAACTGCCTTGAGGTAGGTATATTGGGTATGTGGCCTAGCCGCATATTTCCCTGGCTGAGGTGATCAATATCACAACAGCAGCCTTGAGGTAGGTATATTGGGTATGTGGCCTAGCTCCATATTTCCCTGGCTGAGGTGATCAATATCACAACAGCTGCCTTGAGGTAGGTATATTGGGTATGTGGCCTAGCCGCATATTTCCCTGGCTGAGGTGATCAATATCACAATGGCTGCCTTGATGTAGGTATATTGGGTATGTGGCCTAGCCCCATATTTCCCTGGCTGATGTGATCACTATCACAACAGCTGCCTTGAGGTAGGTATATTGGGTATGTGGCCTAGCCCCATATTTCCCTGGCTGATGTGATCAATATCACATCAACTGCCTTGAGGTAGGTATATTGGGTATGTGGCCTAGCCCCATATTTCCCTGGCTGATGTGATCAATATCACATCAACTGCCTTGAGGTAGGTATATTGGGTATGTGGCCTAGCCCCATATTTCCCTGGCTGATGTGATCAATATCACATCAACTGCCTTGAGGTAGGTATATTGGGTATGTGGCCTAGCCCCATATTTCTCTGGCTGATGTGATCAATATCACAACAGCTGCCTTGAGGTAGGTATATTGGGTATGTGGCCTAGCCCCATATTTCCCTGGCTGATGTGATCAATATCACAACGGCTGCCTTGATGTAGGTATATTGGGTATGTGGCCTAGCCCCATATTTCCCTGGCTGATGTGATCAATATCACAATGGCTGCCTTGATGTAGGTATATTGGGTATGTGGCCTAGCCCCATATTTCCCTGGCTGATGTGATCACTATCACAACAGCTGCCTTGAGGTAGGTATATTGGGTATGTGGCCTAGCTCCATATTTCCCTGGCTGATGTGATCAATATCACAACAACTACCTTGAGGTAGGTATATTGGGTATGTGGCCTAGCCCCATATTTCCCTGGCTGATGTGATCAATATCACAACAACTGCCTTGAGGTAGGTATATTGGGTATGTGGCCTAGCCCCATATTTCCCTGGCTGATGTGATCAATATCACAACAGCTGCCTTGAGGTAGGTATATTGGGTATGTAGCCTAGCCCCATATTTCCCTGGCTGATGTGATCAATATCACAACAGCTGCCATGACTTCCTAAAACATTTCCTGGTACCCATGTCAGGCTGGGTCAGCCTGGGAAACATGTGCCTTGACAGGGATTCAAACACATGGCCACGGGGCTGGCAGCCACATGAGCTAGCCATCGTGCTGCCATGACTCCCTTCTTAACATGAGTTTCTTCTACAAGAATTGTTCAATAGTTTCTTCTACAAGAATTGTTCAATAGTTAATCTAATCATTCCAATTATTCAACCAGTAGTAATGGATCTTTAGCTTTCACATAATCTGTATGTTTTTTTTTTGTCTCATGAAAATTTTGTTCCTTTGTCTTCTCATTTCTACCTTTTCCCTGTATCCTTATTTGATTACCAATAAAACCAGGTCAGTTATGAACATAATACATAGATCAGGAATGTCTTTATGGGGCTGGTAATTCCACCTTCAAATGTATATTTTACCTGTATGAACTGATGCTTGTCATTGATAGCTGTCAGCCAGCTGCCAGATGAGCCAAGTCGAGCTTTCTGTGGACCATGATTCTCGTCACGGTAAGTCGATGATGTAATCATGTTGTTTTGTATACGACCAGTCCTGACACCCATTTCTTCAACACAATCCTCTGTGTGAACAACAAATAATTATCTTAGAAACAACCAGAGTGAAAAATTTTATATTTTCAGTTACCAAACACATTGTACTTAAAGCAAGGGTTGTATAGTCCTTGAGATAAATACTCCATTCCCACTTTATTTGACCATAAGAAGCATACACAACCTATACTACATATACTACTGGTGAGGTCAAACTGGTATGTGCTATGGCTAAACCTAGCCAACATGTACAGGTCAACAAGTGGTCTGCTGCATGCTCTCACGCATAAATCAGCTGATTAGTTTGTGCAAAATGAGCTATAAGCCCAAGAAGTCACGAAACAGTGTCAACAAAGTCAAATGTAGAATGATGTATGACCTATGCAGTATTATAATATATTCTTCAGCAGACATTGAAATGTGTGGGTGCTAACTACTCCCATCATGTGTTTCGATACACACAGAATATGTCATTGCACCATCATTTACTGCACAATTTATTGCCTGACATGTAAATGTGCCAGGCAATAAATTATGCAAAATATTGTGTGTCTTCATTACTCAAATTAAATTTGAAAATTGCTGTCTCATTGTTTATAATTCTTAATGCTAATGAAAATTGCTGTCTCATTGTTTATAATTCTTAATGCTAATTCATTAAGTAGCTGTAATATAAAGTAAATAAAACCAAACCATACAGACATAAAACTTGAGTTTAATGACTTGCCTGGAATGTAATCTTTAGTGACTGATTGTGGTAGTAATACAGAGTCACTCACACTTCTTTTAACAATGGACTGTTGTGGTAGCTGAGATTGTTGTGACTGTTGTGAGTGCTGTGACTGCCCAATTTGCTGAATATTATCTAAAAAGAGAAACAATGAAGTTAGCATAATGGTTACATAGTGCCTAAAAACAAATTACCATTATTTCCAGCAAACCTATTTAGATACACTTGAATATGACAGGAAAAAATATAAATTTATGAAAGTCAATTACAAATATTTTAAAAACTAAATATCTAAAAGTCCAGTAGACACTTTGTGTAAACTTGAACAAAATGGCAGTGTCATTCAGTATTGCTAGTTTTATATCCTTTACAGGACGTCACAGTCAACCCCAGAATTTTTTGGCTGTTTGTGGTCTCGTGGCAAGTTTACATTCAGAAGTTTGCCATTACTTTCTTAACGACCAACACCGATACCATTTGATAAAAAACCAAAAGCAAGGGGGTCTGTGGCCACATCGCCCGCAGCTGTATTTCGAACGCAGTATGTTGGATTACTAACTGCATGTGTTACCCCTTCACCACGGAGCCAGCCATTCAGTGTTACAGAATAAATATTAAAAATACTTCTATACTTTGTTTTCTGTTAAATGTATATACATATGAGGAGCGGATGGCTGAGTGGCTAGAACACCGGATTCTCCTTCGGGAGACCCGGGTTTGAATCCTCTGTAAGGTGTTGGATTTTTTTCTCTTGGGGGAAAACAGAACATCCTAACCTGCAGTTAGCGGCGACTGCACTAGCCAGGCAGCCTTACTTCCTCAGGCTCAAAGACCCCCCCCCCCCCACCTCTGCCATACACTGCAAGGTACTATATTGGCAGTAAATGACAGAAATAACAGTATATACATACGTAATAAGTACTCAATCTGCATACCTGCACAGCTGCATTTGTATCTAATCTTATAGTCTCTGCATGGTGGGATGCCATCAATTGGCAGGTTTTCACAGGAAAGACCATCATCCAAAGAACATGTTGCCTCAGCAAGACTTGACCAGTTATCACCTGTTTCTGAGTCAATACACTCAATGTCTGTAAGATCTCCATCAGGACAGAAAGCTAACTTCTCTACAGCTGTCATCTTCTCGCTGTCTCCTGTGCTATTTAATGGAGAGATTCTGTTAATCCAGTCAGACCACCCAGATAAACATGCTCGTGGAGTCTGAGAATCTGGTTTGATAGGAGTAGGTCTTGTGTTGGTACTGACTACAGGTGAAGGAGTATCTTTAATTCCATCTGTTGGTGGTTGGGTATGCACTTCTGAAAGTTAAAAATGTAATCAATGTACTTCAAAAATAGATATGTACTGTATCAATCCATCATCCATCATGTGCCATGCCAATAAGCGTGGGCGGTCATGTTCTGCCATCTCACTCGATCACCAGAGTTGTGGATCAGCTCTTGTGTTCCTGTCTTGACCATGCCACATGGCCAAACCATCCAGGTATTTACTTCTCGGTCCTCCCCTTGGTCTCTTCCCTTCGATCTTGCTAGTCGTCACCAAGTTCTCCAATTCATTTTTTCTCATCACATGCCCAAAAAAAATTGACTGTCTACGTCTAATGTCTGTAATCAGTTTACGACCGTCATTTGTTTCTTGAAGGACTATGTACTGTATAGTAATAGTAATAGTAATAGTCAAGTAATAAATGTGATGTACTGAATTTCATCTAGAAACAAAAGGGATAACGAATTAAGAATTTTAAATAATAAGCAAATGCTGCAGAATAAATATCCTAAAATTAATGTATTACTAACCTTGCTATACACATCATCTTCATTATGTGCCATACCAATAAGTGTGGGTGGACATGTTTTGCCATGTAACATGATCACCAGAGTTGTGGATCAGCTCAGTGATCTTTTCTCAACCATTCCACATGGCCAAGCCATCAAGGTATTCACTTCTATGCCCTCCCCTTGTTCTTGTCTCCTCAATCTTGCCAGTTGTCACCAAATTCTCCAATTTATTTCTTCTCATAATGTGTCTGACAAACTGTCTACTTATAGTTTCTCTAATGAGTTTAAGGCTTTCATTTGTTCTTGTAGGACTCGGTCATTGGTTTTTCTGTCTGTCCATGGTATTCTTTGCATTTTCCTCAAAAACCACATTTCCACAGCCATAGATGTTTTTCAGCTTGCCTGCTCATTGTCCACGCTTTATATCCATACACAAGTACAGGTTCTATGTAGCACAGCAACAGTCTTTTTCTCGTTGCAAATGACATATTTTTTATTAGTCAGTATTTTTCCATCTTGCAAAAGACTACCTTTACCATGGTGATTCTTGTTCTAATCACTACAAGGCATCTCCCATCTGCTGTTTTGACTCATCTCATCTCATCTCATCAGGTTCCCCCTCTTGTAACTTGCGGTGTCGAGGTGAAGCATAACAGCGGGAGAGTGCTCTTCATATTTTGAGGTTCCCATGGTCTCTGTAATTCCCTCTATCCATCGTTTACATGGTCGGCCAATTCCTTTGCTTCCGTCTTGCCTGTACATCATTGCTTTTTGAGGTATACTGTTAGATGGTAATCTAGTTATATGGCCAAACCATTTAACCTGCTGTTTTCTGATACAATCTAGCGCTGCTATAAACCCAGCTTTAGTTCTGATTTCTTCATTTCTGATTTTCTCTTTTCTTGATACATTGAATATTCTTCTCAGAAATCTCATTTCTGTTGTAGTGATTTTTCTTTTCTCTTTTTCTGTCATTGTCCAGGTTTGGCATTGGTAGCATTGAGTTGGTAGGAAGATTGTGTTGTATAGTGC
Organism: Cepaea hortensis; assembly: GCA_963921405.1. Classification (NCBI taxonomy): domain Eukaryota; kingdom Metazoa; phylum Mollusca; class Gastropoda; order Stylommatophora; family Helicidae; genus Cepaea; species Cepaea hortensis. The sequence continues at coordinate 107,204,038 of OY992878.1, read as the reverse complement.
TTTCTTAGTGGCTATTGATACATGTTTGTTCTTTAGTATTGGTGTCATTTGTCCAGTGAGTTGGTTTGCCTGATTGCATCTATTTTCTGTCTCATCTGCTGATTTGCCATCTGATGATATTATACTTCCTAGGTACTTGAAGCTCTTTTACTTGATTCAGGGGATGTTCTTCTAGATGAATGTTTTTTGTGCTTTCTTCTTTAGTTATAGTCATTACCTCAGTTTTACATGTGCTAGTTTTCATGTTGTATTCCTACACACTTCATTCAGACTATTTATGTGGTCTTGTAATTTTGATTCTGATGTTACTATTAATGACTGATCGTCCGCAAATAAGAGTTCTTTAATGGTGTGATTTGCCGTTGGTTCTTCTTCTGTGTTCTGTTCTTCATGCAGTGTTGTTACGATCTCTCTTTGGCTGCTTTCTTTACATATGTTATGACTGTTCTGAGATAATTGTACCTATTCACTTGTTTAAAAATACTCCCATTTATTCATATATTACATTGTGGTATTTCCTTCTTCCTAGTGATGACCATAATCTGTGTCTTCCTACAATTTAATTCTAACCCTAGTTGTTCACTATGTGCAACAACCACATCTACTAAATGTTGCAGATCCTGCTCATTGTCTGCAATCAATACTTTATCATCTGCAACTCTAATGTTATTGAAGTTACATCCCCCAATGGTAATTTCTTTCATATCTTCTACATTGCAGAAAATATTTTCACTGTATAGTGAAATAAGATATGGAGACATTACACATCCCTGTCGCTCACCTCTCTTAATAGGTTGATATTGACCTATTTTATTATCAATCTTTATGGTAGCCTGTTCTTTCCAATATATGTTTTTTACAAGTCTTTCACATCAGTTTGTAGATCTGCAAGCATCTTCATCAGGTTGACATGTCTTACTTTATTATGTTTACATAAAAACTAACAAAAATTACTATTATCTCTTGCTGACCTATTCAGAAACACATGAATATATGATTAAAAACAGCAATTTAATCAAACCAATTACAAACATTTTAAAAACTAAATAGCTGAAAGTCCAGTAAACACTTCCTGCAAACTTTAATGAAATGGCAGCATCGTTCAGTATTACAACTTTTAAAAAAATGCTGTCCCTAATTCAATACTTAATTTTCTGTTAAATGTATCTACATAACATAATAAGTACTCAATCTGCATACCTGCACAGCTGCATTTGTATCTAATCTTATAGTCTCTGCATGGTGGAATGCCATCAATTGGCAGGTTTTCACAGGAAAGACCATCATCCAAAGAACATGTTGCCTCAGCAAGACTTGACCAGTTATCACCTGTTTCTGAGTCAATACACTCAATGTCTGTAAGATCTCCATCAGGACAGAAAGCTAACTTCTCTACAGCTGTCATCTTCTCGCTGTCTCCTGTGCTATTTAATGGAGAGATTCTGTTAATCCAGTCAGACCATCCAGATGAACATGCTGGTAGAGTCTGAGAATCTGGTTTGTTAGGAGTAGATCTTGTGTTGGTACTGACTGCAGGTGAAGGAGTATCATTTATTCCAACTGTTGGTGGCTGGGTATGCACTTCTGAAAGTTATAAATGAAATTAATATACTACAATGATAGATATTTATGGTATAGTCAAGTAATTAGTGTGATATATTGAATTTCACCCACAAAAAAGTAGGGATAAAGAATGAACAATTTTAAATAATAAGCAAATGCTGCAGAATAAATGTCCTAAAATTAATGTATTACTAACCTTGCTATACACATCAACATCATTATGTGCCATACCAATAAGTGTGGGTGTACATGTTTTGCCATGTAACACGATCACCAGCGTTGTGGATAAGCTCAGTGGTCTTTTCTCAGCCATTCCACATGGCCAAGCCATCCAGGTATTCACTTCTATGCCCTCGTCCCCTCAATCTTGCCAGTTGTCACCAAATTCTCCAATTTATTTCTTCTCATAATGTGTCTGAAAAACTGTCTACATATGGTTTATCTAATCAGTTTAAGGCTTTCATTTGTTCTTGTAGGACTCGGTCATTGGTTTTGTCTGTCCATGGTCTTCTTTGCATTTTCCTGAGAAACCACATTTCCACAGCCATAGATGTTTTTCAGCTTGTCTGCTCATTGTCCACGCTTCACATCCATACAAAAGTACAGGTTTTATGTAGCACCGCAACACTCTTTTTCTCATTCCAAATGACATATTTTTATTAGTCAGTATTTTTCCATCTTGCAAAAGACTACCTTTACCATGGTGATTCTTGTTCTAATCACTACAAGGCATCTCCCATCTGCTGATTTGACTCATCTCATCTCATCTCATCAGGTTCCCCCTCTTGTAACTTGCGGTGTCGAGGTGAAGCATAAACAGCGGGAGAGTGCTCTTCATATATTGAGGTTCCCATGGTCTCTGTAATTCCCTCTATCCATCGTTTACATGGCCGGCCAATTCCTTTGCTTCCGTCTTGCCTGTACATCATTGCTTTTTGAGGTATACTGTTAGATGGTAATCTAGTTATATGGCCAAACCATTTAACCTGCTGTTTTCTGATACAATCTAGCGCTGCTATAAACCCAGCTTTAGTTCTGATTTCTTCATTTCTGATTTTCTCTTTTCTTGATACATTGAATATTCTTCTCAGAAATCTCATTTCTGTTGTAGTGATTTTTCTTTTCTCTTTTTCTGTCATTGTCCAGGTTTGGCATTGGTAGCATTGAGTTGGTAGGAAGATTGTGTTGTATAGTGCTTTCTTAGTGGCTATTGATACATGTTTGTTCTTTAGTATTGGTGTCATTTGTCCAGTGAGTTGGTTTGCCTGATTGCATCTATTTTCTGTCTCATCTGCTGATTTGCCATCTGATGATATTATACTTCCTAGGTACTTGAAGCTCTTTTACTTGATTCAGGGGATGTTCTTCTAGATGAATGTTTTTTGTGCTTTCTTCTTTAGTTATAGTCATTACCTCAGTTTTACATGTGCTAGTTTTCATGTTGTATTCCTACACACTTCATTCAGACTATTTATGTGGTCTTGTAATTTTGATTCTGATGTTACTATTAATGACTGATCGTCCGCAAATAAGAGTTCTTTAATGGTGTGATTTGCTGTTGGTTCTTCTTCTGTGTTCTGTTCTTCATGCAGTGTTGTTACGATCTCTCTTTGGCTGCTTTCTTTACATATGTTATGACTGTTCTGAGATAATTGTACCTATTCACTTGTTTAAAAATACTCCCATTTATTCATATATTACATTGTGGTATTTCCTTCTTCCTAGTGATGACCATAATCTGTGTCTTCCTACAATTTAATTCTAACCCTAGTTGTTCACTATGTGCAACAACCACATCTACTAAATGTTGCAGATCCTGCTCATTGTCTGCAATCAATACTTTATCATCTGCAACTCTAATGTTATTGAAGTTATATCCCCCAATGGTAATTTCTTTCATATCTTCTACATTGCAGAAAATATTTTCACTGTATAGTGAAATAAGATATGGAGACATTACACATCCCTGTCGCTCACCTCTCTTAATAGGTTGATATTGACCTATTTTATTATCAATCTTTATGGTAGCCTGTTCTTTCCAATATATGTTTTTTACAAGTCTTTCACATCAGTTTGTAGATCTGCAAGCATCTTCATCAGGTTGACATGTCTTACTTTATTATGTTTACATAAAAACTAACAAAAATTACTATTATCTCTTGCTGACCTATTCAGAAACACATGAATATATGATTAAAAACAGCAATTTAATCAAACCAATTACAAACATTTTAAAAACTAAATAGCTGAAAGTCCAGTAAACACTTCCTGCAAACTTTAATGAAATGGCAGCATCGTTCAGTATTACAACTTTTAAAAAAATGCTGTCCCTAATTCAATACTTAATTTTCTGTTAAATGTATCTACATAACATAATAAGTACTCAATCTGCATACCTGCACAGCTGCATTTGTATCTAATCTTATAGTCTCTGCATGGTGGAATGCCATCAATTGGCAGGTTTTCACAGGAAAGACCATCATCCAAAGAACATGTTGCCTCAGCAAGACTTGACCAGTTATCACCTGTTTCTGAGTCAATACACTCAATGTCGGTAAGATCTCCAACAGGACAGAAAGCTAACTTCTCTACAGCTGTCATCTTCTCGCTGTCTCCTGTGCTATTTAATGGAGAGATTCTGTTAATCCAGTCAGACCATCCAGATGAACATGCTGGTAGAGTCTGAGAATCTGGTTTGTTAGGAGTAGATCTTGTGTTGGTACTGACTGCAGGTGAAGGAGTATAATTTATTCCAACTGTTGGTGGCTGGGTATGCACTTCTGAAAGTTATAAATGAAATTAATATACTACAATGATAGATATTTATGGTATAGTCAAGTAATTAGTGTGATATATTGAATTTCATCCAGAAACAGTAGGGTTTTTGTTTTTTGCGCTCGCTCGGTTTGAACTCAAGCGTAGTCCGATCATTGGCACCTTGCCGTCTTGACAGACGATAGTTTGTGCTATAAAAAGGCATAATAACTTTTAACTATGGTGGTAGCGAGTGTGACTGATAAGGCCAATTTGCGCTGTAAATGTCCGTTCACAGTGGGTGCATGTGAACACGTGGTCATTTCCACCATCATGCACCATCTTACGTCTCAAACGCTTGGTGTGTGACTTTTCTGCAATAATTTTCTCCTTTGACTTTATTCCATTTCTGATATTTGCCCTCCATGCAACACGTTCAGCGGCGACTTGCTCCCAATGTGCATTATCAATGCCTGTATCAATCATGTCCCGCTTACACACATCTTTGTATCGTAGTAGAGGCCGACCCTGAGATCTCTTACCCATCTGTAATTCACCAAAAAAGATATCCTTTGGTATTCTACCATCATCCATCCTCCTAAGATGTCCTATCCATCTAAGTCTACGAAGACTGAGCATGGAATAAACTGTCACACAACCTGATCTTTCCAATACTTCAGTATTTGTGATTTTGTCTTGCCACTTAATACCAAGAATTCTTCGCAGACACCGCATATGAAAGCTGTTTAAATTGTTCTCTTGGTGTGAGTAAGTTGTCCAGGTTTCACTGCCATAAAGAAGAGTACTAAGGACACAGGCTTGATAGACAAGGACTTTTGTTTTGGCAGTAAGCTTCCTGTTCTCCCAGACTCTTTTTCTTAACCTGTTCATTGTTGTTGCTGCCTTACCAATCCGGATGTTGATTTCCTGATCTAGGGATAATTTGCTATTTACAACTGATCCTAGATATGTAAAATGGTCTACTATCTCTATTTCGGCGTCGTCAATAAAGATTGATGGTACCCCATGTGCACCTTGTGACATAATCTGTGTCTTCTTTTTGCTAATTGTTAAACCAAATTCAGAACAAGCATTGGAGAATGCAGATAGTAGACATTGCAATTCTTCCTCAGAGTGGGTCGTAACTGCAGCATCATCTGCAAAAAGCAACTCTCTGATCAGTACCCTCCTAATTTTGGTCTTAGCCTTCAATCTCTGAGCATTGTAGACGCCGCCATCTGAGCGTGAGTGAATGTATATACCACCATCCTGATCACGAAATGCATATTTCAGTAGAAGTGAAAAGTATATTCCAAAGAGGGTGGGAGCTAGTACACAACCTTGCTTAACTCCACTCTTGATTTCAAATTCTTCAGAAGTTGCACCATCAAACTTGATTATACCCTTCATGCCTGTGTGGAACGATTCTACAATGGACAGAAGAGTTGGTGGGCAGCCAATTTTCTTTAGTGCATTGAACAGACCCTCACGACTGATCAAATCAAATGCCTTTGTGAGGTCGATGAAGGCAATAAACAGTGGTTGATTCTGTTCACGGCATTTTTCTTGCATTTGTCGCAATGAGAATATCATATCAGTGGTAGACCGGTTCTGTCGAAAGCCACACTGTGATTCGGGGTAGACTTGATCTCCTAGGACTTGAAGTCTGCGCAGAACAATTCTGGCAAATACTTTTCCAACAATGCACAGAAGTGAGATACCCCTATAGTTGTTACAGTCGCTCCGATCACCCTTGTTCTTGTACAGCGTTATGATGTTTGAATCTTTGAAATCCTGTGGGACTTGTCCTTCACGCCAGCATAGCTCTATTAGCTGGTGGATCTGTAGAGTGAGTGTGTCTTGCCCACTCCTGATAATCTGTATTGGAATCCCATCCTTACCTGGAGCCTTGCCAGATGCAAGTTCATTTATAGCACATTTAACTTCTGTTATGGTGGGAAGTGTGTCCAGGTGGTCAAGAGTTGGTAGAGCCTCTATGGCGTTAAGGGCATCATCCGCTAGTTTGGTCTCACTTGAGTAAAGCTCCAAATAGTGCTCTACCCATCTGTCCATCTGCTGTTTCTTATCAGTGATGACTTCTCCAGTCAAGGTTTTCAGCGGTGCACTTCTTTTGATCACTGGACCACAGGCTTTCTTTATTCCTTCATACATGCTTCTTATGTCTCCCTTATCACTTGCGATTTGAATGGACTCACATAACTTGATCCAATAATCATTTGCACACTGCCTGGCAGCCTTTTGCACATCCTTCCTAGCTTGCCTTAGCTCACTCAGAGTGTTACGCGTTGGTCTTTCCTTGTTTCTTAAGAGAGCTTTCTTCTTCTTATCAATCAAGGGCTGCAGAGTCTCGCTGTTGGCCGCAAACCAGTCCTGCCTCTTATGATCCACAGTGCCGTAAACCCCTACGGCAGTTTTATAAAGAGTTTCCTTTATTTGACCCCACTTTTCATTTACTGTACAATTTTCTGGTGTATCAGTGAAAGCTTCTTCAAGTTGCTGTTGAAACTGAAAGCACTTTTCAGGATCATGAGTGTTAATAATATTAATCCTGGGGCTAGATTTGTGTTTAGCTGTGTAGATTCTCTTTGGTCTCAGTCTAACTCTTGCAACAACCAAAGAATGATCTGTATCACAGTCAGCACTGTGGTAACTACGAGTCAATGATATATGGTTCAGATGTTGTCTCCGTGTGATGATGAAGTCCAGCTGGTGCCAATGGCCGGATCTTGGATGTTTCCATGTGACCTTATGCATCTCTTTTGTTTTAAAAAAAGAGTTTGTAATACATAGGTCATTACTGGTGCAATGCTCCAGCAGCCTTTGCCCATTTTCATTCATGCGACCGATGTTGTATTTTCCAAGGGACACTGGCCATGAACTCGAGTCCTTGCCCACACGAGCATTGAAATCACCGAGCATATAAATGTAGTCAGATTTTGGAACTGCCTTGATCACAGAGTCTAACTCCTCATAGAACAAATCCTTCACATCATCAGAGGAATCGAGTGTCGGTGCATATGCAGTAATAATGGTGGCAAACCCACAAGAGGTTGCCAAGCGCAGGGATAATAGTCTTTCATTTCCTCCTGCTGGAATTTCAATCATTCCCAGTAGCGAATTCTTCACTGCAAAGCCCACACCGTGTTGCCTTTTTTCTGCCTGCCCTCTACCCTTCCAGAAAAAGGTGTAGTTGTTTTCCCTGAGTGACCCTTCCTCAGTGAGGCGAGTCTCCTGCAGGCCAGCAATATCAATGTTAAGACGATTGAGTTCGGCATCAATCACAGCCGTTTTTCTCACATCGTCAATATTGGTCAAGTCAGTGGAAAATCCTGGACACATGGTTCTCACGTTCCAGGTTGCAAGCCGTAGCTTGAGGTTTCTATTTTTATTTTTGTTTGTACCTGGTGCATTGGTTTTACAGCCTGCGATTCAGATTTTGTCCTAGCCCCAAGCACCCATTGAAGCAGGCAGGCTGTGGCGGATCAGCACCCAATTGGCTGGGGGGTGCCCAGCTTGAGGCGGGCGGTAGCTGATCAGTGACACCTATAGGTGTCTCCCACCGTCAGAGGCAACGCGTGGCGCCCTATGTCTACGCCAACTGACAAGGACTTATAACCCGTAACAGTTGCCTCTCGCTTTGATTCCGAGACCAGTTAAGACCAGGGATGGAGTTATTGCCTCTCCATAGCACAAAGCCTGGGCTGAAATATAGAGATCATGTGTTGCCCATGCAGCATGATCCCTCTCTCGGCCTGCCTAGTTCACTCCAGAGGAAAGGTAACACCCCTACATCTGGAACAAGACAAGCTGCAGAAGCTGCCGGATCAGCAAAGCAATGCTCTAACTGTCCGCCTGTCGGAGCTTCGATCCTAGACCAGTTGCCAACCAAGGCTTAGGGCCTGGTCTGCCCTAAGCGTAGTCCATACACACTATTATTATAGTAGTGATGGACTGAATTTTTCTTGTGGGTTGGTTTTCCCTATTAACAGTGTCCCATCAGGCGAACCCACTCTGACTTTAGAGGTACTTGTAATTTACATCCTCAAGTCAAAGACGATTGGTCAACATTTTAGTCCAGCTGTCCGGTGTAGGGGATGAGCTGCTAACCTCAGCATCAGCACACTGGATGTTTAAGAACCATTCTTATCCATTCGGGCATGCGGACCTGCGCAGTAGGGATAAAGAATGAAGAATGTTACATAATAAGCAAATGTTGCAGAATAAATGTCCTAACTCTAATGTATTACTAACCTTGCTATAAACATCATCATCATTATGTGCTATACTGTTCTGTTTCAGCCACTGAAACTGTATCATCAGTGTATCTTATGTTGTTTATTGTTTTCCCTTCATTGTAAAGTCCTGGTCTGTTCTCTGTCTGTTTGAATAGTTTCTCTGGATGAACATTGACATGCGTGGGGTTAATAAGGGAGTTGTGGTAGTGCAATGACTAGCATGCTTACGTGCCTGCCCGGTGGTCATATATTCAAAACCTCTTAGGGCTCGGAATTTTGTTTTTTATTGACATGGGCTCCCAAGTTGACCTAGCCTAAAATGGGTACTAAAATATGTTCAGGAAAGCTAAGATGACCAACTGATCTAACACTATAGGGATAGCACCATAAACTCAATACACCTCCTCGTGTGAAAATGAGGTCTTTACTCATGGGGGATTATACGGGCCCTTGTCTCACATCACTCTTTATATCTATTAGAGGTGATATATACTTTCCTTATTGAACTGTAGCTTTTTATGTTCCTCAGATTAAGTTAGTTATTAATCATCTATCCTTGCCGTCGATATGTTTTTAATTCAGGCATTTCATTATTAACTCTAACAAGTGCATTTTGATAGTTTATGAACTACAGAAAAATACTTCTTTGGGCCTCTGTATATTTTTTGCTAGTAAACATAATATTTCTTCTCATCCTCCAATTTTCTTTTGAAAACTTAACTGTTCTCCTAAAACTATACTATCTATATTATTTTGTATTCACTCTTATAAGATCTTGAATAGTATTTTTAATGTGTAGTTCATAAACTAATTACTCTAAAATCTGAGCACTCGGCTGCTCTTGATGTTTAGGTCAATATTTTGAACATTGAAGTATAAAACCTGTATTGTACATATAGCTCAGAAGACACTTTAAACTACCTTCAACAGTAGATGAGGTGCTCTGACCAGCATAAGGAGATGAACAGTGACTTGATTCACACTGAAATCTGACTTCATAGTCTGCACATTGTCCATTAGGCTGATCAAAATCAAAGCACTTCAAGCCACTATAGTTCAGGTCACACAAGACACTAACCTGAAATTTAATAAGAAATGTTATACATTTCTTCATTAATAATTAATGTTGACAAATGATTATTATTTTTTCAACACAACTCTCCAATGAATCCTGAATACCAAAGCACCAGGTATCGATAATATGTCAAGCAAACTTATCTAAGCAGCATGAGCAAGGTCCCAGGAAGGACTCTTCCATCACATGATACTATCAACCTAGAGGACAACTGGTCTGTACATCATATCATATCTGTCATCATATCACCAACTCTGTGGCGAAGGGGTTACGGTCTCAGTGGGAAATCCCACATACCACATTCAAAACACAGCTGCAGGCGATTTGGCAGCAGACCTCCTAGCGTTGGGTTTTAAAAAAAAATGGTATAGATGCCAGTCATTCAGAAAGCAAATGGCAAACTAATGAAGGTTAACTTGCCAAGAGATCACAAACAACCAAAAGGCTGGAGTTGACTGTGACATTCGGTAAAAGATATGCAACCAACTTAATCATATCACAACAGCTGTAGCTACGGAGTTCGTGCTTTGTGTGGCGCTTTCAGTGGGTCGCCCTGCAGAAAGAGACCGAGCCATATGGGATAAAACCCCGGTCAATGAAGTCTTTCATCGACAATGAACTGTATTTTTCGTGGACGTTTATGTTGGCATTCTGGCGGCGGCATTATGCACAGTGTACTTGTGCGGGCTGTTGGCTTGCCGACACTCCTGTCTATTCCATTGTTCACATGGGGCAGTGAGGAGCATTTTGTGATATTCACTGGCACAGGAATGGAGCAATATGGGGACGACCCGTTGCCGTGAAGTTGGAACTGCAACTAACTAACTAACTAACTAACAACAACAAAAGTCTACAGCATTGGACAGTAATCAATATGGTATGATAAGCCTAATATACCATGTTTAAAAAATACTACTGAAATTAATCAAGAGGAGAAATGAGAACAAGATAGATTCAGTGCTAAATGAATATCAGCTTAGATTTCACAAATAATCAGGCATCAGAGATGCAATGGAAATGCTGAGGTTTCTTGAAGAGAGAATAATACAATGACACAGACCATCTTTATTTGCTGTATTGAGCATAAAAATGTACAGAACAATGAGGGATGAAGTGAAGTTTTTCAATTTTGAAACAATCTGGTGTGGAGCAGTCAAAAATTACTTATAGGAAATTTAAACAGTAAATATTGCACTCAAAGAAGGAAAAACAAGTGCATCCCCCAATGAGAAATGGAGTGGGGTAAGGATGTTTATTATTCCATCCATCATGTGCCATGCCGGTAAGCGTGGGTGGTCATGATTGGCCATTTCACTCGATCACCAGAGTTGTGGATCAGCTCAGTGTTCTTGTCTCGACCATGCCATGTGGTCAAGCCATCCAGGTATTTACTTCTCTGTCTTCCCTTTGCTCTCTTCCCCTCAATCTTGTCAGTTGTCACCAAGTTCTCTAGTTTATGCTTATTGAGTTAAGGTCAGAGCCTGTACGTATGACACTTACTTAGAGGTTACGCCCAGCATCTGCTACATGCTATACTTTGTGAAAACTGGAAAAGTAAGTCCACACTGGCAACACAGAATTATAACCTTCTTCACCGTACTGCCTGCACATTCAGAAATGAACTATTAAGTCCTTCATAAATCGTGGGACATATTAGACATTCTCCATTCCACAATCAAAATTCTGATCATCAAGTGTAGTGACGGATTTTCTTTAATTATATCAGGAGGACCAAAGATGTTGAGCACTTCTATAAGATGACTCTGTGGTGCCCTATGAGGCAAGGATCCAACTGGTGCCACAAACATTGGCAGGTTTAAGCTGCCAAGAGAATGGCTGAGAACGGGTGACAATGGATGACAAGATTACAGGACTTCATTGGCACATTGTTATCTTGATAGATGATAGTTTGTTACATTGTGCTTCAAACAAGGCATAATAACTACAACCAGACCAGGGATGAGGTTATACCTCTCTATAGCACAAAGCTGGACTAAATTGTAGAGGCCATGTGTTGACCATCCAGCATGATACCTCTCTCGGCCTGCCTAGTTTACTCCAGAATGGGGTTATACCTCTCTATAGCACAAAGCCTGGCTAATTTGTAGAGACCATGTGTTGACCATCCAGCATGATCTCTCTCTCGGCCTGCCTAGTTTACTCCAGAATGGGGTTATACCTCTCTATAGCACAAAGCCTGGCTAAATTGTAGAGACCATGTGTTGACTGACCATCCAGCATGACCCCTCTCTCGGCCTGCCTAGTTTACTCCAGAGGAAAGGTAACACCAACACATCTGGAACAAGCCAAACTGCAGAAGCTGCTGGATCAGTCAAGCAATGCTCTAAATGTTAGCAAGCAATGCTCTAAATGTTAGCCTGTCAGAGCTTCATTCCTAGACCAGTTTCTGACCAAAGCTTAAGGCCAGGTCTGCCTGGCATGACATTTAGTCTTAGGTTACATTTCTTCACACCAGGGTAAGACTTGTATCCTCCCAATTGCACTCCTCTGCCCGAAGCCATTGGCACAATGTGAGGTGTCGGGTTTAGTGAGCATCACCTAATATTTGGTGGTAATAGAAGCAGGTAGTACCATCTACAGTCATATGGTAGCTCACTCATCGATGATTTCAACACTAATGATATACAATGACTTTAAACAAAAGAGCATGCAAACACATGCACATACAGTTCTATTATCTCAAGGTGAGAATGTTTTTAAAAACAAAGGCAATTAGAAAATAATTATCTTTAAAAAAAATAGACTTTTTAACAACAGAACTCCATGTTTATCTATATGTCAATGAAACCTCGTATACATAAAACTATGTGCAGTACTTAACTAATTAGCAACAATGCTTCACAATAATAATTACCTTTGATTTACACCCAAAACAAGGAAGCAAAGTAATTACAATGCTTATATAGATACAATATCCAAAGAAGCAAGTCTTGACAGAACAGATTCAGAAAATGAAGAACTCTTTACTACAGATGAAACAACTGATACACAAGAAATAAATGAACTTCTATTTGCAGACGATCAGTGCCTGTTTTACAGCAATGAGAGCAGACTACAGAATCATATTAATAATTTGAGTTCAACCTGCAGCAGATACAATATGAGTATAAACATAGCCAAAACCGAAGTAATGCAAGTTAGCAGGTCACCAGACCCACTAAGTATACAGATAAATAGCACAACTCTGAACCAAGTTAAAGAATTCAAATATCTTGGAAGTATGATCACAGAAGATGGCAGATTGGACAGAGAAATCGAAATCAGATGTCAAAAAGCTAGTGCACTTACATATCAACTATCACCCTTACTGAAACATCCAAATATACCCATGTCCACAAAACGACAGATAATAAACAGCATATTCACACCAGCCATGTGCTACCAATCTCAAACTTAGACTTTATCCAAATCACACTTTCGCAAAACCAACACCTGTGAGATGAGATGCCTGGGGAGAGCTGCCAACTTAACAATCCGAGACAGAATAAAAAATGCTGTTATCAGACAGACAGTGGGATCAACACTTTGTGCCACTTTTATTGAAAGACAGAAAATCAAGTGGTTTGGCCATGTCGTTAGAATGCAACACCAACAACTACCATCACTGGCCTTACATCAAAGATCATCTGCGACGAGACCAAGAAGAAAATGAATTGACGACGTCAAAGACATTGTACAAGCACACGGAATGACACTATCCAGGACCGCCCACCTGGCGCTGGAGCGCAAATTATTCCTTCCCACGGCGCTTGACGGCAGAAGTGGATGATGATGATGATGATGATGATATAGATACAATGTAAGAGAAAGAAAGAACAATGTATCGCAACAAATCAATAAGTATAAGAATTATTTTAATAATAATTACCTTTGATTTACACCCAAAAAAGGATGCAATGTAATTACAATGCTTATATAAATACAATGTAAGAGGAAGAAAGAAAGAACTGTGTTAAGTAATGCATATAAGCACAATATCAAAAGCTAATATACAGCATTGTTAATGCAAGAATAAATTTACATATGAAAATGTTTCATAATGCTTTCATACTTGTCCAAGCTCTTCAGCAGTCTTTCTTGAAGATGAGTCTCTGCATTCAATAGCTAATATGTCCGCTGTATCACAGAAAGTGTATTTGGATCGAAGTTGTGAAATGCTCTCTTCCTCTCCCATATCACTAGGTTTCTGGCCATTCATCCATTCAGTCCAACCACATCCTGGGGAACCTGTAATTCATTCAACACAATATTGTTATATGAGATGCTTACAGTATTACACAAGTTATCACATATACCCTGGGAAACCTTACTTCAAACAGCATAAGCTGTTGTTATATATGAAGATCACTACAAGCTATCAAATAAACCAGAGCTCCATGGCAAAGTGGTCAAAGCCGCCTGACTCAGGCTCTGTAGGTTGTGGGTTCTATTCTGGGCTGCATCCTTCGGTTCACAAGTGCATTTTTTCAGCGCCTCCTGAGGGTCATCGCTGGATCTACAGAGTTTGTGCTTTGTGCAACACTTTCCGCTCTGCGGAAAGAGACGTAGCCATATGGGATAAAACCCAGTACAATTAAGTCGACCCTGTCGACTTGTAAGTGACTTCAAAAAAAAAAAAACCAGAACAGACTGTAACTCAATCAACATAGTGCTATTATACATGAAGCTTACACAAGTTATAAAATACACCCTGGGGAACCTGTAACTCAATCAACACAGTGTTATTATACATGAAGTTTACACAAGTTATAAAATACACCCTGGGGAACCTGTAACTCAATCAACACAGTGCTATTATACATGAAGCTTACACAAGTTATAAAATACACCCTAGGGAACCCATAACTCAATCAACACAGTGCTATTATACATGAAGCTTACACAAGTTATAAAATACACCCTAGGGAACCCATAACTCAATCAACACAGTGCTATTATACATGAAGCTTACACAAGTTATAAAATACACCCTAGGGAACCCGTTACTCAATCAACACAGTGTTATTATGCTAATATATACTTCATCCTTTGAGTGCTAACTGGTGTATACAAATATGGGCCTAGCATCATATACACAATAGACCTCAGGTGGGACAAAGGTTCTTTTACCTTTTATTTTGTTCTAAGCTCATATATATACATATATATATATATATAGTAATGGTGTTGCAGTACAGGTGTTGATAAGTTAAAAACAAAAGGCACATCTTTGAGTTGTGATGTATTTTGTTTGGAACTGAATGTATTATTAGCGCAGTGTAAGTTTGAACACAACTGACATTCTTCATTGAAGGTCTAGTTCAGTTTAGCCTCCGTAAAAGTATGCTGCTTTGAAGAAAAACCCTAAAAGCTCAGGGACCCTAGAATTGTTGCTATGTCAGGTTACTCAGTCCACAGGCTAGTATGAAGTCTTTTTAACATGTTACTCCACAATAAACTTAGTTTTGCAATTGCTTCTTCTTCTTCTTCTTCTTCTTCTTCTTTCGTTCGCTTGAAATATGTCTATAACTGCAGTGCTGTCTCTTGTATGAATTGAACTGTCTTTTTCAGTTCACACAGCGGTCCATAGAGTTTATCTTCCAAATGCAATTGCTTATTAACATACTCTTTGAAAATTAAGATGGTGGATTCCCCATGTCTCCCACATTCCTCACATATGAGTGTTACAGGATTGACAGCAACTCCATATCACCTCCAAATCTACAAAATATTGAATTAACAGAACATCACAGGAATTTTTACTCAAGGACACAAGACCTTTGGTTAATCAACACAGAACTGGTATGATATATTCTGGCGGAGATGTTAAAGAGGAGATTGGAGCACTATGGACCTCTCTCAAGTGTGATAATGATGATCTTCACTAATCACTATGCTATAAATATTCTATGATGAATAACTTTTTGTAATGTTGGAAATCTAACTAAGGCAGAGTCAGTTAAAGCTCCCATTTATCAAGTTCAACTGTTGATGGATATTTTTGTAGTGTGCACATAGGCTCTTCTATGATTTTGCCTTATTTACAAAGGCTAGGCATCACATCCCTAAGGTTAGAGAGGTGTATATCATTCTCAGGTTCCTTACTTAACTGATTGCCTGCCGGAGACCGAATGGTCGGTTCTAGAGCCCAAATTTGGTACCCAAAAACCGACTCATCGGTTCCGTATATATAGTGCTCTAATTGATCCGTTTCTCGGTTTTAGTCCACAATTTTTAGTGTCCCATTGAATTAAAATTTAGAAGGAAAGATTTCCTTTCCGTTCGTGTGCACAATCACGCATGGCCAACAAGATTAGCACGCATGGCATGAGATTCCAAATGATTGTAGTGCTTCGAAATTCAAAGTGCAATACCTTCTGGTTCTGGACCTCGTATATTTTAATAAAATTACCGTTTTAAACAATTTTATATTATAGTTATTGTGATGTAAAGGACTTTGTGAAAAATTCTAAAACCAACCATGTGCAGTAGTCAGTTAATTATTTAGAAGACGGTCAGATAATATAAAAAGAAATTTTACAGTGACAGTTCCTCAGAATACATGGCAATATAAGAAGATGTGAAAATTATGTGCTTCATAATTTTATGATTTCATTGTGTTTTATTCGTGTTATGGAGCAGTTCTTGTGATATTCTTGAACACAAGTGGTGTGTGTACCATTATTAACAAAATTTAACTGGATTAGCTGCGACGGATAGAAAATAACACCTTGGTAAGTGAATTTTTTTCATATTTTTTAACACTTTAATTTCAATTGTTATTACTAAACCTCTCATTATTGTCATAATATTTGTAACCTATGCATGTTCCCTGTGCAATTCTCTTTAATTTGATATGTAATACAATAAATCTGCTACCATTTTAACCATTTTAAAAGCATTATTGTGAAACACCCCTATTCAAATTTCCTGCCTTGAATTTCTGTTTGGTCAGGACCACTTTTTTGTTTGGCAGGCAATCAGTTAACTTAAAATGTATTCTGATTTGATAAACAAAGCTTAAGAAATACTCAACTCGAAATGAAAACAGTTACAAGAAATAGTGTGGCGTCATCCGATTTTAATACAATCATATAAGACTAAAACACACATACATACACACACCATGAACCAAGGCCAGAATATACTCACTTGCATTAAATGATGATGTAGGGCTGCTGTGGCTAGGTACTTGGGAAGTTAAGTGTGCTAAACACAAAAGAGATAAATATAGTATCATGAAACCTATATTTTTAACAAACAAAACTTCAATGATTTATCATGAAATGAATTTTCTTAATTTTTATATACTTCTTTAAAAAGCAAAAAAATTCAAATATCAAATTATTTCAGTGGGTTTATGTAGTACTAAGATTTATACAGTGTTTATGTAGCATAAGACTGAATACTTTATCCAAATCTGCACTATTGACAACACACACACAGCACAACTACACCTGTCATCCCTGACAAACCAGAATGAACTATCTCAACTTGTGTCCTGTCTACATTTATGTGAAATGTCTACAAGATACAGAAACAAGTGTCTACAAGATACAGAAACAAGTGTATAAGTTGGAATAAAAACCTATCATGATACACATTATATAGTACTATATGTCAATTTTAATAATCATTACAATAAGAAAGACAGAATTAAATTCATAATGGCATTGTGTAATTATTAACAAATTAATCAGTATTAAAATATCAATTCAGTACACAATGAATAAATTACATTGTTAATGTTCATAATAACATTTGTATATCATTTCATATTCATAAATACCCTGTTATACAACACTGACAATAATTGCTGTTAGAATTTATGTTCTATATATTTGCACCTTGGCACATAATTTTATAAATTTATTAACAATGTATAGTATGCCATTCTTACAGTGACTCAGTTAAGCTAACTTACATGCACAGGCACAGTAAACAGTGATTTCATAATCATAACATCTGCCATTATTTTGAAAGTCAAAGCATTTTAAGCCATCCTCCAAATCACAAGTGACATTTTGTCCACTATCAGCTGCTTCCTTTAGTGTGATTGCATCACGACACATTATACGAGTGGGCTTGGCACAAATATGGTACAGTTTCTGCAAGGTTGACAGCAACTCCATGTCACCTCCAGAATCTACAAAACATTGAATTAACATGAGATCACAAAAAATTCATTTCATGCATAATAGCAAACTATGTTATTACTCAAGATATTTACCTACATAGGTATCAATCTTCATGGCAGCATGTTGTTTCAAATAATATTATTTCTAAGTCTGAGGTCTTTTCCAACAATTTGTAGATCTGCAAAGCATCTTTATCATGCCGGTATTTCTTACTCTAATGAAGGTCTTAGTGTAATCAATAAAGCATTGGTGTAGCTTTTTGCTTACTTCTACTGTATGATCTATTAATATTCTAAGCAAATATGCATCATTTGTTGTACACCTGTCTTCTGCAAAACCACACTGATCATAACCAAATTTTTGGTTATATTTTCTTCCTACCCTTTGCATGATGATTCTGAGTAAAATCTTTCAGATATGACTCGTTAAGTTAATTTATGGATGTCAATCACATTCTAAGGCTTCCGATTTCTTTAAGATTGCAATTAACGCAGATTTACATAAGTCAACTGGAATGTCTCCAGTGTCACAGATTGTGTTCAGCAGCCTGGTGGATAGCTATGGTAATGTTTGTCAATGTTGCCAGAAGAGGCCAGTTACAACATACTTTTTAATGATTTATAACTTGTGAATGATATTTCCAACATGTGCAGTGTGCTATTCTTCTGATCTGAATCCAATTATGGAAAAAAATAAACAAAGTTACAAAAATGTACAATATCCATCCAAAGTTATGGAGCAACATCGAACAGTGAAGGTGTGAAAGAAACACATCCTCAGTGCAATTGTTCTTTTCCAGTTACATTTATAATGCCACTTTAGTTTGAAATGGTGCTATTATTTTATCTCTTACACTAATTACTATCACTTACATCTTTCCGTCGCCCTGCTACTGAGTGAGTGTGTGGTGCGACACTGTGAGCTATGAAATTTGTGTGGAATGCTTTTACATCTGTCCGCTCTTGTTTGCACAGTGAACTGCATGTTCGGAACAATGGCTGGCTGTCGCTGAATTGACTGGTTTGCCTTTCTGGTTCATGAGTGCATTTTCAGGAGACTACTGGGAGTCATCGCTGGAGGTACGGAGTTTTTTGTGCTTTGTGTGGTGCTTCTAGCAGGTTGCCCTGCTGAAAGAGACTGAGGCATGTGGGATAAAACCCAGGTCAATGAAGTCTTTCTGGTGACTGCCGATTTCATCGACGATGAACTGTACTTTTCGTGGAGGACTTCTGTGTTGGCATTCTGGCAGCGGCATTATACACAGTGTAACTCCGTGGGCTGTTGGCTTGCCGAGACTCCTGTCTGTTCCACTTTTCACATTGGGCAGTGAGGAGCATTTTGTGTGATATTCACTGGCACAGGAACAGAGAATAATGGGGACAACTCGTTCCCGTGAAGTTAGAACCGTGACTAACTAACTGATTAACAAACATCTTTGCTGTAGGTAGAGATTTTTCAATATTGAAAACTCACACTAAAGACACTTATCTTCTTTGCACTACTTACAATGTTTTGACTTTCTTATTTCTAAAAAAACACAAGCATGTTAACTATAGGAACATTCTGTATAAAAGTACACTGCTATATCTAGCTAATATTTCACAAATAATGTGAGTAAAGACATTTTCAGACTCAACTCTCATGAAAAAACATCACAAACTGTGTATTACTATTTAATACTTAATTTAAACACTCTGGACATTCCCATTCATGCTCATTCCCCCTCTTCAAATGCCACTGGGGACCTTAAATGCTGAGTATTCCAGTAACAATTTGATTACAAGACCACATGGATCTTCTGTGCTCTTAGTATTATCCAGACCCTCGGCTTCATTCTGAGAAAGTCTGTCCAGATATGGATACTCCATCTGTTCAGTTGCACTCTCCACACAATCAGACTGCGTATTTAGTTTTCAGACTAAAAGTTTGCTAAATACCTGAGTAACTGCTAACTTTATGTAGTTTTCAGATGAGACTTGCTAAATACCTCAGAAACTGCTAGCTTTATTTATGCAGGTTTCATATGAGGCTATTGCTAAATATCTCATTAACTGCTAATCTGACTGAAACAAGGGGTGACAGCTGTCAAGCTGATACCGAAAAATGAATGAATACAAAATATAACTAGGAAGCTCAACAAAAGTCTTTATCAGTGAACAAAAACACAAGAATACTAAGCTAGAATACAGAAATATCATGATGAGAAATAGTTATCCATATGTTTCACTGAACCACATTAACAAATCACATTAAGCTTGGGAAATGAGAATACAGAATGGCAAAATAAGATAGGAATGTTGAAAGACTAAAAAAAGGAAAAAGCGTGGGGATGAGGCAGGGATGTGAAGTTACTGCGCATAAAACTAGAATTGAGAACACATATATGCACACACAGACACACATGTGCATGCACGTACGCAGCACACATATATCACTTATTGCTCATTTGATGAAAGTAGTTTTCTTACTAAACTCTTAGTAAATATTCACTAGCTGCATATTTAATGTATGCAGTTTTTAGACTAAATTATTACTTAATACCTCACTAACTGTTAATTTAATTGAATCACCTTTCAGATTAAATTCTTGCTAAATACCTAATTAAATACTTTTTAAAAAGTTGCTTCAAAGTTGACAGTGTCGACTTCGTTGCACCGAGTTTTTATCCTATTTGGTTCAGTCTCTTTCCTCTGTGTGGAAAGCGTTGCACGAAGCATGAACTCCGTAGCTCCAGCAACGACTCTCAGAAGTCTCAGAAAAAATGCACTCATGAACCGAAGGACATGACCCAAAATCGAACCCACAATCTTCGGAGCCCGAGTCACGCAGCTTGACAACTTCACCACAGAGACCCCCGAATCATAATTAATTGCTAATTGGATGTATGTAGTTTCCAGACTAAACTGTTACTAAATACCTCACTAACTTCTCATTTCAAGAAAGTAGTTTACAAAGATGAAATACTAACTTGTACTTGGTGTGTTCTCATTCATCCAGTCACTCCATCCACACAGTGGTGGTTGTAGAGGTAATGTAGCACCAGTGGGCAGTCTTGTAGAGCATGCCTCTATGCTACTACAAACTGCCTCTCCATGGAAGCAACTACATATGGAACACTCATGTTCAGGGTTCTCCCATGTTTCAAAGGCCTAATGAGAGATGGTAATAGTGAACATCAATAACATACATTTGGAAAAACTATCTGAAAATTCATAATCAATAAATGTAGTTACGTTAAACAGTTTGTCGATGTATCAATAAATAACAGAATAACTGACTGGAACCCTGCCATCTTGACAGACGATAGTTTGTAAAATGGAGTTATACCTCTCCATAACACAAAGCCTGGGCTGAATTTATAGACCATGTGTTGCCTATGCAGCATGATCCCTCTCTTGGCCTGTCCAGTGTACTCCAGAGGAAAGGCAACACCAATACGTCTGGAACAAGACAAGCTGCAGAAGCCGCGGGATCATCAAAGTAATGATCCAACTGTCCGTCTGTCAGAGCCTCGATCCTAGACCAGCTGCCAATCAAAGCTTAGGGCCTGGTCTGCCCTGCCATGACATTCAGTCTTTAGGTTGCATTTCCTCGCACTAGGATAAGGCTTGTACCCTCTCAATTGAGCTCCTCCGCCCGAAGCCGTTGGCACAATGTGGGGTGTCGAGTTTGGTAAGCGTCGCCCAACATTCGGCGCTAACAGAAAGCAGGTAGTACCGTCTACTGTCATACGGTAGCTCAGTCATATCTAACTAAGACCTGACACCAACAGAATAATTATGAAGAAATAAAAGGGGGGTTATGAAGGGGTTATGAATGCAATTTGCAATCCTGCAAACTGCATTCAAAACACAGCTGTAGGAAATTTGGAAGCAGACCACCTTACATTGGTTTTCATACAACAGTATGTGTGCCAGACATTCAGAAAGCAATAACAAACTCCATCTATCCATCATGTGCCATGCCGATAAGCGTGGGCGGTCATATTTTGCCATCTCACTCGATCACCAGAGTCGTGGATCAGCTCCGTGTTTCTGTCTCGACCATGCCACGTGGCCAAGCCATCCAGTATTGTCACCAAATTCTCTAATTCATTTCTTCTCATAACATGCCCAAAAAATTGTGACTGTCTACATCTAATGACTCTAATCAGTTTATGATCTTCATTTATTTCTTGAAGGACTTGCTCATTGGTTTTTCTGTCTATCCATGGTATTCTTTGCATTTTCCTCAGAAACCACATTTCCACAGCCATCAGATGTTTTTCAGCTTGACTGCTCATTGTCCATGCTTCACATCCATACAAAAGTACAGGTTCTATGTAGCACTTCAACACTCTTTTTCTCGTTTCAATTGATAAACAAACTTCTGAACATAAACTTGTCAAGAAATCACAAACAGCCAAATAAATGCTGGAATTGAATGCAACATTGTGTAAAGGATATGCAAATAACTAATTATGATAAATAATGTCAAAATAAATAATAAATAACAAAAATTATGATAAACAATATAAAGATGTATCAATTCATAATATACATTAGTGGAGCAGTGATTTTTATCACAGAAATAGGAACAAGTGAAGGCCACTGTGTTGTATAAACATGGAAACCATAGGTACCTCACTGCTGAGGCCAGCTGGCTCTTTGTTGGTTTTACAGAACCTCTAAGTACCTCACTGCTGGGGCCAGCTGGCTCTTTGTTGGTTTTACAGAACCTCTAAGTACCTCACTGCTGGGGCCAGCTGGCTCTTTGTTGGTTTTACAGAACCTCTAAGTACCTCACTGCTGAGGCCAGCTGGCTCTTTGTTGGTTTACAGAACCTCTAAGCAAGACTTCTGCCAATATGCTTGTTGTGCACTATGACTAAATGCCAGTCACAGACCTGAACCGAACTAGCAGAATATCTCAGAGTTTGTGGAAACCCAGAGATGCAGTGACCAGAAACCACAAAGTCACAACACCTCTGACTCTCATCAGTCAAATCAGTGCAATTAATAGTTCTCTTAATGACAAATTGTTGCTTATATCTATTGAAAGCAATGTTCTACCAAATGACAGATAACTGCAATGAGGTGAAATCTTGCTACTCTATTGTCTTATCAGTTTAGTGTTATAAGCATTTCAATTGCAAATTCACTGTCAATTTAGAATAAGTGCTGCTGACAATAAATTAACAACTTGATTTCACTAAGGTACAATATTCAAGGCACAATAAATAAGGCTTAAAACTTAAGTTTTAATACTTAAGAGACAATAAATAAGACATAGTACTTATGTCACAATAAATAAGGCACAATACAAGCTACATATAAAAGCTCTTATTTATAAAGCATTAATGATATGTGCCTGACCTTTGCAGGAGTTCCATCTGGTCTAAGGCATGTACATAGAGCTTTGGGAACACAGGTGCGAGAATCAATAAACTTCTCATCGTCTTTGCAGGTCAGTCTGGTCACTACCTGTGATCGTCTGCACCCAGGTACACAGTTGTCTTCAGGAGTCAGAACACCGCTACATGCCCCACTTGAACGACCCATATAATCACAAACCTCAGCACAGGTGAAAGCACAATTATGCCACTCTTCTCCAGGTAAACAAGAGCCTAGACATGTTCAGAAAAATATATACTTGCAGTTTAATCATGAAAATATTTTGAATGAGCTTAAACCTGCAAAGAAAAGTATAGAATTGTGGTTTTATCATGAAAATATTATGAATGTGCTAAAAATGTTCAGAAAAATACAGAATTGTGCTTTTGTCACGACACATATTATGAATGTGCTAAAACATGTTCAATAAAGGTGTGAAATGTTATGAATTTCATATATACTAAGTGTCACTTTCTTACAATTATTTCCTTCGCCAAATGAACTCAAATGTAAGCATTTTCTGCTTGACAATGACTCAATCTGTTCATCTAATGCCAGGACTTGGTCACCAGCCAGGAACAAATGTCCCAAAAGTCAAACTGTTAGTGGTTAACTACACAAATATTCAGTGATGTTAGTATAGTATATATAGAACCTCTTCTGCTGTGTGGCAGTGAATGTGGGAATGTGAATGAACAGATTAAGAAAAGCTTGGCAGCAACAGAGATGTGCTTTCTGAGATGTATGTTGCAATACCTGAGACTGCCAGATGAACTAACAGTGATTGCCTGGAAGAGGCAAACAAAGAGTCAAACAATGTTCTGTGATCATGTTCTTTTAGTAGTAGAAGAGGCAGAGGCAGACCAAGAGAAATGATACTGGCTGGCCTAAGATGGTGACATGGAGGAATACAATCAATAGAATTAGTCCAGAGCACCAAGGTCTGAGATCTGTGGAGATAATGACTACCCCCACCAACTGGCAGGGCACATGATGATGACGATATATTTCCACTAATTGTGAGAGCTGTGGTAGCACAGTGATTAGTGTGCTTGCTTACCCACACAGATGTTCAACACTGAATCCAGCCAGACTAGTGAGAGGATTGGATTTGTTGCACATAATAAAGATGTCGATTGCAGAAAGATTTAGTAAGACAATAATGGACAGCACAGATATGCTGAGATCCTGCAGAGAGACAACAAATACAAATTCAAATACTACGCTCACTAAGACACCAGACAAGGTAGGCAAAACCCATACTTTCATAAAGTCCATTTGTTAGTAAATAGAAAATGTCTCCATTAATAATAGCATTATCCTTGATCTTTCATATTGTTGTAACTTTCTCATAACAATCTCATCTCATAATGTGGCCAAAGATGAATGTCTCGTCCTTATGTGGATAACCATCTGTATTTGTGAAAATGTCTCTTGCAGTGCTTGGAAATTGGTCATCCTGTAACATTACACATATCTAAGGCAAGCTTCACTCTGTAATATAGATCTCAAGTAACGACAGACATCTCCATAATGTAAATGCTCACTTGTAGTTCTTGTCGTGTCAAGAAAACCAGGTGTTGAGAATTGAGGTGCTTTTGTTGAGACTGATGTTTTGCCTGTGGAAAAAAAGTGAATATTATGTGATAGTTCATATAAAGCATTATCAGTGTTATAGGAGTTAATGTATGGTCTGTTGGAAATGTGTTAATAACAGAAAGGATGACAATGAGCTCACCTTACATGAGCAATGACCAACATAAATACCTGTCAGCATAATACTCAGGATTTGTGGACAGTTAGGGAACCTGGTCAGAGCTTACCTTAACACAAGAGTTGTTGTTCTAAATCTACACGTAAGATTAAGGGCATTAGATATGTGAAGGGAAATGAAGCATGTTTGTTTGAGCTTGTGTTTTGACTTGCTATTCATGTTTACAGTGACAGAGGGAAGCAGGAAGGCAGGGCATTTGTATCAGCATGATGTATAGTGACTGTTGGACTAGACAAATTTATTAATCCTGCAGCTGTGGCCAATAGTAACCATAGTCGACCTATCTTCTATGATGACTTATTTACATCATCAAGAGCCTACCCACGTCCAACAATGACTTACACCAAGTGGAATAGAACAGGCAGAAATCAGAGCTGTGTATTGTGTTTCTTTGTAGATAGAACCCCAAGCATGACCAGAAGCCTGGCACAGCTGCATAGGAAGGGAAATCTCAGGCTATGAATAGTAAGTGGAGGCTTTACAGGTGTGGTCTAACTGGAGAGCTCTATGGGACATGTCCAAAATCTAGTGGGTCTCTACTGTATTAACCAACATGTCATAGCTAGATGCCATCCAGCAGTTTGTTGTCACTACTGCTCTGTCTTGTACTTTATCTGCTGAACAATAATCACCAGTTCCCCTAGACTTAACCCAAGTATTACCATGACTAGCATTGTTTTGTTGCTTTTATTCCAATGCTGCTGAGTTGTCTTCTCTTGACAGCCCAGTGGTATGTACTGAAGCGCATTAAAGACACATTACTATTATATTTACTGATGCCAAGAAGCTGGAGAAAAAAGTGTGAGAATGGATTTTCCCCGTGTTTGTCATGAGGTAGAGAGTGAATGGCCACTGGAATGGAAAGTGCATGATTCAACCCATTAGTTTAAAATGATTTCCAACAGCTATGATCCTAAAAATGTGTATGCTTTGTGGCAGTATACTCGGTATAAAATGGCCGCCGAGACAAAACAACCAGTACATGTGCTTGAAATGTCACAAATATCTTAAAATGACCGCCAATGAGCCATTAGTATGTTGGAGATCGGAATAAGCTCACAAGCTCTTGCCAGAAGGATTAATTTCCACCACAGCACTATTGTACGTCTCAATAAATGTTAAGGAACCACTGGCAGTGCCCGGGACTTCTGAGTGGCCAACCACGAGTTACTACTCCTGCCATGTCAAACAGCAACAGCAATAGTGGGTAGACATGGTCAAGTCTCTCTCTCGAATGACAGTCATATGAAACTCAGAGATACAAGCTCCTCTTGTCTTGTATTTTCTTACTTAAATATCTCTATCTGTTCCCCTATATGTGTTTATGCTACCTACATAGGTGTATGATCCCACATCTTGTTCATGGTTGGTTGAATTTTGCAACTGCTTTCTATGGGATGGGGTAGGTAACTCCAAGGGCCACTATTCTTTGTCAACTTTTATGACATGCATGATAGACATCAGTGTCACTATTCTTTGCTTCCCATAAGAGGCCCAAAAACACATGGGTGGTGGTTTACCTACTCAACAAATTTCTTTACTTAGTGCACTTATAAAATGTTAGCTGCTTTGATATTTTGGGATATGCAGCACTGATTCCTTCTTTGTCAGCCTGTTTTTATCAATATACTTCAAGACTTAATGACAGAATGCAGTCAATTTATACATCAACATAGATATCAATTTAATATGAAAGATAGCACTTACAGGAGATAATTGCTAACTTATTATGGTCAGATTAAAGAAACAGTATTTTACAAGAGGAACCTGTAATGTCAACTGACCTGAACATTGGTCTCCCCAACACAGTACTCGCACTTCATAATCCAGGCAATGACCGTCGCTTTGTTCACTGTTATAGCACCGGAATCCATTCAAAAAGTCACACGCCAGATGGTTTTCCCCAGAATGAGAGAACAATGTCTCAGTGCCAGCTACACGGCATTCAATGTTAATAATATTAGAGCACACACCAAACACCTTTTTGATGTCACTGATGGATTCAAGGTCACCCGCGCCACTCTCTGGCCTGTCAGCATTTAACCAGGGTGACCATGCACAGTTGACCTGTATTTTAGATGCTGTCGGTACATCTGATGAGAACAAATAAATTACATACACTTCAATTAATGGCTAAAAGAATAAAAAGAAATGGTTCTTGCGCTCACACATTGTTTCACAAAATTACATAGTAAAGGCAACATGTTTTTAACATCACTTGAAATATAATAAAGAACACTAATTGAATTTGAGAATTCATTTCTGTACATTGCTAACCAAATCGAAAGAAAAAAAATAATGGCTGCATGGAATTCTATTTACTTATTTTTCACTTGTACCCTCTAATATAAAACTATGTTAAAATAGTTTATAACATGAATCATTTTAGTTATCATACATACAAGAAACAACATGCATTAAAGGCATAACCACCTTTATGATTCATACATACAAAACTTATTGCCATTCCTATGGTTTGTAGCAAATTAAGAGTTAATTATACACAATGTTTAAAAAAAGAAAAGCCATTGTAAATCAACAACAGTAAGAAAATACATAGAAGGGGTAAATAGAACACAAACAGACCAAGACATACTGCAAATATATAAAAAGAACAATATTCATCAATGAAAGCTTGCCAATATAATTTTTTCATTTATATGTGTTATATAATATTGTGAACTATATTAACTTACTGCTAGTGCTTCATAATAATAAGTAATAACATCTGATGGGAGATGCCTTGAAGAGATTAGAACAAGAATCGCCATGGCAAAAGTAGCCTTTAGCAAGATGAAAAACATACTGACCAATAAAAAGATGTCAATTGAAACAAGAAAAATAGTGTTGAGATGCTACATAGAACCTGTACTTTTATATGGATGTGAAACTTGGACAATGAGCAGTCAGGCTGAAAAACATCTGATGGCTGCAGAAATGTGGTTTCTGAGGAAAATGCAAAGAATACCATGGACAGCCAGAAAGACCAATGAACAAGTCCTTCAAGAAACAAATGAAGATCGTAAACTGATTAGAGATATTAGACACAGACAGTCAAAATGTTTTGGGCATGTTATGAGAAGAAATGAAATGGAGAACTTGGTGACAACTGGTAAGATCGAAGGGACCAGACCAAGAGGAAGACCTAGAAGCAAGTACCTGGATGGCTTGGCCTTGTGGCATGGTCGAGACAGAAACACAGAGCTGATCCACGACTCTGGTGATCGAGTGAGATGGCAGAACATGACCGCCCATGTTTACCGGCATGGCACATGATGGATAGATGGAGTGCTTCATAAGGTTCCATTTTAACCTACTTAAATGTGCTAGTGCTCAAGAAGATACCATGTTAGGTTACTCAAATGTGCTGGCGCTAGTGCTAGTTAACCTATTCAAAACGTGTCAATGCCCTAAGAGATGATATGTTAACCTACTCAAATTTGCCAGTGCTCAAGGAGGTGTCAAGTTAACTTACTAAACTATGCTAGTGCTTCTGGAGGCACCACTTGGAAATACTCACAAACACTAATGTTGCAAATGGCACCATTTAATCTATTCAAATATCCTATTGCTCCAGGGGATGCCATCATAAATTACTCAAATGGCACCATTTAATCTATTAAAATATGCTATTGCTCTAGGGGATGCCATCATAAATTACTCAAATGGCACCATTTAATCTATTCAAATATGCTATTGCTCCAGGGGATGCCATCATAAATTACTCAAATGCAAAACTGCTCCAGGATTTGTTTTTTCCAACTGCTTTGAACTCAAGCATAGCCTACATACTGCTGCTACTATTACTAGCTGTTAGTAATAGGGAAAGCACTGAATTGATATTTGTGTGTGTGTTAGCCTTCCCTATTACCAGTGCCTCCCACCATAAGGCGAACCCACTCTGACTTCTGAGGTACTTGTAATTTCCACCTCCAAGGTCAAGGACTATAAATCAACATTTAAGCCCAACTGACCGGTATGTAACTTGAGCCCACTATCCCATTATATGTGCACCCGAAGTTTAAATGCAAGCACTTTAATTCCTCTAGTAAATGTGTGTACGTTAACTTACACATCTGTGCTTGCAACCTAGTCAAATGTGCTTGGAGCTCAAATACTTTCAAACACTTGATAACATAATTAGAGATCGATGACAAGGTTAATGACAAGCCTTGTCATTAACCTTCATCATTGTATGGGTAGTTTCTGTGAAATGTACAGCACTTTGATTCTATGAGCTACGATAGTGTGGTGGCCAGCAAACTTGCCCAACATGACTGGTGGTCATGTGTTCAACTCCATTATGAAATGGGAATAATTTTCATTGACCTGCACTTGGAGGTCTACCCAGCCTAAAATGGGTGCTAGGAACTAGGATATTGGCCATCTAGTTTGATTGATATGAACATATAGGGCCAGCACCATGTACCCTTATGCCTTTAAAAGTGGCCCTTCACTTTAATCATCATCAACATCTTTAATGTTGAATCTAAATGAGAAATGGAGTGTTGAGTATTATGATTGATTGATTGATTGATTTAGGAACCGACATCACAGCATTCGGAGCATTCCCATACATGCTCCTTCCCCATCCTCAGCAGCCAGCGAAGAGTTCCAACACCAATAATGCCAGTAGCAATCTGATTATATGTCCGTCTCGCCTTTCTTCTGAGAGTTGAGCGTCAGCCAGATCCCCTCGTCACTCCTTGCTGTCTCGTTCTTGCCAGACCATGGTGATCCATCTGCTCCTCCGAGGTGTACACATGCTCCCACATGGCCGCAACCATGTCTGCCTTGCCATGCATCAATACACCACCAAGTTTTGCAGAGCCAGCCAATCTGTCCGCCTGTTCATTCCCCAGCACACTGGCATGCCCCAGAGAAAAGATCCAGGAGCTGCTTGCCACCCGTAACCTCCGAAGCGAAGCAAGCCACTCTGCCCGAAGCTTGCCTGTCCTCACCTTCCTCAGCATGTTTTCTGAGTCAGTTACAATCACAATGTGTGTGTGTATCGTATTCTCCATCCAGAGAAAAGCTGCACTGACTGCCTCCATCTCCATTCTTAAGCTAGATGTTGTGGTATCATATGCCAGGCTCTCCTGCACCAAACGTCGACCATTAGCTTTTGCTAAGAACCTCCAGGCACTTCTCCTACCTCTCAACACTGACCCATCTGTGTAGATAATCACATCACCCAAGCGAGCATTATCCTGAATTAGTTGCTGGATTTGGACTTCCATGGCCCCTGCTGGCCACTCCCTGCACTCCCGGTGCCATGTAGTTTATTCCATGGAGTTTCTCTGGTGTCTGATTGATGTTTCTGACTCTAAAGTGACGTTTTGTTCTCCGCCAAAAACATCTAGCCTACTTTCCTTGTGTTTATAAATAATGTCGTGATAGGTCACGTCACACGGTCTCCCTTTTGTCGACTGCGTTTAATACTTCTCATGCCATGATCAGATCGGTATCAACTGATCTAAGGCACTCGGCTCAATGTGATTACAAATCTGCACAAGTCTGACTGCTCTGCTGGTACTCTGACCCACTCCTCTCCTCACCTAATGTTCTCCAAGATGCACACCTGTTTGATCGTATCCTCCGCCTGAGCCATCCATGATTTCCCTCTTATCAATTGCTGAGCACCACATCGCCTCATGCAAAGGGTGATCTGTGTCTGCAGCTACTCTGAGGTATGCCTTCGCCTACCAGCAACAGTCGGCAGACCAAGGATGTAACACATACACACTACTGGGGTGTCTCTGGTGCATCCCAGAATGACCCGCATAGCTTCGTTTTGTATGCGCTCTAATTTTACCAGCCGACTCTTTGAGACAGTGAGCAGTCATAGTCCATAATCAATCACTGAGAGGATCAAGTGCTAGTATAGTGTGAAAAGCATTCTCTGCTCTGTGTCCATTGCAGCCATAGTTTTAATTAAGTGCATTGAGTCCCTTTTGAGACCTTATCACAACCGTCTCCACATGGTCCTTGAAGGACAGGCTCCTGTGAAATGTGATTCCCAGATACTTCAGTTTGTTCTCTCTGTTGATGCTTCTACCATCTATCGCGAGGCTTGGGACATCAGCTCTCACAATCCTGTTGTCCAGAGAGCACCACACAACAGTCGCCTTTTCTGGGTGGATGACAGCACTCATTTCAGTGCACCAGTCAATCACTTTGTCTACTGTCGCCTGTAGCTCCTGGGCTGTTTGCTCCCTATCTCTCCCCTGCCTATATGCAAGAATATCATCTGCAAATGTTAGTATCCTTCCAACCCCTGGTGCTTCTAGGTTTGCAATCTTGCTCATATACACGTTAAAGAACATGGGTGAGATTGCAGATCCCTGTGGCAGTCCCGGGGTTAAAATATGTGGCTCTGAGGTCCATGCACCCAGACGGAGAGCAACCCGACAAAAATGCAGGATGGCCGCTATCCAGTTCACCAACCAGGGATTGACCCCCTTCTCCATCAGTGCGGTCATCAAAATATCATATCAAACTCTATTGTACGCATCCTCGAGATCAAGCGCTACTGCCATCATTTCCTGTCTACTCTGGAATCCCTCATAAACATCAAAGGCAAAAGTAGCTGCATTTGACCAGGTATCTTTTCCTGGCCTGTAGCTCCCCAGGCCTCTTGGAAGAAGCTTCCCCCTTTCCAAAAACTCTTGCAGCTTGACAGCAACTATCTTCTCTAGAACCTTCCCAAATGTATTTTGAAGGGTGATGATCCTAAAGCCACCAAGCTTTAATTGATCCTTGAAAGGTTTTGGGAGAGGGATGAGATAGCTGTGCACCCAATCCTGCGGTACTGACGACGTCCTAATGCTCTGGTTAAAGCAGTCGGTCATCTCCTTCAAGTCTGCATCGCTCAAAGCCTTCATGTGGCCATACCTAACCCCATCGGGCTCTGGTGCTGTGTCTTTTGCCTTTTTCAAAATATGTTTAACATCTTCAACCCGTATGATGTCTTCATAATGCATATTCTTCAGGGTGCCAGATAATTCCTCTCTAACTGCATCCCTGGTGTCCGCATCATTATGATTGGTCTGCTCTAAAAATCTCTGGAGAAACGCCTCCCCTTTCTCTTTGTCTGTTGTCACGCGCACACCATCATCTCTATAAATTGTTCCCAGTGTCATAGGTCGATCTTTTCTTTGCATTTGCCTGTGCAGTTTCCAGAATTTTTGCAGTGTTTTATCACCTCCAATCTCCTTCATGAAACATTCCCATTTTGCATCTTTGGCCTCTGCAGTACAGCGCTTGAAAACCTCCACCTTATCTTTTTTGACATTTTCCGCTGTGTCCACTTCCTCTCGTGAGCTTCGGGGTGTCTGTCGCACTTTCCTTAGCTGCTTCACTGCAGCTCTCTTTGCTTTCCAAGCATGGTCTACTTCTGGGGTCCACCATGGGGGTTGCAAAAAAGGAATTTTAACAGTCCTGTTGCAAACCCCCTGTCTGAGGCGTCCAAGAAGGCTATCGGTCCACTCATACTGGAAGGTCTTGCACACTTTCCCAGCCTTAACTTTCCTGGATTTAGAGATCAAAACTGAGCATGACATGTGATCACTCCCATGGTCATTCAAAACAGTCCATTTTACATCGAGGACTGATGACTGGGAGACAAGTGCCAAGTCAATAGCTGTGTCTGCATCGCCAGGCCTCATTGCCATTCTAGTCGGCCTACCATCATTTATGCAGACCACATCGGAGTCCACCATGGCATCCGCAAGGGCAATTCCCTGTCAGTTTTCTCCACTACTGTCCCAATCTCTGTTCCTCGCATTGAAATCCCCACATATGAGTAGCCTATCGCCTGGTAATTCCTCCAATTCCTTAAGCCAGAAAGCTTCCCCCCAAAGCCGTTGGCACAATGTGGGGTGTCAGGTTTGGTAAGCACCGCCCAACATTCGGCGCTAACAGAAAGCAGGTAGTACCGTCTACTGTCTTATGGTAGCTCAGTCATATCTGACTAAGACCTGATAGAAAATCTGAAAATAATATTTGGAAAATAACATAGGGTTATGCTTAAACTATTATTCAAGCCCTTAAGTGTAACAGCATCACCTTACCTGGACACTGGCACATGTATCTTATCTTGTAGTCTCTACATGGAGGAATATCAGGTATTTGTAGATTGGTACACTGTAGACCATTTTCTACAGTACAATTTGCCTCTGCCAAGCTTGACCAATCATCACCTTCTTCAGAGTCCACACACGAAATGTCAGTGATATTTCCACCAGGACATACAGCTGACAACTCCTTGTCTGTCATCTTCTCATAGTCTCCAAGAGTTCCTACAGGGGAGTTTCTGTTCAACCAGTCTGACCACCCTGATTGACAACCCTGTACAGGTTTTGGAGACGGTCCAGCAATATATGGAGTTAGTGGTAAATGACTTGTTGGAATGGATGAGTAAGTAGAACTGCCATGTTGTTCTGTAATTAGTGAAGGCGTAGACGACCCAGTGTGTTTGCTGTTGGGTGAGGTTGTGATTCCTTAATTGAATAATAGAGAATAAAATGCTAGTTGTCATTTGGACATGCTGTGTTCACAATTCAACAGAATTAAATATGAATGCAATGTCAGTTATTCAACTAGAAAGATCACACATACTTGTGTATAAGAAGGCATGAATATCTGATGATTATATAGACTGACATACAAATGCTGTCATTTCATAATTCAACACACACAAAAAGAAGTATATGTGGGGGGTGGGTGTGTGCATGTGGGAGGGGGTGGGGGTGGATGTGTGTGTGTGTGTGAGTGCGTGTGTTTGCGTGTTTGCGTGTGTATTTGTGTGCAAATGTGTGTGCATGCATGTGTGTATGTGTGTGTGTGTTTGTGTGG
Source organism: Cepaea hortensis (assembly GCA_963921405.1). Taxonomy (NCBI): domain Eukaryota; kingdom Metazoa; phylum Mollusca; class Gastropoda; order Stylommatophora; family Helicidae; genus Cepaea; species Cepaea hortensis. The sequence goes on along the minus strand of OY992878.1, from coordinate 107,170,251 downwards.
GTGGGGGTGGTGGATGTGTGTGTGTGTGTAAAACAAAAAAAATAAGCATGTGCTCTCCACAATCTATTAGAATGCTATACATAGATATGTAAGCACAGAACAGAAAGCAGTTTTGTTATGCATTTTGACCGGACAGAACACCACCAAATAAATCTAAAACTCATCCAATAGTGCAATTATCCTGTTTCTAAAAACCAGGATGATACGTAAGGTCATTGACTCAAGAGAGGCATGTCATAAATGTCAAAAGCAGTCTACAAATGATGAACATGCTGGAAAGTAAATGATAGAATGATCAGCTTCATACTGGACTGGAGGGGGATCTCAGTGGTCAAGTGCTCAAGCTGTCAGCCTCAAACTATGAAGGTTATGAATTCTTTTCAGACTGCATCATTAAGAACACAAGTGCAATGTTCCCAGAGACCCTTGGCTGTCACCACTGGTGCTGCAGAATTTGTACTCTGTGCTATGCTCTCGTCAGGCAGCTTACCGTTATAAGGAGCCTGAGCCAGATGGGGAATAACCTGGTGCAATTAAGTCTATACTCTTTTTTATAATCCTTGTTATACTGGACTGGATAAGGAACACTGTTAATTAACAGTGGGCAGGGAATGCAGAGAATGGTGTGGAGGAAAACTGGAGTGGAGATTCAGCAATTGTTAGTGGATCATGCCAGTGGTTACAATGTCATTATTTAAACTGATGGATCTGTGCTATGTGGGAATTACTCAAGATGGGGTTTATGGCCAGAGTGCATGGTTGAACTGTAGAAGAACACAGTGGAGCTTATCTGGTCACAACATCCAGCGTAAAGATGAAATTGGAGACAGACACCACTGTGCTCCAATAGCTTGTTGGCACTAATTATGCCAGAGTTGCTGTATCGAGTTTCTGTGGATGATACAGAAGGTAACAAATGCATGGCTGTGGCATGCTTTGTGTTAGTATGATGAAGGGGACAAGTTGCATGTTTATCCAACCACTGTGTGATAGGGTGTAGTTAGTGTGATGAAGGGGACATGTTACATGTTTATCCAACCACCGTGTGATAGGGTGTAGTTAGTGTGATGAAGGGGACATGTTGCATGTTTATCCAACCACCGTGTGATAGGGTGTAGTTAGTGTGATGAAGGGGACATGTTGCATGTTTATCCAACCACCGTGTGATAGGGTGTAGTTAGTGTGATGAAGGGGACATGTTGCATGTTTATCCAACCACCGTGTGATAGGGTGTAGTTAGTGTGATGAAGGGGACATGTTGCATGTTTATCCAACCACCGTGTGATAGGGTGTAGTTAGTGTGATGAAGGGGACATGTTGCATGTTTATCCAACCACCGTGTGATAGGGTGTAGTTAGTGTGATGAAGGGGACATGTTGCATGTTTATCCAACCACCGTGTGATAGGGTGTAGTTAGTATGATGAAGGGGACATGTTGCATGTTTATCCAACCACTGTGTGATAGGGTGTAGTTAGTGTGATGAAGGGGACATGTTGCATGTTTATCCAACCACCGTGTGATAGGGTGTAGTTAGTGTGATGAAGGGGACATGTTGCATGTTTATCCAACCACCGTGTGATAGGGTGTAGTTAGTATGATGAAGGGGACATGTTGCATGTTTATCCAACCACCGTGTGATAGGGTGTAGTTAGTGTGATGAAGGGGACATGTTGCATGTTTATCCAACCACCGTGTGATAGGGTGTAGTTAGTGTGATGAAGGGGACATGTTGCATGTTTATCCAACCACCGTGTGATAGGGTGTAGTTAGTGTGATGAAGGGGACAAGTTGCATGTTTATCCAACCACCGTGTGATAGGGTGTAGTTAGTGTGATGAAGGGGACATGTTGCATGTTTATCCAACCACCGTGTGATAGGGCGTAGTTAGTGTGATGAAGGGGACATGTTGCATGTTTATCCAACCACCGTGTGATAGGGCGTAGTTAGTGTGATGAAGGGGACATGTTGCATGTTTATCCAACCACCGTGTGATAGGGTGTAGTTAGTGTGATGAAGGGGACATGTTGCATGTTTATCCAACCACCGTGTGATAGGGTGTAGTTAGTGTGATGAAGGGGACATGTTGCATGTTTATCCAACCACCGTGTGATAGGGTGTAGTTAGTGTGATGAAGGGGACATGTTGCATGTTTATCCAACCACCGTGTGATAGGGTGTAGTTAGTGTGATGAAGGGGACATGTTGCATGTTTATCCAACCACCGTGTGATAGGGTGTAGTTAGTGTGATGAAGGGGACATGTTGCATGTTTATCCAACCACCGTGTGATAGGGTGTAGTTAGTGTGATGAAGGGGACATGTTGCATGTTTATCCAACCACCGTGTGATAGGGTGTAGTTAGTATGATGAAGGGGACATGTTGCATGTTTATCCAACCACCGTGTGATAGGGTGTAGTTAGTGTGATGAAGGGGACATGTTGCATGTTTATCCAACCACCGTGTGATAGGGTGTAGTTAGTGTGATGAAGGGGACATGTTGCATGTTTATCCAACCACCGTGTGATAGGGTGTAGTTAGTATGATGAAGGGGACATGTTGCATGTTTATCCAACCACCGTGTGATAGGGTGTAGTTAGTGTGATGAAGGGGATATGTTGCATGTTTATCCAACCACCGTGTGATAGGGTGTAGTTAGTGTGATGAAGGGGACATGTTGCATGTTTATCCAACCACCGTGTGATAGGGTGTAGTTAGTATGATGAAGGGGACATGTTGCATGTTTATCCAACCACCGTGTGATAGGGTGTAGTTAGTATGATGAAGGGGACATGTTGCATGTTTATCCAACCACCGTGTGATAGGGTGTAGTTAGTGTGATGAAGGGGACATGTTGCATGTTTATCCAACCACCGTGTGATAGGGTGTAGTTAGTGTGATGAAGGGGACATGTTGCATGTTTATCCAACCACCGTGTGATAGGGTGTAGTTAGTGTGATGAAGGGGACAAGTTGCATGTTTATCCAACCACCGTGTGATAGGGTGTAGTTAGTGTGATGAAGGGGACATGTTGCATGTTTATCCAACCACCGTGTGATAGGGTGTAGTTAGTGTGATGAAGGGGACATGTTGCATGTTTATCCAACCACCGTGTGATAGGGTGTAGTTAGTGTGATGAAGGGGACATGTTGCATGTATATCCAACCACCGTGTGATAGGGTGTAGTTAGTGTGATGAAGGGGACATGTTGCATGTTTATCCAACCACCGTGTGATAGGGTGTAGTTAGTGTGATGAAGGGGACATGTTGCATGTTTATCCAACCACTGTGTGATAGGGTGTAGTTAGTGTGATGAAGGGGACATGTTGCATGTTTATCCAACCACCGTGTGATAGGGTGTAGTTAGTGTGATGAAGGGGACATGTTGCATGTTTATCCAACCACCGTGTGATAGGGTGTAGTTAGTGTGATGAAGGGGACATGTTGCATGTTTATCCAACCACTGTGTGATAGGGTGTAGTTAGTGTGATGAAGGGGACATGTTGCATGTTTATCCAACCACCGTGTGATAGGGTGTAGTTAGTGTGATGAAGGGGACATGTTGCATATTTATCCAACCACAGTGTGATAGGGTGTAGTTAGTGTGATGAAGGGGACATGTTGCATATTTATCCAACCACCGTGTGATAGGGTGTAGTTAGTGTGATGAAGGGGACAAGTTGCATGTTTATCCAACCACCGTGTGATAGGGTGTAGTTAGTGTGATGAAGGGGACATGTTGCATGTTTATCCAACCACCGTGTGATAGGGTGTAGTTAGTGTGATGAAGGGGACATGTTGCATGTTTATCCAACCACTGTGTGATAGGGTGTAGTTAGTGTGATGAAGGGGACATGTTGCATGTTTATCCAACCACCGTGTGATAGGGTGTAGTTAGTGTGATGAAGGGGACATGTTGCATGTTTATCCAACCACCGTGTGATAGGGTGTAGTTAGTGTGATGAAGGGGACATGTTGCATGTTTATCCAACCACCGTGTGATAGGGTGTAGTTAGTGTGATGAAGGGGACATGTTGCATGTTTATCCAACCACCGTGTGATAGGGTGTAGTTAGTGTGATGAAGGGGACACGTTGCATGTTTATCCAACCACCGTGTGATAGGGTGTAGTTAGTGTGATGAAGGGGACATGTTGCATGTTTATCCAACCACCGTGTGATAGGGTGTAGTTAGTGTGATGAAGGGGACATGTTGCATGTTTATCCAACCACCGTGTGATAGGGTGTAGTTAGTGTGATGAAGGGGACATGTTGCATGTTTATCCAACCACTGTGTGATAGGGTGTAGTTAGTGTGATGAAGGGGACATGTTGCATGTTTATCCAACCACCGTGTGATAGGGTGTAGTTAGTGTGATGAAGGGGACATGTTGCATGTTTATCCAACCACCGTGTGATAGGGTGTAGTTAGTATGATGAAGGGGACATGTTGCATGTTTATCCAACCACCGTGTGATAGGGTGTAGTTAGTGTGATGAAGGGGACATGTTGCATGTTTATCCAACCACCATGTGATAGGGTGTAGTTAGTGTGATGAAGGGGACATGTTGCATGTTTATCCAACCACCGTGTGATAGGGTGTAGTTAGTGTGATGAAGGGGACATGTTGCATGTTTATCCAACCACCGTGTGATAGGGTGTAGTTAGTGTGATGAAGGGGACATGTTGCATGTTTATCCAACCACCGTGTGATAGGGTGTAGTTAGTGTGATGAAGGGGACATGTTGCATGTTTATCCAACCACCATGTGATAGGGTGTAGTTAGTGTGATGAAGGGGACATGTTGCATGTTTATCCAACCACCGTGTGATAGGGTGTAGTTAGTGTGATGAAGGGGACATGTTGCATGTTTATCCAACCACCGTGTGATAGGGTGTAGTTAGTGTGATGAAGGGGACATGTTGCATGTTTATCCAACCACCGTGTGATAGGGTGTAGTTAGTGTGATGAAGGGGACATGTTGCATGTTTATCCAACCACCGTGTGATAGGGTGTAGTTAGTGTGATGAAGGGGACATGTTGCATGTTTATCCAACCACCGTGTGATAGGGTGTAGTTAGTGTGATGAAGGGGACATGTTGCATGTTTATCCAACCACCGTGTGATAGGGTGTAGTTAGTGTGATGAAGGGGACATGTTGCATGTTTATCCAACCACCGTGTGATAGGGTGTAGTTAGTGTGATGAAGGGGACATGTTGCATGTTTATCCAACCACCGTGTGATAGGGTGTAGTTAGTGTGATGAAGGGGACATGTTGCATGTTTATCCAACCACCGTGTGATAGGGTGTAGTTAGTGTGATGAAGGGGACATGTTGCATGTTTATCCAACCACCGTGTGATAGGGTGTAGTTAGTGTGATGAAGGGGACATGTTGCATGTTTATCCAACCACCGTGTGATAGGGTGTAGTTAGTGTGATGAAGGGGACATGTTGCATGTTTATCCAACCACCGTGTGATAGGGTGTAGTTAGTGTGATGAAGGGGACATGTTGCATGTTTATCCAACCACCGTGTGATAGGGTGTAGTTAGTGTGATGAAGGGGACATGTTGCATGTTTATCCAACCACCGTGTGATAGGGTGTAGTTAGTGTGATGAAGGGGACATGTTGCATGTTTATCCAACCACCGTGTGATAGGGTGTAGTTAGTGTGATGAAGGGGACATGTTGCATGTTTATCCAACCACCGTGTGATAGGGTGTAGTTAGTGTGATGAAGGGGACATGTTGCATGTTTATCCAACCACCGTGTGATAGGGTGTAGTTAGTGTGATGAAGGGGACATGTTGCATGTTTATCCAACTACCGTGTGATAGGGTGTAGTTAGTGTGATGAAGGGGACAAGTTGCATGTTTATCCAACCACTGTGTGATAGGGTGTAGTTAGTGTGATGAAGGGGACATGTTGCATGTTTATCCAACCACCGTGTGATAGGGTGTAGTTAGTGTGATGAATGGGACATGTTGCATGTTTATCCAACCACCGTGTGATAGGGTGTAGTTAGTGTGATGAAGGGGACATGTTGCATGTTTATCCAACCACCGTGTGATAGGGTGTAGTTAGTGTGATGAAGGGGACATGTTGCATGTTTATCCAACCACTGTGTGATAGGGTGTAGTTAGTGTGATGAAGGGGACATGTTGCATGTTTATCCAACCACCGTGTGATAGGGTGTAGTTAGTGTGATGAAGGGGACATGTTGCATGTTTATCCAACCACCGTGTGATAGGGTGTAGTTAGTGTGATGAAGGGGACATGTTGCATGTTTATCCAACCACCGTGTGATAGGGTGTAGTTAGTGTGATGAAGGGGACATGTTGCATGTTTATCCAACCACCGTGTGATAGGGTGTAGTTAGTATGATGAAGGGGACATGTTGCATGTTTATCCAACCACCGTGTGATAGGGTGTAGTTAGTATGATGAAGGGGACATGTTGCATGTTTATCCAACTACCGTGTGATAGGGTGTAGTTAGTATGATGAAGGGGACAAGTTGCATGTTTATCCAACCACTGTGTGATAGGGTGTAGTTAGTGTGATGAAGGGGACATGTTGCATGTTTATCCAACCACCGTGTGATAGGGTGTAGTTAGTGTGATGAAGGGGACATGTTGCATGTTTATCCAACCACCGTGTGATAGGGTGTAGTTAGTGTGATGAAGGGGACATGTTGCATGTTTATCCAACCACCGTGTGATAGGGTGTAGTTAGTGTGATGAAGGGGACATGTTGCATGTTTATCCAACCACCGTGTGATAGGGTGTAGTTAGTGTGATGAAGGGGACATGTTGCATGTTTATCCAACCACCGTGTGATAGGGTGTAGTTAGTGTGATGAAGGGGACATGTTGCATGTTTATCCAACCACCGTGTGATAGGGTGTAGTTAGTGTGATAAAGGGGACATGTTGCATGTTTATCCAACCACCGTGTGATAGGGTGTAGTTAGTGTGATGAAGGGGACATGTTGCATGTTTATCCAACCACCGTGTGATAGGGTGTAGATAGTGTGATGAAGGGGACAAGTTGCATGTTTATCCAACCACCGTGTGATAGGGTGTAGTTAGTGTGATGAAGGGGACATGTTGCATGTTTATCCAACCACCGTGTGATAGGGTGTAGTTAGTGTGATGAAGGGGACATGTTGCATGTTTATCCAACCACCATGTGATAGGGTGTAGTTAGTGTGATGAAGGGGACATGTTGCATGTTTATCCAACCACCGTGTGATAGGGTGTAGTTAGTGTGATGAAGGGGACATGTTGCATGTTTATCCAACCACCGTGTGATAGGGTGTAGTTAGTGTGATGAAGGGGACATGTTGCATGTTTATCCAACCACCGTGTGATAGGGTGTAGTTAGTGTGATGAAGGGGACATGTTGCATGTTTATCCAACCACCGTGTGATAGGGTGTAGTTAGTGTGATGAAGGGGACATGTTGCATGTTTATCCAACCACCGTGTGATAGGGTGTAGTTAGTGTGATGAAGGGGACATGTTGCATGTTTATCCAACCACCGTGTGATAGGGTGTAGTTAGTGTGATGAAGGGGACATGTTGCATGTTTATCCAACCACCGTGTGATAGGGTGTAGTTAGTGTGATGAAGGGGACATGTTGCATGTTTATCCAACCACCGTGTGATAGGGTGTAGTTAGTGTGATGAAGGGGACATGTTGCATGTTTATCCAACCACCGTGTGATAGGGTGTAGTTAGTGTGATGAAGGGGACATGTTGCATGTTTATCCAACCACCGTGTGATAGGGTGTAGTTAGTGTGATGAAGGGGACATGTTGCATGTTTATCCAACCACCGTGTGATAGGGTGTAGTTAGTGTGATGAAGGGGACATGTTGCATGTTTATCCAACCACCGTGTGATAGGGTGTAGTTAGTGTGATGAAGGGGACATGTTGCATGTTTATCCAACCACCGTGTGATAGGGTGTAGTTAGTGTGATGAAGGGGACATGTTGCATGTTTATCCAACCACCGTGTGATAGGGTGTAGTTAGTGTGATGAAGGGGACATGTTGCATGTTTATCCAACCACCGTGTGATAGGGTGTAGTTAGTGTGATGAAGGGGACATGTTGCATGTTTATCCAACCACCGTGTGATAGGGTGTAGTTAGTGTGTTGAAGGGGACATGTTGCATGTTTATCCAACCACCGTGTGATAGGGTGTAGTTAGTGTGATGAAGGGGACATGTTGCATGTTTATCCAACCACCGTGTGATAGGGTGTAGTTAGTGTGATGAAGGGGACATGTTGCATGTTTATCCAACCACCGTGTGATAGGGTGTAGTTAGTGTGATGAAGGGGACATGTTGCATGTTTATCCAACCACCGTGTGATAGGGTGTAGTTAGTGTGATGAAGGGGACATGTTGCATGTTTATCCAACCACCGTGTGATAGGGTGTAGTTAGTGTGATGAAGGGGACATGTTGCATGTTTATCCAACCACCGTGTGATAGGGTGTAGTTAGTGTGATGAAGGGGACATGTTGCATGTTTATCCAACCACCGTGTGATAGGGTGTAGTTAGTGTGATGAAGGGGACATGTTGCATGTTTATCCAACCACCGTGTGATAGGGTGTAGTTAGTATGATGAAGGGGACAAGTTGCATGTTTATCCAACCACCGTGTGATAGGGTGTAGTTAGTGTGATGAAGGGGACATGTTGCATGTTTATCCAACCACCGTGTGATAGGGTGTAGTTAGTGTGATGAAGGGGACATGTTGCATGTTTATCCAACCACCGTGTGATAGGGTGTAGTTAGTGTGATGAAGGGGACATGTTGCATGTTTATCCAACCACCGTGTGATAGGGTGTAGTTAGTGTGATGAAGGGGACATGTTGCATGTTTATCCAACCACCGTGTGATAGGGTGTAGTTAGTGTGATGAAGGGGACATGTTGCATGTTTATCCAACCACCGTGTGATAGGGTGTAGTTAGTGTGATGAAGGGGACAAGTTGCATGTTTATCCAACCACCGTGTGATAGGGTGTAGTTAGTGTGATGAAGGGGACATGTTGCATGTTTATCCAACCACCGTGTGATAGGGTGTAGTTAGTGTGATGAAGGGGACATGTTGCATGTTTATCCAACCACTGTGTGATAGGGTGTAGTTAGTGTGATGAAGGGGACATGTTGCATGTTTATCCAACCACCGTGTGATAGGGTGTAGTTAGTGTGATGAAGGGGACATGTTGCATGTTTATCCAACCACCGTGTGATAGGGTGTAGTTAGTGTGATGAAGGGGACATGTTGCATGTTTATCCAACCACCATGTGATAGGGTGTAGTTAGTGTGATGAAGGGGACATGTTGCATGTTTATCCAACCACCGTGTGATAGGGTGTAGTTAGTATGATGAAGGGGACATGTTGCATGTTTATCCAACCACCGTGTGATAGGGTGTAGTTAGTGTGATAAAGGGGACATGTTGCATGTTTATCCAACCACCGTGTGATAGGGTGTAGTTAGTGTGATGAAGGGGACATGTTGCATGTTTATCCAACCACCGTGTGATAGGGTGTAGTTAGTATGATGAAGGGGACATGTTGCATGTTTATCCAACCACCGTGTGATAGGGTGTAGTTAGTGTGATGAAGGGGACATGTTGCATGTTTATCCAACCACCGTGTGATAGGGTGTAGTTAGTGTGATGAAGGGGACATGTTGCATGTTTATCCAACCACCGTGTGATAGGGTGTAGTTAGTGTGATGAAGGGGACATGTTGCATGTTTATCCAACCACCGTGTGATAGGGTGTAGTTAGTATGATGAAGGGGACATGTTGCATGATTATCCAACCACCGTGTGATAGGGTGTAGTTAGTGTGATGAAGGGGACATGTTGCATGTTTATCCAACCACCGTGTGATAGGGTGTAGTTAGTGTGATGAACGGGACATGTTGCATGTTTATCCAACCACCGTGTGATAGGGTGTAGTTAGTATGATGAAGGGGACATGTTGCATGTTTATCCAGTCACCGTGTGATAGGGTGTAGTTAGTGTGATGAAGAGGACATGTTGCATGTTTATCCAACCACCGTGTGATAGGGTGTAGTTAGTGTGATGAAGGGGACATGTTGCATGTTTATCCAACCACCGTGTGATAGGGTGTAGTTAGTATGATGAAGGGGACATGTTGCATGTTTATCCAACCACCGTGTGATAGGGTGTAGTTAGTGTGATGAAGGGGACATATTGCATGTTTATCCAACCACCGTGTGATAGGGTGTAGTTAGTGTGATGAAGGGGACATGTTGCATGTTTATCCAACCACCGTGTGATAGGGTGTAGTTAGTGTGATGAAGGGGACATGTTGCATGTTTATCCAACCACCGTGTGATAGGGTGTAGTTAGTGTGATGAAGGGGACATGTTGCATGTTTATCCAACCACCGTGTGATAGGGTGTAGTTAGTGTGATGAAGGGGACATGTTGCATGTTTATCCAACCACCGTGTGATAGGGTGTAGTTAGTGTGATGAAGGGGACATGTTGCATGTTTATCCAACCACCGTGTGATAGGGTGTAGTTAGTGTGATGAAGGGGACATGTTGCATGTTTATCCAACCACCGTGTGATAGGGTGTAGTTAGTGTGATGAAGGGGACATGTTGCATGTTTATCCAACCACCGTGTGAAAGGGTGTAGTTAGTGTGATGAAGGGGACATGTTGCATGTTTATCCAACCACCGTGTGATAGGGTGTAGTTAGTGTGATGAAGGGGACATGTTGCATGTTTATCCAACCACCGTGTGATAGGGTGTAGTTAGTGTGATGAAGGGGACATGTTGCATGTTTATCCAACCACAGTGTGATAGGGTGTAGTTAGTGTGATGAAGGGGACATGTTGCATGTTTATCCAACCACCGTGTGATAGGGTGTAGTTAGTGTGATGAAGGGGACATGTTGCATGTTTATCCAACCACCGTGTGATAGGGTGTAGTTAGTGTGATGAAGGGGACATGTTGCATGTTTATCCAACCACCGTGTGATAGGGTGTAGTTAGTGTGATGAAGGGGACATGTTGCATGTTTATCCAACCACCGTGTGATAGGGTGTAGTTAGTGTGATGAAGGGGACATGTTGCATGTTTATCCAACCACCGTGTGATAGGGTGTAGTTAGTGTGATGAAGGGGACATGTTGCATGTTTATCCAACCACCGTGTGATAGGGTGTAGTTAGTGTGATGAAGGGGACATGTTGCATGTTTATCCAACCACCGTGTGATAGGGTGTAGTTAGTGTGATGAAGGGGACATGTTGCATGTTTATCCAACCACCGTGTGATAGGGTGTAGTTAGTGTGATGAAGGGGACATGTTGCATGTTTATCCAACCACCGTGTGATAGGGTGTAGTTAGTGTGATGAAGGGGACATGTTGCATGTTTATCCAACCACCGTGTGATAGGGTGTAGTTAGTGTGATGAAGGGGACATGTTGCATGTTTATCCAACCACCGTGTGATAGGGTGTAGTTAGTGTGATGAAGGGGACATGTTGCATGTTTATCCAACCACCGTGTGATAGGGTGTAGTTAGTGTGATGAAGGGGACATGTTGCATGTTTATCCAACCACCGTGTGATAGGGTGTAGTTAGTGTGATGAAGGGGACATGTTGCATGTTTATCCAACCACCGCGTGATAGGGTGTAGTTAGTGTGATGAAGGGGACATGTTGCATGTTTATCCAACCACCGTGTGATAGGGTGTAGTTAGTGTGATGAAGGGGACATGTTGCATGTTTATCCAACCACCGTGTGATAGGGTGTAGTTAGTGTGATGAAGGGGACATGTTGCATGTTTATCCAACCACCGTGTGATAGGGTGTAGTTAGTGTGATGAAGGGGACATGTTGCATGTTTATCCAACCACCGTGTGATAGGGTGTAGTTAGTGTGATGAAGGGGACATGTTGCATGTTTATCCAACCACCGTGTGATAGGGTGTAGTTAGTGTGATGAAGGGGACATGTTGCATGTTTATCCAACCACCGTGTGATAGGGTGTAGTTAGTGTGATGAAGGGGACATGTTGCATGTTTATCCAACCACCGTGTGATAGGGTGTAGTTAGTGTGATGAAGGGGACATGTTGCATGTTTATCCAACCACCGTGTGATAGGGTGTAGTTAGTGTGATGAAGGGGACATGTTGCATGTTTATCCAACCACCGCGTGATAGGGTGTAGTTAGTGTGATGAAGGGGACATGTTGCATGTTTATCCAACCACCGTGTGATAGGGTGTAGTTAGTGTGATGAAGGGGACATGTTGCATGTTTATCCAACCACCGTGTGATAGGGTGTAGTTAGTGTGATGAAGGGGACATGTTGCATGTTTATCCAACCACCGTGTGATAGGGTGTAGTTAGTGTGATGAAGGGGACATGTTGCATGTTTATCCAACCACCGTGTGATAGGGTGTAGTTAGTGTGATGAAGGGGACATGTTGCATGTTTATCCAACCACCGTGTGATAGGGTGTAGTTAGTGTGATGAAGGGGACATGTTGCATGTTTATCCAACCACCGTGTGATAGGGTGTAGTTAGTGTGATGAAGGGGACATGTTGCATGTTTATCCAACCACCGTGTGATAGGGTGTAGTTAGTGTGATGAAGGGGACATGTTGCATGTTTATCCAACCACCGTGTGATAGGGTGTAGTTAGTGTGATGAAGGGGACATGTTGCATGTTTATCCAACCACCGTGTGATAGGGTGTAGTTAGTGTGATGAAGGGGACATGTTGCATGTTTATCCAACCACCGTGTGATAGGGTGTAGTTAGTGTGATGAAGGGGACATGTTGCATGTTTATCCAACCACCGTGTGATAGGGTGTAGTTAGTGTGATGAAGGGGACATGTTGCATGTTTATCCAACCACCGTGTGATAGGGTGTAGTTAGTGTGATGAAGGGGACATGTTGCATGTTTATCCAACCACAGTGTGATAGGGTGTAGTTAGTGTGATGAAGGGGACATGTTGCATGTTTATCCAACCACCGTGTGATAGGGTGTAGTTAGTGTGATGAAGGGGACATGTTGCATGTTTATCCAACCACCGTGTGATAGGGTGTAGTTAGTGTGATGAAGGGGACATGTTGCATGTTTATCCAACCACCGTGTGATAGGGTGTAGTTAGTGTGATAAAGGGGACATGTTGCATGTTTATCCAACCACCGTGTGATAGGGTGTAGTTAGTGTGATGAAGGGGACATGTTGCATGTTTATCCAACCACCGTGTGATAGGGTGTAGTTAGTGTGATGAAGGGGACATGTTGCATGTTTATCCAACCACCGTGTGATAGGGTGTAGTTAGTGTGATGAAGGGGACATGTTGCATGTTTATCCAACCACCGTGTGATAGGGTGTAGTTAGTGTGATAAAGGGGACATGTTGCATGTTTATCCAACCACCGTGTGATAGGGTGTAGTTAGTGTGATAAAGGGGACATGTTGCATGTTTATCCAACCACCGTGTGATAGGGTGTAGTTAGTGTGATAAAGGGGACATGTTGCATGTTTATCCAACCACCGTGTGATAGGGTGTAGTTAGTGTGATGAAGGGGACATGTTGCATGTTTATCCAACCACCGTGTGATAGGGTGTAGTTAGTGTGATGAAGGGGACATGTTGCATGTTTATCCAACCACCGTGTGATAGGGTGTAGTTAGTATGATGAAGGGGACATGTTGCATGTTTATCCAACCACCGTGTGATAGGGTGTAGTTAGTGTGATGAAGGGGACATGTTGCATGTTTATCCAACCACCATGTGATAGGGTTTAGTTAGTCTCCATACACTTTGATATCTGCTGGGAGAGATGGAGCACTTATGGGCATGTCCTGAGGTGTCATGACATTTCTTCCTATAAGTAGCAACCATACATGTTAGGTTCCTAATGCCTTTAACTACATAATACTTGTTACACTAAAAATACCTATATTTGTTATGTTAATCACAACTTCTAGAATAAGGCAGAGTAAGGGAGCCTCTGTGGCAAAGTGGTCTAGCGGTCTGACTAGGGCCCTGAAGGTTGTGGGTTTGATTCTGGGCCACGTCCTTTGGTTCACGAGTGCATATTTTTCGGAGACTCCTGGGGGTTGTCGCTGGAGCTATGGAGTTTGTGCTTTGTGCAACGCTTTTGGCAGTTCACTGCGGAAAGAGACTGAGCCATATGGGATAAAACCCCGGTGCAATGAAGTTGACCCTGTTGACTTTTAAGTGACTTTTATTTTCTAGAATAAGACTGCTAATCATTTTAAACATAAAAGTAAGTTAAATGCAACTGAGGCATATTGGGGATAAAATCTTCTGCTTCTTGTACTCCTCATTCTTCTTGTTTCTCATCTTCTACCTTATACCTCCAAGTGGAGCATAGGAGCACAACCAACTCACTCCAAACCCTCCTATCCTTTGCTACCCTTGCAGATTCTCCATTTCCTATTCATATTATTAACCTCTATCTCTCATTCCCTTCTCCACACAATTTTAGGTCTCCCTCTGTTTCTGTTTTCTAGTTGTATTATTAACGTGTAATTTGTTTTCAATCTGTGTCCTATCCAGTGTCAGTCTCCCTCTAACCTCTTGATTGGATGGAATTTAAAACATTCTGTCCATGAGCTCCACATTGGTGATTCTGTCATACCATTTTAATTCTATATGTACAGGCACCAGTTAATGAATATTTGCAGTTTATTACATCATCATCATTGGCACCTTGCTCGTCTGTCTAGTTTGTGCTTTAAAAAGCAGTTTATTAACAATTGCTTTATTCATGCAGCGTGTTTCTGAGCAATACAGCAGTACCCATTCAACATTAGAGGTGTTTGAATTTACTTCCTTTCACTCCCATAAATTTCTTAGTGCCATGAAAGCTGCTGGGAGTTGTGGTGGGGCAGTGACTAGCACACTTGCCTGCCAACCCAGTGGTCATGTGTTCAAATCCCCAACTGAAACAGATTTGTAAAATTATCCTGGGCTTCCAGTGTGACCCAGTCTAAAATGGATACCCTGGGAAATAAAGGTGGATATTAACCACATTATCCCCCAGAGTCAGCTGGTCTATAATACAATGGAGCTAGCACCATATGCTCAACATACATCAAGGCATGTACAAGAGTAACACTAACCATTAGACAACCATTGTAACACTAACCATTAGACAACCATTGTAACACTAACCATTAGACAACCATTGTAACACTAACCATTAGACAACCATTGTAACACTAACCATTAGACAACCATTGTAACACTAACCATTAGACAACCATTGTAACACTAACCATTAGACAACCATTGTAACACTAACCATTAGACAACCATTGTAACACTAACCATTAGACAACCATTGTAACACTAACCATTAGACAACCATTGTAACACTAACCATTAGACAACCATTGTAACACTAACCATTAGACAACCATTGTAACACTAACCATTAGACAACCATTGTAACACTAACCATTAGACAACCATTGTAACACTAACCATTAGACAACCATTGTAACACTAACTATTAGACAACCATTGTAACACTAACCATTAGACAATCAATACTCCCTACATACAAATTGTGGTTATTTTATTTTAGCTAACTGCATATGTAAGTTATTTGCATATTCTATTTTTACAACAACCAGTTTTGTTTTAACTGATTCAGTGCCAAAGGATAAAATATCACCAAATGTGACCTCCCAATTAGACAGAAGGATGGTACATTGCCATACTAGGGTCATTGTGTTACTTGTTTTGTTTTGTATCTTCTGCAATTTTAATGTTCAGTAAACAGAAGTTGACATTATAATGCTTGTTCATTTGATTGTGTACCCAATTGGACAGAAGACGATATATTGAAATACTAAGGTTATTGTGTTTTTTGTTTTGTTTCATGGTATCTTCAGCAATTTCAATGCTCAGTGAACGGAAGGTTACATTATAATACTTGTTCATTTGATTGTCTATCATGTTTGGTGGAATTCTACTTTTTGTTTGGTACTTAATCAGTTACAAAATGACATGAGCATTTGACAAGCAAGAGTATTACCTGAACAGTTGCAGAGATATCTGATCTTGTAGTCTCTACACGGAGGAATTCCTTCAAATGGTTGATTGAGACATGTTAGTCCACTCTCTATTGAACAGTCAGCTTCTTCTAAGCTCGCCCAGTCATCACCTGTCTCTGCATCTATACACTGAATTTTGGTAATTTTTCCACCAGGACAGAAGACAGAAATCTCTTCACTGGTCATTTGTTCACTGTCTCCATTTGTACCTACGGGAGAATTATTGTTGATCCAAGTAGACCACTGATTTATGCATATTAGCATATGAGTGGAAGATCCATAACTGTTTCCAGTGGATACAGAACCAGATGGTGCATTAGTTGAAACATAACTATGTGTCGCTGAATGAACTGATGTCTGATGACCTTTAGTGCTTGAAGTAGTGGTAGATTCAGTCAACGAAGGCAATGTGACTCCTGTAACCACAAATATTCTAGTCAACCTTCTGCAAACACACAATTAAGACAAGCACATATGGGAAATTCAAGACACGCAGTGTATATCAGCACAGATAAATAAGATTCCACCATTTACATATTATCTATACTAACTGCTTGGGAGCAACATTAGCACAGTGGCTAGAACACTTGCTGATACTAACTGTTTGGGAGCAACATTAGCACAGTGGCTAGAACACTTGCTGCCGGCCCAGTGGTCATGTGTTGGAATCAATTTTGAGCTGGAAATGTTTTCATTTACCTGCACTCTCAAGTCGACCCAGCCTAAACATGCAATCCTTAACTCTTTCGCTACCGTGAACCCATCTATCGGCACAATGTATTTCCCGAGATGGCAGTCCGCCGTTTTAGTGCCACAAAATGATCAGTGGTTTATTTCACATATTTCTGCTCCGTTTCGGAATTTTAAGTTACAGTAAACTAAAAAGTCGTACAGCCGAAAGATCTCTACGCCATTTTGGTGCGGTCATTCGTTTTATAATTTTGGATTCTTGTGAATTTTCAGTTTTAAGGTAGTGTTAATTTGTTTTTTCACAATGGAAACGCCCACCAGTTTGCGTCCACGTAGTATGACTTGAGATCAAGCTAGATTATTGTTTATAACTGTTTTAAACAATAGTGATTCCCTTATCAGTGAATATTTAGAAAGAATTTTTAGTTGTGTCTAAAGTTTTAGCACGTGGTGATAAAGAAAAACCAGTGAATGTTCGTCAACAGCTGAGTGTTTGACAACGAAGCACGAATGGCTGAAGTTTACGTCTGTCATTATTGCTATGGGACTTGATCCAAGACCATGTATCAAAGACTACTGGTGTACAAGTGCACATTTATATACTCCTTGGTATGCCACTGCCACTACGTTTCCCAGTAATCAATTAGAAAATTATAATATATTTATCACACCATGTTTCATGTATGTCAACCTGAGGGTACCCACACAAAAAAAAAAAAATTGATCCTCTTGTTGACATGATTCTGAAGAATATCCAGGAAGCATTTTACCCATTTGAAAATGTGTCCATTGATGAAATGATTATTTGGTGGAAGGGCTAAATAAAGCTAAAAAACAAACATGCATTGTTGAGAACTGTTGAGAGTGGATTGCGAAAACCGCAAAGCCAGCCGAAGATGGTCTCCATGAAAATAACACGGCGATGAATGGCTGCGACAGAATGGACCAAATGGTTGGATATTATAATATCCATGATAGGAAAACCATTAAGTGGTGGAAGAAGATCTACTACTAGATCTTTGAAATTGCACAGATCAATGCTCACATCCTACATTCCATATGGCAAACAGAGAAAGGAGGATAAAAATTGTTATAGAAGGATTTCAAGTAAAGGAAAGTGCTCATCGCAAAGTAGCTCAGAGTATTCCTGAAAGTTTGACACTCTGCCTGCCGAAGAATTTCAGTCTGTTGCAGGAAATTATGCCGAAAGATTTACATGAGCCAAGCATTTAATTTAATGAATTATAATAGAAATAATATAATATAAATAATAGAATTTGTCGGTGTCAATAGAGACTGTGTTTTTTGTAGCACTCGAACTAAACGACACATATCATCTTTTGTTTGCTCCGGCTGCACTAATAGACCAGACTTGTGCGCCAAAGTTTGCTTTGCAGCCTATCACAAATAGACTGCCACATATAGTAAATAAAAACAAACAGACATGACAATTAAATGTAAATCTGCCAAGTGTTCTCCTAACTTTTGTCTGAAAAAAGAAAAATACATGATTCAGAATCTGCGGCAAAACTTCTTTTCGGATGATTGATTCGGAGCAATTGTATTTATAGTTTAGAAAAGTGTTGTTTGTGCAGTAAATTCAACAGGATTAGCAGTGATCAGGATATTGGATAACAACGCCCCCTTGGTAAGTACAATGTTTACATTATTTTTACCTACTTTTGTCCACATATTTTACAAATTATATTATTATTTTTATTTTATTTACAACCTAAAGCAGAAATTCTCCTACCAACATATTCCTTGTGCAATCCCCTTTATTTTGATATATAATACAACATTTCTGCTACAATTCTAACCATTTTCATAACATTATTGCGACATACACCAACTTCCAGATTGCGGCCATTAGTTTTTTTCATTTTTGTGACAAAGACATGGTTCAGAATATGCACCAAAACTTCCTTTTTGTTGATTTAAATGAGCAATACTGTTTATATTCTTGAAGACAAGTGGTGTTTGTTTGATTATTCAGTAAATTAAACATTATTAGCAGTATAGGAGTGTAGAAAACACATTCTAAGTGCAATGTTTACATTATTTTTACCTACTTTTGTCCAATTATTTTACAAATTATATTATTATTTTTATTTTATTTACAACCTAAAGCAGAAATTCTCCTACCAACATATTCCTTGTGCAATCCCCTTTATTTTGATATATAATACAACATTTCTTCTACAATTTTAACCATTTTCATAACTTTACTGTGAGAGACCCCACCTTCCAGATTTCAGCCATTATTTTTTGTCATTTTTTGTTAAAAAGACATGGTTCAGAATATGAACCAAAACTTCTTTTTGGGTTACTTTAATGAGCAATACTGTTTATATTCTTGAAGACAATTGGTGTTTGTTTGATTATTCAGTAAATTAAACATGATTAGCAGTATAGGAGTGTAGAAAACACCTTATAAGTGCAGTTTTTAAAATAATTTTTACCTCTTTAATTTCAGTTGTTATTATTAAACCTCTCATTATTGTCATAATATTTGTAACCTATCAATTAATTATTAACCCTGTCATGTTCCTTGTGCAATCCTCTTTAATTTGATATGTAATACAATAGATCTGCTACCATCTTAACCATTTTAAAAGCATTATTGTAACACACCCCTAGTTCCAATTTTCTGCCATAAATTTCTGTTTGGTCACAGCCCAGTTTTTGTTTGGTAGTGAAAGAGTTAATGAAATGACTATGGGGAAAAGATATAAAGAGACTGTGCAGCATGAATCATAAAGGTACAGACTATGGGACAAATCCAAGATTTGTTGCTTTTCATTCAGAAATAGATAGGAGAGACATTGTAACGTTGCATGTTTCAGTCTTGGTAAACTATTGTACTTATTATATAAGTCAAAAATATTTTGACTTCAACTGTGTAACCCATCATTACTTATATCATTATTCAACATTAGAGCTGCAAAAGTATTTCTCCATCAGGATCTAGTCTACATGTTTTCTTAATAAGACATCTGACATTTCAATCTCTTATATTTCTTCGTTTATAATCATCCAAGTTCTCTTTGTTTCCCACATTTATATTTCATTACAAATTTTAGTCCCAAACATGTTTTGCCATGTTCCCTCAATTGTTAAGGATTATGTCCTGTCTGTGCCCACGTTTATGCCTGTTTTCTTAATGTATCAGCTGTGTCTTGACTTTCTTCTATTGCTCAGTATTTGACAACACATCAGATTATGTATATATTAACTCTGAAAGGAAATGTGGTTTATCTCTTTTAAGTTTCAGCATTGACCTCTCTTTATCATGGTGTATTCCTAGAGTGTTGAAGTTCAGAGCTCAGTTCTCCAAATGTTTTCAAAAGCATATGCACATTATACACTGCCATTAAGGGATTATTTAATACTTATAATCAGGCCGTAACAAAACTAAAAATTTTTTTACAGCCACAAATACTGATCTCCCATCACAAAGCTTAGAAATATTGGCTCCAAATATGGGTGTCCTGTTGTTTAATAGATGACTCTTTCAGTCTCAGCTGATGCTAGTGAGTTACTATTAACCAATGACTAATAAACTCTAACTTTTACTACACTATGCTTGTTACATTAATTACACTTGTTACATTAACAATACTAGCTACATTAGTAATGACTTACAGAATAAGACTACTAATCTTTGTAAATATAAAAGTAAAATAATTGACATCAAGGTATATTGGGAATATGATACTCGTCCCATATTTTCTGTAACCAAGTTGCATAAAAGATATGATATGATCATTTACGCTAGAAGCCTTTAATTGTTCCAGACAAAACTCTGGTATCTATTTTAGCCCCACAGTCAGTCAAGGCTGCCTGGGGGAAAATCTTGCCAAAAGTCAGGATTAAACATAGACCAGTGGTAAGATATTACACTAACCATTAGACTACCAAGACTCCTTATAAAAGTATACTCCTTTTGGTTTAGTTAAGTGCATGTGAAAGTTATTTGTGTATTCTATTTTCACAAAAACCAGGTTACATTTTAAGACACGAGCATTTTACAAGCATGAGTATTACCTGAACAGTTGCAGAGATATCTGATCTTGTAGTCTCTACACGGAGGAATTCCTTCAAATGGTTGATTGAGACATGTTAGTCCACTCTCTATTGAACAGTCAGCTTCTTCTAAGCTCTCCCAGTCATCACCTGTCTCAGCATCTATACACTGAATTTTAGTAATTGTTCCACCAGGACAGAAAACAGAAATCTCTTCACTGGTCATTTGTTCACTGTCTCCAGTTGTACCAATGGGAGAATTATTGTTGATCCAAGAAGACCACTGATTTACGCATATTAGCATATGAATGGAAGTTTCATAACTGTTCCCAGTGGCTACAGAACCTGCTGGTGTATTAGAGGAAGTTCCATAACTGTTCCCAGAACCTGTAACTGTTACAGAACCTGTTGGTGCATTAGGTGATGTTTCATGAGTGCTTCCAGCTTGATGAACCGATGGTGTGATGCCTGAAGTAGTGGTAGATTCAGTCAATGAAGACAATGTGACTCCTGTAATAACACAAAATATTAAAATCAATCTTCTACAACCACATAATTATGAAAAGCATATAATGGACTTTTAAGATACAAAGCATGTATCAGCACACAAAATCAACATTCCACAATATTTACAGTATCTAAATTAACAGTTGAAAAATCACTGAAAACAATTTTTAAAAAAAGACTCAAGACATTGCTTAACACCATTCTTAGAAGTACAGTCTTCAGGACAAATCCAGGACTCTGCAAATAATTCATACATAGATAGGAGAGATGACATTGCAATATTTATGTTTCAGTCTTGATTAAATGCTGTACTTACCATTCAAGTGAACATTATTTTAACTTAAATTTTTAATCATCACCACTATCCAATATATTAATATAATATTTCACATTAGGGCTGAAACAGTTTTTCCCCCATCAACATCTAGTCTACATGTTTTCCTGTGGGTTTGTAGAAGGAAAGGGTACAGTAAATGCTGTGTATATACTGCAATCAGTTATTGAACATTCTATAGAAGTAAACAAAGATATACATCTTTGCTTTATTGACTACACAAAGGCTTTCGAAAGAGTAAGACATGTCAATATGGTAGATATGCTTGCAGACCTACAAATTGATGGGAAAGACATTAGACTTATTAAAAACATATATTGGAAACAACAAGCTGCCATAAGGATTGATAATGAAGTAGGAAAATATCAGCCTATTAAGAGAGGTGTGAGACAGGGATGTGAAATGTCTCCAGATCTTTTTTCCCTATAAGGTGAAAATATTTTCAGAAATGTAGAAGCCATGGGTGCAGGTGGTGAATGAAGTTGAAGAGCAGCTAACAGATAGTTGTAGGTTATGGTCTCCAGCTTCACAATGGTAGGCAGAGGATCTCTTTTTTGGGAGAGAATGGCTATGGTCATCGACCAGTATGGTCACTGCTAGGAAGGAAAGCAATGGCAAACTACCTTCTTCACAAATGCCTAGAATATCATGTACCCCAGTCTTATCGATAATCAGAGAAACGGCGTAAATGGGTGCTCCACAGGAGCAGCCTCGCCCAGTAGGGGTAGTCATGTGCACCAGATGACTCCAGACCGCCAGCAGGCGACTGAGTGCAAAAGAATATAAACATTGAAAATAGGAACTTGGAATGTAAGAACTATGAAAGGGGATGGAAAATTTGATAACATTAAGAATGAAATGAGAAGATTAAATATTAACCTGTTAGGTATATGTGAGACCAGATGGACAGGAATGGGCATTATAACATCTGAGGAATATAGAATAATCTATTCTCCCCCGATGTGTCTCCACCTTGCCGTGGTGGGGGAGCTTGCGTGTCCCATCGACCCCATGTGCTTGCCGATGGGTGAAAACTACATATCGGACGGCTCGTAGGATAGGGACCAGACTAAGAGAGACACAACCTGCTGCTCTGCAGGAAAGACTGAGGATAGCAGTCAAAATCAGGCAAACGATCCCTAAAATCTCAGTTCGGACATAACCTCTAAGGCTCCCATCCGAGGTGTATGGCTGAACGTCTCTAAGCCATAAACTCTCGGAAGTGAGAGCCTGATCGACACAAACCTACATCAGAATTGTGATGATGTGCTGAGAACGCTACATGCTCGGCGCAGATTCGTTCGATGGCTCTTAGCTGGGGGATATGAGGTATCCCCGGATGAAAGGTCCTGACCGTTACTCGCCCACAGACGCACGGAGGTAAGGTGCTGAGCCGGCAGCACATGTAGCCTACCTCGTGAGTGAGTACAAAAGGTGGAAAAACACCTCGGTCGCACGTCCCGCAGTCGTCCGATAGTCTGTAACCATACTCATGGAGTGAGTGTAGTCAAAGGTGGAAAATTGTCTCGTTGACACGAAATGGAACGCCTGACTTGCGAATCCATTACGTGGCAGTCCGAAGCGAAAGCTTGCTGTGTGGAAGCCGAAACAAGAGTCTCAAAACCCGAGGAAGGCTAACATCATTAAAAAATGCCCGCCGGAAGCCGGAAGTGTCGTCCTACGGGTGGCAAACTAAAAATTGACACTACGCAATTACGTCCGAGTGAAATGTCTCGTCCGAATGTCTCTCGTGCTAGGAACAGCTCTGACTACCTAGTTTCCGATTGCCGCTCTTGTTCGGAACAGCTCTGACTAGGTAGTTTTCCGAATGTCTGTCGTGCCTGGAACAGCTTTGATGGGCGCAACGACAAGCACATGTCCGAAAACTCGCTGAGTGGATGCCGTCTGCAAACCTGTCTAGTTTGTGCGGGAATGGCCCGGGGTAAACGAAATGACCAATATATTGAAGTGAGGATTTAAAGCAGCCATGAGCAGGACGTGACGATTTCCCTCGGTGAGCCCAGATCCAGGGCGTTATGTGTTGGCCCTGCAACTATGGAAGCAACCTTGGATGGAGGAAAATGCTATGGACTGTTCCTGCCTTCCTTTGAGGGATGACCATTCCAACTTGGCCAGCAAGGTTGTAGATGGCACCACAAAAGTGAGAGTCTCCCAGGAATGCTATCTGGTCAAAAAAGCATGCTAAAGTCGATGTGTTAGCCTACGGGTTTCGGCCCAAGGGCGCATAACAGACACACCGCAATCACATCTGAAAAAACACTCCGGATGAACGAAAAGAAGAAGAATAATCTATTCTGGTGGGGAGAAACAACAGCGAAGAGTAGCAATAATGATGGATTCAGAGAGATCAAAATCGATCAAAGGATATTGGACTGTATCAGATAGAGTGTTACTGGTGAAGTTGAGTGGAAGACCTTTTGATGTCAACGTCATAAAAGTTTATGCACCAACAGCAGACAGTAGTGATGACACCATTGATGAATTTTATAATGATTTAGAGAAAGCCTTCAAGAAATGCAAGAATTCTGAAATAAATATCATAATGGGTGACTTGAATGCTTAAGTTGGAAATCAACAGGATGGAGGTGTAGTAGGCAAGTATGGACTAGGGGAACAGAATGAAAGAGGTTGCAGACTTGTACAGTGGGCAAAAGAGCAGGATTTGATTATTGGAAACACCTGGTATCAACAGCACCCAAGGAAATTATGGACATGGAGAAGTCCTGATCATAAGATCAGAAATCAGATTGATTATATTCTCATCAACAGAAGATTTAGAAATGCCTTAAAAGTCTAAAAAACTATACCAAGTGCAGACTGCTACAGCGACCATAGATTAATCTTAAGCAATTTACATATAAAATTAAAGAAAGTCAAATATTCACCAAGAAGCTCAAAATTTCATCTACAGGCACTGAGGAGTGAGGAGATAAAAGATAAGTTCAACGTAGAGGTAAAGAACAGATTCTATGCATTGTCCGATATGGAAATATTATATCAAGACGTCAGTGACCAATGGGAAATATTAAAGCAATCAGTCAACCAAGCTTCAGAAACAACCATCCCAAAAATAAAGATAATAAGACGCAAGAAATGGATGATGGAAGACATCTTAAAACTCATGGAAATAAGAAGAAATAACAAAAATAACAAGGAAAAATATGAAGAGATTCACAGGAAAATTACGAAGCTATGCAAAGAGGCAAAAGAAACATGGCTTGAGGAAAATTGCAAGGAAATTGAAAACCAACACAACACCCAGAGTAAATTAATGCACAAAAGAATTAATGACATCACTAACAAAAGAAAACACACATCAACGGGTTGCCTAAAAACCAAAAATGGTAAAATAATAGAAAAAGATCAGATTTTACATGCATGGTCAGATTATGTGAAAGACCTATATGATGATAGAAGAGAAGAACAATATGATCTTCGGAACAATAATGAAGGACCATCAATTTTGAAGATGGAAGTTCAGAATGCCCTTAACCATATGAAAACTGGCAAGACCCCGGGTACAGATAATAGAAATGATCAATGCCTTAGACCAAGTCACCAGACTTCTGAATGCAATATACGATACTGGCGATACACCACCTGAATTATGTAATTCTGTATTTATTGCAATCCCGAAGAAATCAGGAGCCTTGGAGTGTGATCAACATCGAACAATTAGTATAATGAGCCACATCACGAAGATTTTACTGAGAATTATCATGCAAAGAGTTAGGAAGAAAATACAACCCAAAATAGGATAAGAACAATGTGGGTTTGTAGAAGGTAAGGATACAGTAAACGCTGTGTATATACTGAAAACAATAATTGAACGTCTATAGAAGTAAACAAAGATCTATATCTTTGCTTTATTGACTACACAAAGGCTTTCGATAAAGTGAGACATCTCGACATGATAAGGATGCTTGAAGATCTACAAATTGATGGAAAAGACCTTAGACTTGTAAAAAACATATATTGTAAACAACAAGCTGCCATCAGAATTGAGAACGATGTAGGCCAATATCAGCCTATTAAAAGAAGTGTGAGACAGGGATGTGTAATGTCTCCAGATCATTTTTCCATGTACAGTGAGAATATTTACATAAATATAGAAGATATGGAAGGAATCAACATTGGGGGATGATACATCAATAACATTAGATATGCAGACGATACAGTCTTGATTCCAGACAATGAACAGGACCTGCAACATTTAGTAGATGCGGTTCTTGCACACAGTGAACAACTAGGGTTAGAGCTGAATAGTAAGAAGACACAGATTATGGTCGTCACTGGGAAGAAGGAAATACCACAATGTGATATACAAGTAAATGGGTATATTCTTATGCAAGTAAATCAATACAGTTATCTCGGAACAGTCATAACATCTGATGAGAGATGCCTTGAAGAGATTAGAACAAGAATTACCATAGCAAAGGTAGCCTTTTGTAAGATGGAAAACATACTGACCAATAAAAAGATATCTATTGAAACGAGAAAAAGAGTGTTGAAGTGCTACATAGAACCTATACTTTAGTATGGATGCGAAGCGTGGACAATGAGCAGCCAAGCTGAAAAACTCTGATGGCTGAGGAAATGTGGTTTCTGAGGAAAATGCAAAGAATACCATGGACAGACAGAGAAACCAATGAACAAGTCCTTCAAGAAACAAATGAAGATCTTAAACTGACTAGAGTCATTAGACAGTCACAATTTTTTGGACACGAGAAGAAATGACTTGGAGAACTTGGTGACAACTGGAAGATCGAAGGGAAGAGACTAAGGGGAAGACCAAGAAGTAAATACCTGGATGGCTTGGCCGCATGGCATGGTTGAGACAGGAACACGGAGCTGATCCACGACTCTGGTGATCGAGTGAGATGGCAGAACATGACCGCCCACGCTTATCGGCATGGCACATGATGGATGGATGGATTGGAGGATGAAACATCAATAACATTAGATATGCAGATAATACAGTATTGATTGCAGACAATTGTATTGATTGCAAGACAAGAAGCCGAAGAAGCAGAAGAAGCAGTGGAAGCAGCAGAAGCAGCAGAAGGAGAAGGATGAGGACAAGGAGGAGGAGGAGAAGAAGAAGGAGAAGAAGCAGCTAAAGCAGCAGCAGCAGAAGGAGAAGGAGAGGAAGAGGAAGAAGAAGAGGAAGGGGAAGAAGAAGAGGAAGAAGAAGAAGATAAAGAAGAGAAAGACGTGGAAGAAGAGGGGGAAGAGGAAGAAGAAGAAGAAAGGAAGGAATAAAAAGAAGAAAAAGAAGAAAGGAAGGAAGAAAAAAAGGAAGAAGAAGAATAAGGAGGAGGAGGAGGAGCTGAAGGAAGGAAGGCAGGCAGGCAGGCAGGCAGGCAGGCAGGCAGGCAGGAGGGAGGGAGGGAGGGAGGAAGGAAGGAAGGAAGGAAGGGAGGGAGGGAGGGAGGAAGGGAGAGAGGAAGGAAGGAAGGAAGGAAGGAAGGAAGGAAGGAAGGAAGGAAGGAAGGAGATAATAAAATTAGATGTTTTTAAAAACACAAGCATGTATTCACATCAGGAATTAAATAATGCAAGAAAATAACATTTATCTTACTGTATTAATGTGCAAAAATGTTTCAGTACCTGAACAAAGACAGTTGTACTTGATCATGTAATCGTGGCAGGGAACATCAAGAGCATGATCATTATAACACTCCAAGCCATTTTCAATTGTGCAGGATGCTTCATATAAGCTTGCAAAGTCATCAAAAGTTACTGAGTCCACACACTCAATATCTGTAATTTTACCACCAGGACAAAATTTCTCCAGCTCTGATGTGGTCATAAATTCAAAATCACCTAATGTACCTACTGGTGAATTATTGTTAATCCAGCCTGACCATCCATTAAAGCATGGTTGTGTTGTAAAACCTGCTTGACTAGTTGTATAAGTTTTGGTTGATGCATTCAAACCAACACTGACTGAAGGTGATAAACTAGGATTTGTGGCCACAGGAGATATGCTGGATGAAAACGCAGATGGAACCGTTGATGTAGATGACATGGCGATGATGACAGTGGAAGATATGCTAGGCTGTGATGATGCTGATGGAGTTGAGTGTAGCACTGTTGTCAATGAACAAATGTCACACAGGACTCTGATTTCATAGTCTTCACATTTGTGACCAGTGTCTGGGATACACATGAATGTTGCATCATTTAAGGAACACTCAACAAGGGGATCAGTTGGATCCCACATGAGTTTCGTTTCTCTGGCTCTGCATTCAATTCTGTGAGAAAACATAAATATGCTCAATACAATTGCTAATTTCATATATACAGTTACATCATTAATATACATAGCTTCCATCTACTAAAAACTATTCACATTTTCAAAACAGATACCAACAAAAAGAAATCAGTTTATTTTCCCCCTGCCATGTTATCAAATGTACTCTATCCTTATTTTTTTTCATTTCAAAAATCCAATTGACATATACTGACATATTTTCCTATTTGACAACTTACCCAAATACAAAATCTTTTGTGCAGGCATTTGTGACAAAAGGCTCCTCAAAAAAGTTTTCAGTTTCTCCTGAGATTTCATCTGGAACACTCTTACTGACCCATGGTGACCAGAACAAGCATCCTTGTGCTGCAAGTATAAATACTGGCATGAATAGGACAGCATACAAGCTGACATGCAATTGTCACTTGGAATATATATACTTCTTGACTTTAGTAACAATCATCTTATACTCCAGACTGTCAACTTTATTAGCCACTGAGCAGACTTTCATAAATGTAATGAATGAATTACCAAAAATCTAGAAATAAATTGTGAATTTTACTAGAACACGATAACAAGAAACGAAATGGGCATTGCGACTAAAGCCTTCATCAGCACAGAACAAACAAACACAAACTGACACACAACTACTTGAAAAACACTACATTAAAATATTAAGGTTACTTATCTGTATCCTTGTTTGGCTGAATACATCTTGAGTGACTATTAGTGGATGGAATTAACCGGAAGTCTAGTCCAGGTGGTCAAAGGACTAAAGGTCAATAATGCCAGAAGCTAAGAGATTTTCTAAGCTACCCGGTGGGGGGAACACCTGCTGGTGGAATGGGGAGGGGTTCCCAAGTGAGTGAAAGGTACAATAGGGATTAGCAGAGCACTATAGTCAGCTCTGTGGCGAATGTGTCACAGACACAGCTCACAATTCTGTATCTTGCGCTCAAAACACACCTGTAGGCGATTTGGATGCAGACCTCCCTGTGTTGGCTCTTATGAAATAGTATTGACCAGGTTGGAAGTTAAATGAAACTGTGTTGGACACTGAGGCTGTGAGGGTAGAGTGAATCCAACTGGAAGATGAGACGGTTTTCCAACGTCTTACGATCGCGGTCGTGAGATGCAAGCGATTTGATCGCCGTGACCTGTAGGTCGGGCACTCCACAGAGGTCAGAACTGTTGAAGTCTATGGATACCAGTTTATGGACACCACTGTTGATATCAGAGAGGTGTTGCCTAAATTTGTCAGCCAGACGAAGACCTTTCTACCTGATATATCTCATGTCACAATATGTGCAGATGATCGCATAGATAATGTTGCAACTCGTGCATGAGAAACCCTCAAGGATATGGAAAGTGGTCATAAATGTAGCATACTTTCTCATCATTTGAATTCCCTGTTTTACATCATGCATTAAAATCTGAAACATTATCTTAATAAGCTGTACATATTATCACACTAAGTGACTCACGTGTCATAGCAGTGGGGGTACTCTGCAATAAAGGTGGTGGACTGGGTGGCATACATCCAAAAACATTGAATCGCAGTCCAATAAAATTGTGAAACTCCACTGGTCGAATCTGGACATAACGAGCCACAACAACAGTGAAATAGTTGAAAACTGGTGTGTGCTGGTCATGATTTCCATCAAACACAAGTGGCTTGTTTGAACTGTCAAGAACAGGGTGAAAGTTGACACCGTCTGTGCTGTAGTACACAATGTATTTTTCAACCCACACTTCCTCATCTGCAGCACCTTGTGTGACAACTCCAGAAATTTCATAAGGAGCAAGAAAGTCTATCTGGATGTACTGCCTCTTATCAGACACACTGTGTGGAACAAACAAGAACATTAAAATACCATTTTGTCTTCATCATTAACAGGCCACATCATTCTACTGAGTGCTTACAAACTGCATGAAAATAATCTTATAGACAATATTTAAGTGTTGACATCAAAGCATGAAAATTATATAATACGCAATGTTTAAATGTTGACATCAAAGCATATAAATTATATTATACGCAATGTTTAAGTGTTCACATCAAGTGGCATAGTAGCTGAGAAAGAACAGTCATAGAAGACACACTTCCTGCCAGATGAGGCAGGGACTGATCAACACATCAGTGGACATAGGACATTGAAGACGCCCTAGGCAGGAAAATACATGGGGCATGAGTATTGGCAAAGGATTGAGAATCTTTCCGTTGAGCCATGTTAAGAGCAACAATTTGCAGTGGACTTGCACTTTATGATATTGATGATGTTGTATAACGATCACATAGCATCTGAAATACAAAATAAAACTGCAGATTTCATAATCATCCTGCAATGCCCTTAGTGTTACAAGTTTCTAATCATAAAACATATAAGGTTTCCCTTATAAATATCTACTTAGCCTGGTACAACAACTTACCCTGAGAAGAATACTCAATGCATCAAGAAGAGATAATATCAGAAATGGAGAAATCAGGACTAAAGTAGGGGTTAAAGCTGATCTAGATTTTATTAGAAGGCATCAAGTCAAATGGTTTGGCCATGCAAGTAGGTTACCAACTAACAGTATACCACAACAAGCAATGATGTACAGACCAGATGGAAGAAGAGGAAGAGGCCGACCACGTAAATGATGGATGCAGGGAATAAGAGCCCATGGGAATATCGATACATGAAGCCCATAAGCGGGCACTCTCCCGCTGTTTATACTTCATCTCGACACAGCAAGGTACAAGACGAACCAGATGAGATGAGATGAGATGAGATGAGGCAACAACTTACGCAGGAGACCATCCTCCAGCTAAAGAACCATCTTTCTGAACATAAATGCGGCCTCGTGAAGCAACATGATTGATGTCAAGGTAGCTGGAGGCACTCAGTTGCCTGTCACTGATGACCAGTGGATTGCTTAAGCCCATTGGAATATCACACCCTGAAAAAGTGGAATCATCGTTTAATACTGTTACAAACACAAATTAAATGTACATCCTGGAAATGACTACTCATGATGACATATATATGTGTATTATTCAAAACATTGACTATTTGGTGAACAACATACACAAACTTACTGTATGGTTGTGTGGGTACACCAGTGTGCCCTGCTTCTGGTGTTGCTGTGGACTCTGAAGGTGTTGGTGTTACAGGCGGTGGAACATTTGGTGTACAGCCAACTACAGTAAATCTAAGGCCCGTGCCACTTGCAGATGCCCTGACTGGAACAATCTTCACATACTGAGCAATGATGTCATGGTTGAAAAGCCCTCTAACTGGTGTGCCACTGTCAGTGTTACCAGTGAAGAGATATGGTGTCTTGTCAGCATCAGACTCGGTATATGGGCTGAAATTGACTCCATCCAGACTCATGTAAACATAATATTGCTCAACCCAGCGGGCGGAATCTGGACTGCCTTGAGTCATCACTCCAGAAACCAGCTTAGGCTCCCAGAAATTTACCATTATCCATGGGCGACTTTCATTTCTGATAGAGAGAAACACAGAGTGTATTTTTTTACAATTAAATAAACTAAATATTTCCACATAACATTTTCAGTACAAGATGGTAAAACATATTTTCTAAATAGAATACACATCCAAATAGGATATTCAATCTTGGTATCACTAGTCTCAAAATATGTTCAACCTGCTTTAATTTGCTGACAATTTCTTTGACATGCCCATACATTAGTCGACATAACTTTCATCACTTTTTAAAAACTGACCTTGCCTAACAGGTTTTCATTTTGCACAATAATCTTGCTTATTTTTGATGTAGAAAATATGGTGTAACTTTCGTTTCTTGAATATTTATAAATGTGCTACTAGAGTTTATCTGGTGTGGAGTACATTAACCCAAAGAGATGAAATACACCAGATGACATAAATCATATCAAGTGCATTTAAACATGTTAACTGCTTCTTTTCCTTTCACTCACCCAGGAATCCAAGAACCACCAGAAGTGGGGGATGGACTGTTGTATATCCTTCCATCAGATGCCTTGTGCCTGCTGTCTAAAGAGGATGATGATGTAAGCTGTTCATCCCTTACCAGGTAATAGTTGCTCAGACCCATGGGAATCAAGCACACTGAAATACACACAGATGTAATATTTTGCATTAAAGTTGGTATTCTGACCATTTATCAGAGTATGTAGTAGCTTTCCTATATTGTTGAGATGGAGAAAAATAATCTTGTAACTGGTCACCACATTAATACAGCAATACAGTTTCCATTGTCCCAGCAAGCTGTAAGACATCTCATCTCATCTCATCATGTTCCTCTTGTACCTTGCCGTGTCGAGGTGAAGTATAAACATCGTGAATTTGCCTGATTATGGGCTTCATATATCGATATTCCCATGGACTCCGCTATTCCCTCCGTCCAACGTTTATGTGGTCGGCCTCTTCCTCCGTTTCCATCTGGTCTGTACATCATTGCTTGTTGTGGTATGCTGTTGACTGGTAACCTACTTGCATGGGCAAACCATTTGACTTGCTGCTTTCTAATAAAATCTAGTGCTGCTTTAACCTCCACTTTAGTCCTGATTTCTTCATTTCTACACTTTGAAAATATCTATACACTAAAATTTCACAAGATAAGCAATTATCCTAATCTCTATCCTACCTGTTGGTGGAGGAATCTGAGTGACACCAGAAGTTGGTGATCCTGCAGTTGGTGTATAATTGCCAGGGAGATGTGGGGTGGGGCTGCCTGTGCCCATCCTTGGAGATGATGGAGCTGTTGTGTACATAGGTGTGTGTGTGGGAACATTTTCCTTGGGAACAGATGGGTTGCAGCCCAACACTTCAAATCTGAGTGAAATAGCAGACAGAACATTTAGTTGGTGTATGCTTCTGTGTATTATTTAAACATCACTTTGATATTTTCAACAGAAGTAATTACTATTGTTCCAGTTAGACAAACACAACATCAAATTACCTTAGAGCAATACCATTGTGACTGGTCACTGGCACAATCCGAATGTACCTTGCCATTATGTTTTGTACAAAGTAGTTGGTCACAGGTGAATCTGAGTCGTTGTTAGCTTTAAACACTCGGGCACCTCCATCTTGCTTCTCTGAATATGGAGAAAAGATTTCACCGTCGAGGCTGTAGTAAACTTGAAACCCAGACACCCACTTGTCCTCTATCCCTTCACCTTGTGTCACAATGCCAGACAAATACTTTGCTTCCCTGAAGTCAACTTGGATGTATGGAGTGGCATCATTCAGCCTGTAAACATATTTTTTTTTAAACAACATATTCTTTCACTATTGGTACATAATGCATAAACAACAACTCTATGCTTACAGTTACACACATGAGACCATTTTAACACAAACATCTTTCACACCAACAGACAGCATATAACAGACTTTTATGATTCAGATGCTAACACTGTCAAAGAAATAATAAAACACCATCCAACTTAAATTATGGCCCTCATGACATTCTATTACAGTAATAAGTTTATCGGGCCCAATCAATGCTTCAATGGGACGCAGAGGTGTTTCCAAGGCACCAGGGCCGGGTTATATCCTGACCAAGGCCTACTGACGCGTCCCCGCCAAGTGTCCTGGACAACAGGTCCCTTCGGGGTCCTGGCTAAAGTCAGTAGGATCGCCGATTCCTCCGAAGTC
This sequence comes from Cepaea hortensis, assembly GCA_963921405.1. Lineage (NCBI taxonomy): Eukaryota > Metazoa > Mollusca > Gastropoda > Stylommatophora > Helicidae > Cepaea > Cepaea hortensis. Next base: position 107,136,680 of record OY992878.1, on the reverse strand, counting down.
GGAGAGTGTCTGCCTGTATGGCGAGGAACCACCAGCCTGCACACCAATAAGCCAGACATGGGACAACAGATACTCACGCAAACCTCAGGTCCTGTATGACATCACACTGATGTTGGACAACAGGATGCCTTCATCCGACATACAGGACTTCGCGTTGGAGCTCAAGCCAACGAATACAAGCAAGCAAGCAATGCTTCAGTAAATGCAGCCAAAATATCATAAGCAGATCAGAAGAAAAAACTTACACTGGTATCCATGAACTTTGATAACTTTCTTCAGAAAGTCTTGCAAGTTCTGGCCCATGGTGATCAGTTTGTGAAGATGCTTGCAACTGAGCATCTTCAATAATTCTTTGGTCTTTCATTCCCATCTCACGACTGCACTCTACAAAACATAAAGCATTAATGGTATCACTAATTATTGAAAAAGAAACACAGAATACACAGGTTGTGGTATCACGATCTTCATTGTGCAAGCAACTCATTCTGCACTTCAAATTAAGATGCCTAATGTATTTGCCATTGTCATTAGTTGCTCACAAAAATAGTTTATGAAATACAACCAAATTTTCAGACATGTCTTATGTAATTCACTAAAACAAACACAAATAATTAGCTACTACACAATCTAAAGACCCACTCAAAATTAATTGGATCATAACTTTTTGAGACCAAGCATCTCAGTACCATCATAAATGTCCACTCTAGTTAACTTGAACTCAACAATGCAAACCATGTCAGTCGCCTTGCCTCTTGTTAACAACACAAACCAAGCAACAGCACAAGAAAAGATGAAGTACTCACTTGGTGTAGGAACTGAATGTGTTGGTGGAGATAGTGTGGGATAGTTGGAGTAGCCTGGAGTTGGATATGGAGTGGGAACGCTCACATTAAAAGGCACAGTAGGACGGGGTGTGGGAACTGAATCTGAGACACAACTGATGTAATTTAATCTCAGGCCTGGACCAGATGGACTCCATGTTACTGGTGACAACCTCACATACCTTGCCACAATAATCTGCAAATTCCAAAAAGAAGATGCATGTGAAACAATCTCCTCTCTGCTCATATATACATTTACATAGGTTCTGCAAATATGTATCCAAAGTTACAACTAAGAGGTAAAATCTAGTTTGGACACAATAATCTGCAAATTCCAGAAAGAAGATGCATGTGAAACAATCTCCTCTCTGCTCATATATACATTTACATAGGTTCTGCAAATATGTATCCAAAGTTACAACCAAGAGGTAAAATCTAATTTTCCAATTCTATTCTCTAAGGACTGCCTAAATATATCAACAGGACATTCGCTAACCCTTGTGAAAAAACAGACATCTAATTTTTATATGCAAGCCATCTATATTAGTCACCACATGCACAATTATTAAACCACATAGATGTCAACAATAGAAGACCAGAAAGACTGTGGTGTGTACTTACATGTGGAAAGTAATTGATCATAATTTTGTTTCTGTCAGAATTTCCATCGTAAATTACTATGGTCCCATCCTTGTTTCGCACAGGATAGAATGTGTAACCATCCAAACTTGTACTTATGACAAAGGTGGACACCCATCTGTCATAGTTAGGGCTACCCTGGGTCAGCAATCCTGACACATTTTGAGGTGTCTTGAAATCCACTTGATGCCACTGCTGACTGTCAAAAACACTGAGGGGAAATGCAATACATAAATTCATTGATTATTACACAAACAAATAGGTACACAGATATAACTGTTTACAATTTAACCTGTTCTGTATTTAACCCTAAAAATCATTGTTGCCATTAGTCACTTAATTCGATACAACTTATTTATTAATTTAGTTTATTTTATTTGAATGTTTATTCTTTCCTCAAACAACTGACAATGTGAAAAATGTTCCAGTTAACCAGAGAAATTAAGCATTATGAATCTTCATTTGCATCTGTCATTTCTTGTCTACATGGCAAATTACTCTAACAGATATGTCAAAGATGCGTCTCCATTTATTAATTACAACAGGGTAGGCTCAAATGTCAGTGTGCAAAATATCGCCAGACAGTATGTCGGACAACCCTAACCTCTTAACAATTGTAAAAACATCAACGCTTCAATGTTATATTCAGAGAGAAAGATAAATGGAGAAGACCAAAACTGCACTGGGCAGATTAAAAAATAAGGCAAAGATAATGATAGTCCCATAGAACATAATTCCATTGGGGTGTGAAGTGTTAAATGCAGATTTAAGGATTTAAAATATAAATGGAGATCATCATGACACTAAATATTTCTCACATTCTTCAATACTGATTTCTTACTAGGGAACCCAAGAGGAAAATTCATTATTCAGTCTGCCTTCTGAGGCTCTCGTCTGATAGTTAAAGTCACTTGATGAAGACAGTTGGTTATCCGGCAATAGGGTGGGCATGTCCACATTCATCGGTAAGTTGCAGATGTGTCCTGGAAAAAGCAAGACATTCATGCAAAGGTTAAGATTATGATAATTCCCCAACAAAATATAATTTACACACCTTTATATATCATGATAGCCGGCTTCCTGGCCTAGAGATTAACGACTTTTCTCCGTAATCTCGTATACTCTCGTAAGTATCGTGACGACAGTGAGAATCAGCAGTGGTTCGAATCGCATCTGTACCTTATGGGGTATGTGAGCCGGTCGCTCAGAAAGCAATGGAAAACTACTGAGCGTAATCTTGCCAAGAAATCAACAATCAGCTGATAGATGCTGATGTTGACAGTGATGTCCTGTAAAGGATATGCAAACATTTAATTTAATATATCATGATAAAATATATATTATCTATATAATTACATTCTTTGAGGGGGAGAGTTCTTCAGAAATTATCAACAGTTCTAATTACTGATTATAGTCTTTGTTCCAGCTAATAAAATCCTGGATGCCTTTGAGATGTATCTCTTCTAAACTATACCTATGAAATGTTAACATACAAGGCAGCTCTAAAATCTTACCAGGAGGTGTAATAAATGGAACTTGATGTGTCACAGCAGGTGTCCTTTGAAATCCTTCTGTTGTCCACCCATGTTCTGGAGTGTTGGGGGATACTGCAAGGAAAATTTGTACTGGATGCACATGTTATTTTTTTTTAAAGCATTTAAATTACATGGTTATGAACTGGCTTCTAAAATATCTAACACTGATATACTTTCTAATTTACAACCAAGCATTTAACGGTTGCTAACAATTTCTAAAAGAATATTATTTCACAGAAAACAAAATGGAAATGTTCTTTCACTAATGAAGGATGTGTACACAAATTCATTACTTACACATCTTAACAACAATCATGGGTATATAAATACAAAATATCACTAAACAATGGTATACAAGTCCTTATATGTTGTTATTCTTATCAAACAAACACATTTCTAAACATCAACTTCTTCTACAAATATGTTCAACACAATGAGAACAACATCCAATACCTGAACACTGGCACTTGTATCTGATCTCGTAGTTGCGACAGTCTATACCAATTGCAATCATATTCTCACAAACCAGACCATCTTCCACAGTACACGTTGCTTCTTGTAAGCTCCAGTAATCATCTTTGGTGACTGAATCTCTACACTCAACTTCAGTGATGATGCCATTAGGACAAAACTCTTCCTGTTCATTGGTTGTCATTTTCTCATAGTCACCCTGTGTTCCTGTTGGAGTAGCTTTATTGATCCAATCAGACCATCTAGAGAGACAGTGAGGAGGCGTTGCACTATGGTCTGAGAAGCCTTGAGGTGTTGGCACTGATGGTGTTGAGTGAGGAGGAGATGCACTATGGTCTGAGAAGCCTTGAGGTGTTGGCACTGATGGTGTTGAGTGTGGCACTGTTGTCAATGAACAAACGTCACACAGGACTCTGATTTCATAGTCTTCACATTTGTGACCAGTGTCTGGGATACACATGAATGTTGCATCATTTAAGGAACACTCAACAAGAGGATCAGTTGGATCCCACATGAGTTTCGTTTCTCTGGCTCTGCATTCAATTCTGTGAGAAAACATAAATATGCTCAATACAATTGCTAATTTCATATATACAGTTACATCATTAATATACATAGCTTCCATCTATCAAAAACTATTCACATTTTCAAAACAGATACCCAAAAATAAAAACATCAGTTTATTTTCCATCTGCCTTGTTATCAAATGTACTCTAATCATGCTATCCTCATTTCTTTTTTCATTTGAAAAATCCAATTGACATATACTGACATAGTTTCCTATTTGACAACTTACCCAAATACAAAATCTTTAGTGCAAGCATTTGTGACAAGAGGCTCCTCAAAAAAGTTTTCAGTTTCTCCTGATATCTCATCTGGAACACTCTTACTGACCCATGGTGACCAGAACAAGCATCCTTGTGCTGCAAGTATAAATACTGGCATGAATAGGACAGCATACAAGCTGACATGCAATTGTCACTTGGAATATATATACTTCTTGACTTTAGTAACAATCATCTTATACTCCAGACTGTCAACTTTATTAGCCACTGAGCAGACTTTCATAAATGTAATGAATGAATTACTAAAAAACGAGAAGTAAATTGTGAGCTTTACTAGAACACAATTACAAGAAACAAAATGGACGCTGCGACTAATGACTTCATCAGCACAGAACAAACAAACACAAACTGACACACAACTGCTTGAAAAACACTACATGAAAATATTAAGGTTACTTATCTGTATCCCTGTTTGGCTGAATACGTCTTGAGTGAATATTAGTGGATGGAATAACCGGATGTCTGGTAAAGGTGGTCAAAGGACTAAAGGTCAATAACGCCAGAAGCTCAGGGATTTTCTAAGCTACCCGGTGGAGGAACACCTGCTGGGGGGGGGGGGGGGGGGGGGTGAAGGAACGCCCAATTGAGCAAAAGGTACAATAGGGATTAATAGAGCACTACAGTCAGCTCTGTGGCGAAGGTGTCACAGACACAGCTCACAATTCCGTATCCTGCGCTCAAAATACACCTGTAGGTGATTGGGATGCAGACGTCCCTACATTGGCTCTTATGAAATAGTATTGACCGGGTTGGAAGTTAAATGAAACTGTGTTGGACATTGAGGCCATGAGGGTAGAGTGAATCCAACTGGAAGATGAGATGGTTTTCCAACATCTTACGATCGCGGTCGTAAGATGCGCACAATTTGATCATCATGACCTGTATGTCAGCCACTCTATAGTGGTCAGAACTGTTGAAGTGTATGGATATGTAACTTTACGGTTAGAATCATTGCATGGTTTGCCATCTCAAGCACATCTAACAGAGATTTTGTTGCACCAACTTGAACTACTAATTCCTTACGGCACACTTGACAGATCTATTAATATAACTGTCATACTAAAGTAGCCCATCGAAGCATCTCAGAATAGTACACCTATTGGATGAAACAGGGCATGTGATCAGAAAAGTGGTATGGAGACGCGGCCAACGCTTAACCCGCTCATTCTTCTGTACAGCTTTGGAACGGAAGGATCATGTCGTTCTGTGGTGTAGTTTTAATTCATTTATCTGTGACAATTCATCACTGATCTGGGTAAGCTTATTACTCTCAAGATTAATATGATGATTCTGAAGAGGAAGGTTAAGTTATCTTGTGTTTGTACGTTGTTTCAGATGGGATATTAAATATCAAAACTCTGTAAGTGCTAACTTCAATAGCTGCAAAGCCCGTCAGACCTGAGGCCATCTCCGGCAACCTTGATGCAATTTAATCTCTCAATATCTGCTAGCTCTGACTTGTTTCTTCACATCTATTGTCGTAATGAATGCATACTACCACAGAACATCTTAGGAAGCTGGAGGGAGTAAAGTTATCAGTGCACTTTTATGCATTAAATCAAAATGCAAACTTTCCCTATCTTCTTGCTAAGAAGACAGTATCTGGGAGCACGTGTACACGACAGAGGAGCAAATGGATCACCATGGTCTGGCAAGAATGCGACAGCGTGGAGTGATGAGGGGATCTGGCCGATGCTCGACGCTTAGAGGAAAGGTGAGACGCACATATAATCAGATTGCTACTGGTACTATTGGGGTTGGAACTCTTTGCTGGCTTCTGAGGATGGGGATGGAGCGCTTATGGGAATGCCCCGAATGCTGTGATGTTGGTTCTTAAATCAATCAATCAATCTATCTGTGCTTGAAACAATGCTTCTCCTAACCTACATGCTTTAGCCTATAACACTGCTAGAGGGTGAGTGGGGAAATTATATCTTTCCTCCTTTCTTCTTAGTTATGTGTGAACAATGGATTGATGTAATATTGTTGTATATTTGGCAAACCTATCACTCAGACACATCATTTAAATGTGGCTATTATTTTATGTTCAACAAATTGGCATCTGTGATGGTTGTGCCTATTCATCTGTCCAAGATTGGGGAAGACTTAAACCCTTGCCTTTAACCACTGTTGATTGCCAGCAGATAGGGACATATTGCGTTCAGACTTTTGATGAAGAAGAAGAATTAGTGAGAGAGGTACAAACCTATTTTAGGACTTTCACACTGTTATATATTTGAATAACGAAGACACAAACAATAGATTGCACGATTTATTGCCTGGCATATTTCGCTGCATCTCGTCAGGTACATACTGCAGAAATCACACAACTTACGTGAATTAACTAGATAAATCCTTCAAGTTGAAATATACACATATTCGCACAGTAATGTCACTTATCTACCACGGTAATTTTAAGCTGACTAACATGTCTTTCTGTTTGCACAATTCTGGCTTGCGTTGCTAGATCATAATTGCTTCTGCAAATTTTAACAAGTGAGTATTTTGTGTGTTAAACAACACGTGAAAGCAGTGTTTCTGTCCACCACATGGCCACTGTCGACGATGTGCCAACCAATTGAAGACGCCGGGAGCTTCCGGTGTGTCGGCCCCACGAGTCTAGCATCTCCTGTGTGTTGTATCTTGTTGACCCATTGAGGTTATGTTTATATTTTATTCGTTGTAATGAAGGGAAATATGTATGCATACACTTTGTGAACAATACACATGAGGCTTTCCTTTACACCCATTCATGAACATGAATCCTATTTTCTCATGCCATGAGAAATCATTTATATGTGAGTTACACTCATTATAACTTCTGAAAGCTGGTGGGAGAATACTTGTTCGAATTTATAACACCCCAGTAAACAGAAAAACACTTATAAGTTAGAGGTGAGTTAAGAGAGGAGAGGAAACGCTTGTGAACCAGACACGACATGTACAGGGCAAACACAACATGCATAGCATTGTTAAGAGACAATGAGTTTATTAAATGTATGTTTGTGTCATGAATAATGCCATCATAACATCATCATGCTCATGTCCTTTTCCAAGTGACTTGGCTTACTCATCTGATTCCATATCACCATTCTGTGTCCTTACCTGTTTGTCAAATGTCCATATCTCACTGAGACCCCTAGTACATTGAGAACACACATTCACAGTAAGACCAGATGATGATAAGCATGCATAAAGTTGTGGTACCCATTGACAGTCAGAGTCGCTTCAGCACTAGCTAGAAAAGGGGCATAGCTCTTACTCTCAGGCTGTTATCCTTCTTCCTCCTTTTCATCCCTCCTCTACTATCCTTATTCATTCTGAACTCTCTCATTACAATATTGAGTTTACCAGAATGTACATAGATATGATTGTTTGAATTGACAGTAATAGGAGTGGTACTAATTGGTGGAAACAGCATATAAAGAAGATGCAGCCAGACTGGGTAGGAGAATGTGGCAGCTCAGGTCATCCTCCTGAGTATTGAGCAGTTTGTCATCTGGTCCAGAGGGCAGGTAGTGTAAATGATGACCCATCCACCAATGAACCTAGTTACCAGGTAAAGGCTCTGTCCCTTTTTCCTCCAGAAGGCTGAACTCCATATTTCCAACCCAATTTTAGAGTTCATTAAACTTACTTATTCTTCTGTAAAAGTTCATTGTACTGTCATCACTTTTACTTTGTGTTTAATTATGATTTAGTTAACACAATTTAAATTAGTTGGGAACCAGTAAGGCTGAGTGACCTCACATGGGGAACTGATTGTAATTCTCCCATGGTAACAACCCAGGTTCCCAGGTTCATCCAGAGAACCCTTACTTTTATTCTAAACATTGTCCTACTGGACCATCTTGGAATCATGGGGACTTTTGGGGGCTTTGAGCTAATTGGGTTCTTTTAGGAGGAACCCATTTCTGGTGTGTTTTCCAACTTATCCGGGGCTTCCCTAGACCTGTCGAGTTCTCTATAGTCTAGTTTCACTATCAAGACTATTACACATCATTAGGAATTAGTCCCAGGTCTCTAGCTAAAAAGAGTACGAGGGATGCACATAGTGCTACTGATTATTACCACTTTTTTCCCCTCCTTACAGGATACCAGTTTCTGGGCACCACTGTTGATATCAGAGAGGTGTTGCCTAAATCTGTCAGCCAGACGAAGACCTATCTACCCAATATATCTCATGTCACAATGTGTGCAGATGATCACATAGATAACGTTGCAACTCGTGCATGAGAAACCCTCAAGGATATGGAAAGTGGTCATAAATGTAGCATACTTTCTCATCATTTGAAATCTTTTTTTTTTTTGCATCTTGCATTACAATCTGAAACATTATCTTAATAAGCTGTACATATTATCACACTAAGTGACTCACTTGTCATAGCAGTGGGGGTACTCTGCAATAAAGGTGGTGGACTGGGTGGCATACATCCAAAAACATTGAATCGCAGTCCAATAGAATTGTGAAACTCCACTGGTCGAATCTGGACATAACGAGCCACAACAACAGTGAAATAGTTGAAAACTGGTGTGTGCTGGTCATGATTTCCATCAAACACAAGTGGCTTGTTTGAACTGTCAAGAACAGGGTGAAAGTTGACACCATCTGTGCTGTAGTACACAATGTATTTTTCAACCCACACTTCCTCATCTGCAGCACCTTGTGTGACAACTCCAGAAATTTCATAAGGAGCAAGAAAGTCTATCTGGATGTACTGCCTCTTATCAGACACACTGTGTGGAACAAAGAAGAACATTAAAATACCATTTTGTCTTCATCATTAACAGGGCATATCATTCTACTGAGTACTAACAAACTGCATGAAAATAATCCTACAGACAATATTTAAGTGTTGACATCAAAGCATGAAAATTATACAATACGCAATGTTTAAATGTTGACATCAAAGCATATAAATTATATTATACGCAATGTTTAAGTGTTCACATCAAGTGACATGGTAGCTGAGAAAGAACAGTCATAGAAGACACACTTCCTGCCAGATGAGGCAGGGGCTGACCAATACATCAGTGGACACAGGACATTGAAGATGCCCTAGGCAGGAAAATACATGGGGCATGAGTACTGGCAAAAGGATTGAGAATCTTTCTTTTGAGCCATGTTGAGAGCAACAATTTGCAATGGACTTGCACTTTATGATGTTGATAATGATGTATAAATGTCTGCATGTTTTCCAAATTAACGATCACATAGCATCCGAAATACAAAATAAAACTGCAGATTTCATAATCATCCTGCAATGCCCTGAGTGTTAAAAGTTTCAAATCATAAAACATATAAAGTTTCCCGTATAAATATCTAATTAACCTGTTACAACAATTTACCCTGAGAAGAATACTATATGCATCAAGAAGAGATAATATCAGAAATGAAGAAATCAGGACTAAAGTTAGGGTTATAGCTGCACTAGATTTTATTAGAAGGTAGCAAGTCAAATGGTTTGGCCATGCAAGTAGGTTACCAACTAACAGTATACCACAACAAGCAATGATGTACAGACCAGATGGAAGAAGAGGAAGAGGGCGACCACATAAATGATGGATGCAGGGAATAAGAGTCCATGGGAATATCGATACATGAAGCCATAAGCGGGAACTCTCCCGCTGTTTACACTTCATCTCGACACAGCAAGGTACAAGAGGAACGAGATAAGATGAGATGAGATGAGACAACTTACGCAGGAGACCATCCTCCAGCTAAAGAACCATCTTTCTGAACATAAATGCGGCCTCGTGAAGCAACATGATTGATGTCAAGGTAGCTGGAGGCACTCAGTTGCCTGTCACTGATGACCAGTGGATTGCTTAAGCCCATTGGAATATCACACCCTGAAAAAGTGGAATCATCATTTAATTTCAAACATTTCTTGTCCACAACATAAATGCACAATTAGTTATTTCTTGCCACCATAGAATAGAAATGCGTTATTACTGTTACAAACACAAATTAAATGTACATCCTGGAAATGACTACTCATGATGACATATATATGTGTATTATTCAAAACATTGACTATTTGGTAAACAACATACACAAACTTACTGTATGGTTGTGTGGGTACACCAGTGTGCCCTGCTTCTGGTGTTGCTGTGGACTCTGAAGGTGTTGGTGTTACAGGTGGTGGAACATTTGGTGTACAGCCAACTACAGTAAATCTAAGGCCCATGCCACTTGCAGATGCCCTGACTGGAACAATCTTCACATACTGAGCAATGATGTCATGGTTGAAAAGCCCTCTAACTGGTGTGCCACTGTCAGTGTTACCAGTGAAGAGATATGGTGTCTTGTCAGCATCAGACTCGGTATATGGACTGAAATTGACTCCATCCAGACTCAGGTAAACATAATATTGCTCAACCCAGCGGGCAGAATCTGGACTGCCTTGAGTCATCACGCCAGAAACCAGCTTAGGCTCCCAGAAATTTACCATTATCCATGGGCGACTTTCATTTCTGATAGAGAGAAACACAGAGTTTGTATTTTTTTACAATTAAATAAACCAAATATTTCCACATAACATTTACAAGATGGTAAAACATATTTTCTAAATAGAATACACATCCAAATAGGATATTCAATCTTGGTATCACTAGTCTCAAAATATGTTCAACCTGCTTTAATTTGCTGACAATTTCTTTGACATGCCCATACATTAGTCGACATAACTTTCATCACTTTTTAAAAACTGACCTTGCCTAACAGGTATTCATTTTGCACAATAATCTTGCTTATTTTTGATGTAGAAAATATGGTGTAACTTTCGTTTCTTGAATATTTATAAATGTGCTACTAGAGTTTATCTGGTGTAGAGAACATTAACCCAAAGAGATGAAATACACCAGATGACATAAATCATATCAAGTGCATTTAAACATGCTAACTGCTTCTTTTCCTTTCACTCACCCAGGAATCCAAGAACCACCAGAAGTGGGGGATGGACTGTTGTATATCCTTCCATCAGATGCCTTGTGCCTGCTGTCTAAAGAGGATGATGATGTAAGCTGTTCATCCCTTACCAGGTAATAGTTGCTCAGACCCATGGGAATCAAGCACACTGAAATACACACAGATGTCATATTTTGCATTAAAGTTGGTATTCTGGCCATTTATCAGAATATGTTTTGACATCTGAATCAGTGGTTAATACTGAAAAGAAATATTTTGTTAAATTTGGAGGGGAAGCAATATAGACTCCTGGTAGCTTTCCTATATTGCTGAGTTGGAGAAAAATAATCTTGTAACTGGTCACCACATGAATACAGCAATACAGTTTCCATTGTCCCAACAAGCTGTAAGACATCAACAAGTGACAATTCAGCATGACAATATGAACAATGTTTAACAGTTTAAGGTTTACACGCTTTGAAAATATCTATGCACTAACATTAACCAACAAGATAAGCAATTATCCTAATCTCTAACCTACCTGTTGGTGGAGGAATCTGAGTAACACCAGAAGTTGGTGATCCTGCAGTTGGTGTATAATTGCCAGGGAGATGTGGGGTGGGGCTGCCTGTGCCCATCCTTGGAGATGATGGAGCTGTTGTGTACATAGGTGAGTGCGTGGGAACATTTTCCTTGGGAACAGATGGGTTGCAGCCCAACACTTCAAATCTGAGTGAAATAGCAGACAGAACATTTAGTTGGTGCATGCTTCTGTGTATTATTTAAACATCACATTGATATTTTCAACAGAAGTAATTACTATTGTTCCAGTTAGACAAACACAACATCAAATTACCTTAGAGCAATACCATTGTGACTGGTCACTGGCACAATCCGAATGTACCTTGCCATTATGTTTTGTACAAAGTAGTTGGTCACAGGTGAATCTGAGTCGTTGTTAGCTTTAAACACTCGGGCACCTCCATCTTGCTTCTCTGAATATGGAGAAAAGATTTCACCGTCGAGGCTGTAGTAAACTTGAAACCCAGACACCCACTTGTCCTCTATCCCTTCACCTTGTGTCACAATGCCAGACAAATACTTTGCTTCCCTGAAGTCAACTTGGATGTATGGAGTGGCATCATTCAGCCTGTAAACATATTTTTTTTAAAAACAACATATTCTTTCACTATTGGTACATAATGCATAAACAACAACTCTATGCTTACAGTTACACACATGAGACCATTTTAACACAAACATCTTTCACACCAACAGACAGCATATAACAGACTTTCATGATTCAGATGCTAACACTATCAAAGAAATAATAAAACGCCATCCAACTTAAATTATGGCCCTCATAACATTCTATTACAGCAATAAGTTTATTGGGCCCAATAAATGCTTCAATAGGATGCAGAGGTGTTTACAAGGCACCAGGGCTGGGTTATATACTGGCCAAGACCTACTGACGCATCCTCGTCAAGTGTCCTGGGCAACAGGTCCCTTCGGGGTCCTGGCTAAAGTCAGTAGGATCGCCGATTCCTCCGAAGTCAGAGAGTGTCTGCCTGTATGGCGAGGAACCACCAGTCTGCACACCAATAAGCCAGACATGGGACAACAGATACTCACGCAAACCTCAGGTCCTGTATGACATCACACTGATGTTGGACAACAGGATGCCTTCATCCGACATACAGGACTTTGCGTTAGAGCTCAAGCCAACGAACACAAGCAAGCAAGCAATGCTTCAGTAAATGCAGCCAAAATATCATAAGCAGATCAGAAGAAAAAACTTACGCTGGTATCCATGAACTTTGATAACTTTCTTCAGAAAGTCTTGCAAGTTCTGGCCCATGGTGATCAGTTTGTGAAGATGCTTGCAACTGAGCATCTTCAATAATTCTTTGGTCTTTCATTCCCATCTCACGATTGCACTCTACAAAACATAAAGCATTAATGGTATCACTAATTATTGAAAAAGAAACACCGAATACACAGGTTGTGGTATCATGATCTTCATTGTGCATGCAACTCATTCTGCACTTCAAATTAAGATGCCTAATGTATTTGCCATTGTCATTAGTTGCTTTCAAAAATAGTTTATGAAATACAACCAATTTTCAGACATGTCTTATGTAATTCACTAAAACAAACACAAATAATTAGCTACAACACAATCTACAGACCCACTCAAATTTAATTGGAGCATAACTTTTTGAGACCAAGCATCTCAGTACCATCATAAATGTTCACTCTAGTTAACTTGAACTCAACAATGCAAACCACGTCAGTCGCCTTGCCTCTTGTTAACAACACAAACCAAGCAAAAGCACAAGAAAAGATGAAGTACTCACTTGGTGTAGGAACTGAATGTGTTGGTGGAGATAGTGTGGGATAGTTGGAGTAGCCTGGAGTTGGATATGGAGTGGGAACGCTCACATTAAAAGGCACAGTGGGACGGGGTGTGGGAACAGAATCTGAGACACAACTGATGTAATTTAATCTCAGGCCTGGACCAGATGGACTCCATGTTACTGGTGACAACCTCACATACCTTGCCACAATAATCTGCAAATTCCAGAAAGAAGATGCATGTGAAACAATCTCCTCTCTGCTCATATATACATTTACATAGGTTCTGCAAATATGTATCCAAAGTTACAACAAAGAGGTAAAATCTAATTTTCCAATTCTATTCTCTAAGGGCTGCCTAAATATATCAACAGGACATTCGCTAACCCTTGTGAAAAAACAGACATCTAATTTTTATATGCAAGTCATCTATATTAGTCACCACATGCAAAATTATTAAACCACATAGATGTCAACAATAGAAGACCAGAAAGACTGTGGTGTGTACTTACATGTGGAAAGTAATTGATCACAATTTTGTTTCTGTCAGAATTTCCATCGTAAATTACTATGGTCCCATCCTTGTTTCGCACAGGATAGAATGTGTAACCATCCAAGCTTGTACTTATGACAAAGGTGGACACCCATCTGTCATAGTTAGGGCTACCCTGGGTCAGCAATCCTGACACATTTTGAGGTGTCTTGAAATCCACTTGATGCCACTGCTGACTGTCAAAAACACTGAGGGAAATGCAATACATAAATTCATTGATTATTACACAAACAAATAGGTACACAGATATAACTGTTTACAATTTAACCTGTTCTGTATTTAACCCTAAAAATCATTGCCATTAGTCACTTAATTCGATACAACTTATTTATTATTTTAGTTGATTTTATTTGAATGTATATTCTTTCCTCAAACAACTGACGATGTGAAAAATGTTCCAGTTAACCAGAGAAATTAAGCATTATGAATCTTTATTTGCATCTGTCATTTCTTGCCTACATGGCAAATTACTCTAACAGATATGTCAAAGATGCATCTCCATTTATTGATTACAACAGGGTAGGCTCAAATGTCAGTGTGCAAAATATCACCAGATAGTATGTCGGACAACCCTAACCTCTTAACAATTGTAAAAACATCAACGCTTCAATGTTATATTCAGAGAGAAAGATAAATGGAGAAGACCAAAAATGCACTGGGCAGATTAAAAATAAGGCAAAGATAATGGTAGTCCCATAGAACATAATTCCATTGGGGTGTGAAGTGTTAAATGCAGATTTAAGGATTTAAAATATAAATGGAGATCATCATGACACTAAATATTTCTCACATTCTTCAATACTGATTTCTTACTAGGGAACCCAAGAGGAAAATTCATTATTCAGTCTGCCTTCTGAGGCTCTCGTCTGATAGTTAAAGTCACTTGATGAAGACAGTTGGTTATCCGGCAATAGGGTGGGCATGTCCACATTCATCGGTAAATTGCAGATGTGTCCTGGAAAAAGCAAGACATTCATGCAAAGGTTAAGAATATGATAATGCCCCAACAAAATATAATTTACACACCTTTATATATCATGATAGCCGGCTTCCTGGCCTAGAGGTTAGCGACTTTTCTCCGTAATCTCGTATACTCTCGTAAGTATCGTGACGACGGTGAGAATCAGCAGTGGTTCGAATCACATCTGTAACTTACGGGGTATGTGAGCCGGTCACTCAGAAAGCAATGGCAAACTATTGAGCGTAATCTTTCCAAGAAATCAACAATCAGCTGATAGATGCTGATGTTGACAGTGATGTCCTGTAAAGGATATGCAAACATTTAATTTAATATATCATGATAAAATATATATTATCTATATAATTACATTCTTTGAGGGGGAGAGGGGGGGGGGGAGGGAGAGAGTTCTTCAGAAATTATCAACAGTTCTAATTACTGATTACAGTCTTTGTTCCAGCTAATAAAATCCTGGATGCCTTTGAGATGTATCTCTTCTAAACTATACCTATGAAATGTTAACATACGAGGCAGCTCTAAAATCTTACCAGGAGGTGTAACAAATGGAACTTGAGGTGTCACAGCAGGTGTCCTTTGAAGTCCTTCTGTTGTCCACCCATGTTCTGGAGTGTTGGGGGATACTGCAAGGAAAATTTGAACTGGATGTACATGTTTTTATTTTTAAAGCATTTAAATTACATGGTTATGAACTGGCTTCTAAAATATCTAACACTGATATACTTTCTAATTTACAACCAAGCATGTAACGGTTGCTAACAATTTCTATATATTATTTCACAGAAAACAAAATGGAAATGTTCTTTCACTAATGAAGGATGTGTACACAAATTCATTACTTACACATCTTAACAACAATCATGGGTATATAAATACAAAATATCACTAAACAATGGTATACAAGTCCTTATATGTTGTTATTCTTATCAAACAAACACATTTCTAAACATCAACTTCTTCTACAAATATGTTCAACACAATGAGAACAACATCCAATACCTGAACACTGGCACTTGTATCTGATCTCGTAGTTGCGACAGTCTATACCAATTGCAATCATATTCTCACAAACCAGACCATCTTCCACAGTACACGTTGCTTCTTGTAAGCTCCAGTAATCATCTTTGGTGACTGAATCTCTACACTCAACTTCAGTGATGATGCCATTAGGACAAAACTCTTCCTGTTCATCGGTTGTCATTTTCTCATAGTCACCCTGTGTTCCTGTTGGAGTAGCTTTATTGATCCAATCAGACCATCTAGAGAGACAGTGAGGAGGAGTTGCACTATGGTCTGAGAAGCCTTGAGGTGTTGGCACTGATGGTGTTGAGTGAGGAGGAGATGCACTATGGTCTGAGAAGCCTTGAGGTGTTGGCACTGATGGTGTTGAGTGTGGCACTGTTGTCAATGAACAAACATCACACAGGACTCTGATTTCATAGTCTTCACATTTGTGACCAGTGTCTGGGATACACATGAATGTTGCATCATTTAAGGAACACTCAACAAGAGGATCAGTTGGATCCCACATGAGTTTCGTTTCTCTGGCTCTGCATTCAATTCTGTGAGAAAACATAAATATGCTCAATACAATTGCTAATTTCATATATACAGTTACATCATTAATATACATAGCTTCCATCTATCAAAAACTATTCACATTTTCAAAACAGATACCCAAAAATAAAAACATCAGTTTATTTTCCATCTGCCTTGTTATCAAATGTACTCTAATCATGCTATCCTCATTTCTTTTTTCATTTGAAAAATCCAATTGACATATACTGACATAGTTTCCTATTTGACAACTTACCCAAATACAAAATCTTTAGTGCAAGCATTTGTGACAAGAGGCTCCTCAAAAAAGTTTTCAGTTTCTCCTGATATCTCATCTGGAACACTCTTACTGACCCATGGTGACCAGAACAAGCATCCTTGTGCTGCAAGTATAAATACTATATATTATTTCACAGAAAACAAAATGGAAATGTTCTTTCACTAATGAAGGATGTGTACACAAATTCATTTGAAAAATCCAATTGACATAGTTTCCTATTTGACTTGAGGTGTTGGCACTGATGGTGTTGAGTGAGGAGGAGATGCACTATGGTCTGAGAAGCCTTGAGGTGTTGGCACTGATGGTGTTGAGTGAGGAGGAGATGCACTATGGTCTGAGAAGCCTTGAGGTGTTGGCACTGATGGTGTTGAGTGTGGCACTGTTGTCAATGAACAAACGTCACACAGGACTCTGATTTCATAGTCTTCACATTTGTGACCAGTGTCTGGGATACACATGAATGTTGCATCATTTAAGGAACACTCAACAAGAGGATCAGTTGGATCCCACATGAGTTTCGTTTCTCTGGCTCTGCATTCATCTTCACAGATCCAGACTGTCAACTTTATTAGCCACTGAGCAGACTTTCATAAATGTAATGAATGAATTACTAAAAAACGAGAAGTAAATTGTGAGCTTTACTAGAACACAATTACAAGAAACAAAATGGACGTTGCGACTAATGACTTCATCAGCACAGAACAAACAAACACAGACTGACACACAACTACTTGAAAAACACTACATGAAAATATTAAGGTTACTTATCTGTATCCCTGTTTGGCTGAATACGTCTTGAGTGAATATTAGTGGATGGAATAACCGGATGTCTGGTAAAGGTGGTCAAAGGACTAAAGGTCAATAACGCCAGAAGCTCAGGGATTTTCTAAGCTACCCGGTGGAGGAACACCTGCTGGGGGGGGGGGGGTGAAGGAACGCCCATTTGAGCAAAAGGTACAATAGGGATTAATAGAGCACTACAGTCAGCTCTGTGGCGAAGGTGTCACAGACACAGCTCACAATTCCGTATCCTGCGCTCAAAATACACCTGTAGGTGATTGGGATGCAGACGTCCCTACATTGGCTCTTATGAAATAGTATTGACCGGGTTGGAAGTTAAATGAAACTGTGTTGGACATTGAGGCCATGAGGGTAGAGTGAATCCAACTGGAAGATGAGATGGTTTTCCAACATCTTACGATCGCGGTCGTAAGATGCGCACAATTTGATCATCATGACCTGTATGTCAGCCACTCCATAGTGGTCAGAACTGTTGAAGTGTATGGATATGTAACTTTACGGTTAGAATCATTGCATGGTTTGCCATCTCAAGCACATCTAACAGAGATTTTGTTGCACCAAATTGAACTACTAATTCCTTACGGCACACTTGACAGATCTATTAATATAACTGTCATACTAAAGTAGCCCATCGAAGCATCTCAGAATAGTACACCTATTGGATGAAACAGGGCATGTGATCAGAAAAGTGGTATGGAGACACGGCCAACGCTTAACCCGCGCATTCTTCTGTACAGCTTTGGAACGGAAGGATCATGTCGTTCTGTGGTGTAGTTTTAATTCATTTATCTGTGACAATTCATCACTGATCTGGGTAAGCTTATTACTCTCAAGATTAATATGATGATTCTGAAGAGGAAGGTTAAGTTATCTTGTGTTTGTACGTTGTTTCAGATGGGATATTAAATATCAAAACTCTGTAAGTGCTAACTTCAATAGCTGCAAAGCCCGTCAGACCTGAGGCCATCTCCGGCAACCTTGATGCAATTTCATCTCTCAATATCTGCTAGCTCTGACTTGTTTCTTCACATCTATTGTCGTAATGAATGCATACTACCACAGAACATCTTAGGAAGCTGGAGGGAGTAAAGTTATCAGTGCACTTTTATGCATTAAATCAAAATGCAAACTTTCCCTATCTTCTTGCTAAGAAGACAGTATCTGGGAGCACGTGTACACGACAGAGGAGCAAATGGATCACCATGGTCTGGCAAGAATGCGACAGCGTGGAGTGATGAGGGGATCTGGCCGATGCTCAACGCTTAGAGGAAAGGTGAGACGCACATATAATCAGATTGCTACTGGTACTATTGGGGTTGGAACTCTTTGCTGGCTTCTGAGGATGGGGATGGAGCGCTTATGGGAATGCCCCGAATGCTGTGATGTTGGTTCTTAAATCAATCAATCAATCTATCTGTGCTTGAAACAATGCTTCTCCTAACCTACATGCTTTAGCCTATAACACTGCTAGAGGGTGAGTGGGGAAATTATATCTTTCCTCCTTTCTTCTTAGTTATGTGTGAACAATGGATTGATGTAATATTGTTGTATATTTGGCAAACCTATCACTCAGACACATCATTTAAATGTGGCTATTATTTTATGTTCAACAAATTGGCATCTGTGATGGTTGTGCCTATTCATCTGTCCAAGATTGGGGAAGACTTAAACCCTTGCCTTTAACCACTGTTGATTGCCAGCAGATAGGGACATATTGCGTTCAGACTTTTGATGAAGAAGAAGAATTAGTGAAAGAGGTACAAACCTATTTTCAAAGTAATAACGAAGACACAAACAATAGATTGCACGATTTATTGCCTGGCATATTTCGCTGCATCTCGTCAGGTACATACTGCAGAAATCACACAACTTACGTGAATTAACTAGATAAATCCTTCAAGTTGAAATATACACATATTCGCACAGTAATGTCACTTATCTACCACGGTAATTTTAAGCTGACTAACATGTCTTTCTGTTTGCACAATTCTGGCTTGCGTTGATAGATCATAATTGCTTCTGCAAATTTTAACAAGTGAGTATTTTGTGTGTTAAACAACACGTGAAAGGCAGTGTTTCTGTCCACCACATGGCCACTGTCGACGATGTGCCAACCAATTGAAGACGCCGGGAGCTTCCGGTGTGTCGGCCCCACGAGTCTAGCATCTCCTGTGTGTTGTATCTTGTTGACCCATTGAGGTTATGTTTATATGTTATTCGTTGTAATGAAGGGAAATATGTATGCATACACTTTGTGAACAATACACATGAGGCTTTCCTTTACACCCATTCATGAACATGAATCCTATTTTCTCATGCCATGAGAAATCATTTATATGTGAGTTACACTCATTATAACTTCTGAAAGCTGGTGGGAGAATACTTGTTCGAATTTATAACACCCCAGTAAACAGAAAAACACTTATAAGTTAGAGGTGAGTTAAGAGAGGAGAGGAAACGCTTGTGAACCAGACACGACATGTACAGGGCAAACACAACATGCATAGCATTATTAAGAGACAATGAGTTTATTAAATGTATGTTTGTGTCATGAATAATGCCATCATAACATCATCATGCTCATGTCCTTTTCCAAGTGACTTGGCTTACTCATCTGATTCCATATCACCATTCTGTGTCCTTACCTGTTTGTCAAATGTCCATATCTCACTGAGACCCCTAGTACATTGAGAACACACATTCACAGTAAGACCAGATGATGATCAGCATGCAGAAAGTTGTGGTACCCATTGACAGTCAGAGTCGCTTCAGCACTAGCTAGAAAAGGGGCATAGCTCTTACTCTCAGGCTGTTATCCTTCTTCCTCCTTTTCATCCCTCCTCTACTATCCTTATTCATTCTGAACTCTCTCATTACAATATTGAGTTTAACAGAATGTACATAGATATGATTGTTTGAATTGACAGTAATAGGAGTGGTGCTAATTGGTGGAAACAGCATATAAAGAAGATGCAGCCAGACTGGGTAGGAGAATGTGGCAGCTCAGGTCATCCTCCTGAGTATTGAGCAGTTTGTCATCTGGTCCAGAGGGCAGGTAGTGTAAATGATGACCCATCCACCAATGAACCTAGTTACCAGGTAAAGGCTCTGTCCCTTTTTCCTCCAGAAGGCTGAACTCCATATTTCCAACCCAATTTTAGAGTTCATTAAACTTACTTATTCTTCTGTACAAGTTCATTGTACTGTCATCACTTTTACTTTGTGTTTAATTATGATTTAGTTAACACAATTTAAATTAGTTGGGAACCAGTAAGGCTGAGTGACCTCACATGGGGAACTGATTGTAATTCTCCCATGGTAACAACCCAGGTTCCCAGGTTCATCCAGAGAACCCTTACTTTTATTCTAAACATTGTCCTACTGGACCATCTTGGAATCATGGGGACTTTTAGGGGCTTTGAGCTAATTGGGTTCTTTTAGGAGGAACCCATTTCTGGTGTGTTTTCCAACTTATCCGGGGCTTCCCTAGACCTGTCGAGTTCTCTATAGTCTAGTTTCACTATCAAGACTATTACACATCATTAGGAATTAGTCCTAGGTCTCTAGCTAAAAAGAGTACGAGGGATGCACATAGTGCTACTGATTATTACCACTTTTTTCCCCTCCTTACAGGATACCAGTTTCAGAGAGGTGTTGCCTAAATCTGTCAGCCAGACGAAGACCTATCTACCCAATATATCTCATGTCACAATGTGTGCAGATGATCACATAGATAACGTTGCAACTCGTGCATGAGAAACCCTCAAGGATATGGAAAGTGGTCATAAATGTAGCATACTTTCTCATCATTTGAAATCTTTTTTTTTTTTTTGCATCTTGCATTACAATCTGAAACATTATCTTAATAAGCTGTACATATTATCACACTAAGTGACTCACTTGTCATAGCAGTGGGGGTACTCTGCAATAAAGGTGGTGGACTGGGTGGCATACATCCAAAAACATTGAATCGCAGTCCAATAGAATTGTGAAACTCCACTGGTCGAATCTGGACATAACGAGCCACAACAACAGTGAAATAGTTGAAAACTGGTGTGTGCTGGTCATGATTTCCATCAAACACAAGTGGCTTGTTTGAACTGTCAAGAACAGGGTGAAAGTTGACACCGTCTGTGCTGTAGTACACAATGTATTTTTCAACCCACACTTCCTCATCTGCAGCACCTTGTGTGACAACTCCAGAAATTTCATAAGGAGCAAGAAAGTCTATCTGGATGTACTGCCTCTTATCAGACACACTGTGTGGAACAAAGAAGAACATTAAAATACAATTTTGTCTCCATCATTAACAGGCCATATCATTCTACTGAGTGCTAACAAACTGCATGAAAATAATCCTACAGACAATATTTAAGTGTTGACATCAAAGCATGAAAATTATACAATACGCAATGTTTAAATGTTGACATCAAAGCATATAAATTATATTATACGCAATGTTTAACCCCTTTACCGTGTGTCACGAGTTAACTCATCATAAAAATTGTTGGCTTTAACCGTGCATCACGAGTTAACTCGTCATCAGATGTAAAAGTCTTCTGTGTGCCGTGCGTCCCGAGTAAACTCGTGTTAATACAAAAATAGCATAGGAAATGCATAGGGCGGCTAATCCAACAGCCAGTTCAACAGCGGAAGATAAAAGTAGGTCATCACGTGATGCCAAAAGTGAAAGTGGACAGTAAACAAGAAAAAAAAGGTACAAAAGAACAAAAAACTTTTTATTGTGATTTTATTATGATTATAATTTATAACTTTGTAGTATGATTATCAGATTGGTTTGACATCAAGCAAGGAGTCCGTCAGGGTTGCGTGCTGTCACCCTATTTGTTTAACCTGTATGCCGAAAATATAATGAGAAATGTAAGAGATGATATAAACAGGGAGCCATATGATGCCCTAAATATCGGCGGTCATGACATACCAGAGATTCGATATGCTGATGATACAGTATTACTATCCACAACACAGAATGGCATAGAAAACCTAATAGCCTCAACACAATTGAATAGTGAAAATCACAACTTATATCTTAACATAGCAAAAACTAAGATAATGCATACAGATAAAACTACTATGGAGAAAGAAATATACATTAATGGGAGAAAATTGGAGGTGGTGGAAAATTTTGAATATCTTGGGTCATTGATTACGAATAATGGTGACACAATGAAAGAAATAAAACGGCGACTATCCATTGCTCTTCAAAGACTAAAACAGATGAATAAATTATGGTGTGGGACAGACAGAACTACAAAAATTAGATTTTTAAGAGCATGCATCTTTCCCATTGCAACATACGCCTGTGAGACATGGACACTTACTAAACAAGCTGAACAGCGCATACATGCCTTTGAATATAAATGTTATAGACGAGTTCTAAGAATATCGTGGGTAAAGAAAAGAACAAATGCATCCATACTTCAAGAGTTGAATATTGAGGAGGGATGGCTATTAAAGACGATAAAACAAAGAAAATTGAAGTATTTTGGTCACTTGAAACGTCACGACAGTTTGGAGAGAACAATAATGGAAGGGTATATGCCTGGGAAGAGAGGAAGAGGAAGGCCAAAGAGAAGATGGGTGCAGGATGTGGCGGATGATCTCCAGATGGGTGTATCAGACGCGGGACATCTTGCTTGTGATCGAGAAGTTTTCCGGAGGGTTGTTATGGGAGCGAGGTTCTGTAAAGGACATGCTACTGAATGAATGAATGAGTATGATTATAATTTATGCATAGTATAGCTTGTGTAGATGTATGCGTACATACATGTATCCTATGGGCATGTATTTGCATAGTTTTTATTAGCAAGCTTGGAATCTACAGAGTACGGGCTTGAACAACTTGGCTGGGTTTTCATATTTTTTTTTTTTTTTTCAGATTTTTTTTCCAGATTTTTTCAAGTTTCGTAAAGAGACACGATACTACTGTCCGGAGTGTGACACAGCACTATGTGCAGCTCCATGTTTTGGTGTTTACCACACCAAGTATAATTACTAAAAACAATTGACATCTAATATACGTATCAGTTTAGTTCGTTATTGAACAGTACCATTTAGTACAGAACATTTCTTATTTTCCTCACAATTTCTAAAAGACAACTCATTTTCACTTAAAAAAACATTTTATTTTGCCAGGACAACATAACATATGAAATTATGAAAGAAAAAAAATACACAGTTTGCATAACAAAAAAAAAATTTTTTTTCCACGGTAAAGGGGTTAAGTGTTCACATCAAGTGACATGGTAGCTGAGAAAGAACAGTCATAGAAGACACACTTCCTGCCAGACGAGGCAGGGGCTGACCAACACATCAGTGGACACAGGACATTGAAGATGCCCTAGGCAGGAAAATACATGGGGCATGAGTACTGGCAAAAGGATTGAGAATCTTTCTTTTGAGCCATGTTGAGAGCAACAATTTGCAATGGACTTGCACTTTATGATGTTGATAATGATGTATAAATGTCTGCATGTTTTCCAAATTAACGATCACATAGCATCCAAAATACAAAATAAAACTGCAGATTTCATAATCATCCTGCAATGCCCTGAGTGTTAAAAGTTTCAAATCATAAAACATATAAAGTTTCCCGTATAAATATCTAATTAACCTGTTACAACAATTTACCCTGAGAAGAATACTATATGCATCAAGAAGAGATAATATCAGAAATGAAGAAATCAGGACTAAAGTTAGGGTTATAGCTGCACTAGATTTTATTAGAAGGCAGCAAGTCAAATGGTTTGGTAATGCAAGTAGGTTACCAACTAACAGTATACCACAACAAGCAATGATGTACAGACCAGATGGAAGAAGAGGAAGAGGGCGACCACATAAATGATGGATGCAGGGAATAAGAGTCCATGGGAATATCGATACATGAAGCCATAAGCGGGAACTCTCCCGCTGTTTACACTTCATCTCGACACAGCAAGGTACAAGAGGAACGAGATAAGATGAGATGAGATGAGACAACTTACGCAGGAGACCATCCTCCAGCTAAAGAACCATCTTTCTGAACATAAATGCGGCCTCGTGAAGCAACATGATTGATGTCAAGGTAGCTGGAGGCACTCAGTTGCCTGTCACTGATGACCAGTGGATTGCTTAAGCCCATTGGAATATCACACCCTGAAAAAGTGGAATCATCGTTTAATGTCAAACATTTCTTGTCCACAACATAAATGCACAATTAGTTATTTCTTGCCACCATAGAATAGAAATGCGTTATTACTGTTACAAACACAAATTAAATGTACATCCTGGAAATGACTACTCATGATGACATATATATGTGTATTATTCAAAACATTGACTATTTGGTAAACAACATACACAAACTTACTGTATGGTTGTGTGGGTACACCAGTGTGTCCTGCTTCTGGTGTTGCTGTGGACTCTGAAGGTGTTGGTGTTACAGGTGGTGGAACATTTGGTGTACAGCCAACTACAGTAAATCTAAGGCCCGTGCCACTTGCAGATGCCCTGACTGGAACAATCTTCACATACTGAGCAATGATGTCATGGTTGAAAAGCCCTCTAACTGGTGTGCCACTGTCAGTGTTACCAGTGAAGAGATATGGTGTCTTGTCAGCATCAGACTCGGTATATGGACTGAAATTGACTCCATCCAGACTCAGGTAAACATAATATTGCTCAACCCAGCGGGCAGAATCTGGACTGCCTTGAGTCATCACGCCAGAAACCAGCTTAGGCTCCCAGAAATTTACCATTATCCATGGGCGACTTTCATTTCTGATAGAGAGAAACACAGAGTTTGTATTTTTTCACAATTAAATAAACCAAATATTTCCACATAACATTTACAAGATGGTAAAACATATTTTCTAAATAGAATACACATCCAAATAGGATATTCAATCTTGGTATCACTAGTCTCAAAATATGTTCAACCTGCTTTAATTTGCTGACAATTTCTTTGACATGCCCATACATTAGTCGACATAACTTTCATCACTTTTTAAAAACTGACCTTGCCTAACAGGTATTCATTTTGCACAATAATCTTGCTTATTTTTGATGTAGAAAATATGGTGTAACTTTCGTTTCTTGAATATTTATAAATGTGCTACTAGAGTTTATCTGGTGTAGAGAACATTAACCCAAAGAGATGAAATACACCAGATGACATAAATCATATCAAGTGCATTTAAACATGCTAACTGCTTCTTTTCCTTTCACTCACCCAGGAATCCAAGAACCACCAGAAGTGGGGGATGGACTGTTGTATATTCTTCCATCAGATGCCTTGTGCCTGCTGTCTAAAGAGGATGATGATGTAAGCTGTTCATCCCTTACCAGGTAATAGTTGCTCAGACCCATGGGAATCAAGCACACTGAAATACACACAGATGTAATATTTTGCATTAAAGTTGGTATTCTGACCATTTATCAGAATATGTTTTGACATCTGAATCAGTGGTTAATACTGAAAAGAAATGTTTTGTTAAATTTGGAGGGGAAGCAATATAGACTCCTGGTAGCTTTCCTATACTGCTGAGTTGGAGAAAAATAATCTTGTAACTGGTTACCACATGAATACAGCAATACAGTTTCCATTGTCCCAACAAGCTGTAAGACATCAACAAGTGACAATTCAGCATGACAATATGAACAATGTCTAACAGTTTAAGGTTTACACACTTTGAAAATATCTATGCACTAACATTTCACAAAAAGATAAGCAATTATCCTAATCTCTAACCTACCTGTTGGTGGAGGAATCTGAGTGACACCAGAAGTTGGTGATCCTGCAGTTGGTGTATAATTGCCAGGGAGATGTGGGGTGGGGCTGCCTGTGCCCATCCTTGGAGATGATGGAGCTGTTGTGTACATAGGTGAGTGCGTGGGAACATTTTCCTTGGGAACAGATGGATTGCAGCCCAACACTTCAAATCTGAGTGAAATAGCAGACAGAACATTTAGTTGGTGCATGCTTCTGTGTATTATTTAAACATCACATTGATATTTTCAACAGAAGTAATTACTATTGTTCCAGTTAGACAAACACAACATCAAATTACCTTAGAGCAATACCATTGTGACTGGTCACTGGCACAATCCGAATGTACCTTGCCATTATGTTTTGTACAAAGTAGTTGGTCACAGGTGAATCTGAGTCGTTGTTAGCTTTAAACACTCGGGCACCTCCATCTTGCTTCTCTGAATATGGAGAAAAGATTCCACCGTCGAGGCTGTAGTAAACTTGAAACCCAGACACCCACTTGTCCTCTATCCCTTCACCTTGTGTCACAATGCCAGACAAATACTTTGCTTCCCTGAAGTCAACTTGGATGTATGGAGTGGCATCATTCAGCCTGTAAACATATTTTTTTAAAATAACATATTCTTTCATTATTGGTACATAATGCATAAACAACAACTCTATGCTTACAGTTACACACATGAGACCATTTTAACACAAACATCTTTCACACCAACAGACAGCATATAACAGACTTTCATGATTCAGATGCTAACACTGTCAAAGAAATAATAAAACGCCATCCAACTTAAATTATGGCCCTCATAACATTCTATTACAGCAATAAGTTTATTGGGCCCAATAAATGCTTCAATAGGATGCAGAGGTGTTTCCAAGGCACCAGGGCCGGGTTATATACTGGCCAAGACCTACTGACGCGTCCTCGTCAAGTGTCCTGGGCAACAGGTCCCTTCGGGGTCCTGGCTAAAGTCAGTAGGATCGCCGATTCCTCCGAAGTCAGAGAGTGTCTGCCTGTATGGCGAGGAACCACCAGTCTGCACACCAATAAGCCAGACATGGGACAACAGATACTCACGCAAACCTCAGGTCCTGTATGACATCACACTGATGTTGGACAACAGGATGCCTTCATCCGACATACAGGACTTTGCGTTAGAGCTCAAGCCAACGAACACAAGCAAGCAAGCAATGCTTCAGTAAATGCAGCCAAAATATCATAAGCAGATCAGAAGAAAAAACTTACGCTGGTATCCATGAACTTTGATAACTTTCTTCAGAAAGTCTTGCAAGTTCTGGCCCATGGTGATCAGTTTGTGAAGATGCTTGCAACTGAGCATCTTCAATAATTTTTTGGTCTTTCATTCCCATCTCACGATTGCACTCTACAAAACATAAAGCATTAATGGTATCACTAATTATTGAAAAAGAAACACCGAATACACAGGTTGTGGTATCATGATCTTCATTGTGCAAGCAACTCATTCTGCACTTCAAATTAAGATGCCTAATGTATTTGCCATTGTCATTAGTTGCTTTCAAAAATAGTTTATGAAATACAACCAAATTTTCAGACATGTCTTATGTAATTCACTAAAACAAACACAAATAATTAGCTACAACACAATCTACAGACCCACTCAAATTTAATTGGAGCATAACTTTTTGATACCAAGCATCTCAGTACCATCATAAATGTTCACTCTAGTTAACTTGAACTCAACAATGCAAACCACGTCAGTCGCCTTGCCTCTTGTTAACAACACAAACAAAGCAACAGCACAAGAAAAGGTGAAGTACTCACTTGGTGTAGGAACCGAATGTGTTGGTGGAGATAGTGTGGGATAGTTGGAGTAGCCTGGAGTTGGATATGGAGTGGGAACGCTCACATTAAAAGGCACAGTGGGACGGGGTGTGGGAACAGAATCTGAGACACAACTGATGTAATTTAATCTCAGGCCTGGACCAGATGGACTCCATGTTACTGGTGACAACCTCACATACCTTGCCACAATAATCTGCAAATTCCAGAAAGA
The DNA here is from genome assembly GCA_963921405.1 of Cepaea hortensis. Classification (NCBI taxonomy): domain Eukaryota; kingdom Metazoa; phylum Mollusca; class Gastropoda; order Stylommatophora; family Helicidae; genus Cepaea; species Cepaea hortensis. Next base: position 107,108,131 of record OY992878.1, on the reverse strand, counting down.
AGATGCATGTGAAACAATCTCCTCTCTGCTCATATATACATTTACATAGGTTCTGCAAATATGTATCCAAAGTTACAACAAAGAGGTAAAATCTAATTTTCCAATTCTATTCTCTAAGGGCTGCCTAAATATATCAACAGGACATTCGCTAACCCTTGTGAAAAAACAGACATCTAATTTTTATATGCAAGCCATCTATATTAGTCACCACATGCAAAATTATTAAACCACATAGATCTCAACAACAGAAGACCAGAAAGACTGTGGTGTGTACTTACATGTGGAAAGTAATTGATCACAATTTTGTTTCTGTCAGAATTTCCATCATAAATTACTATGGTCCCATCCTTGTTTCGCACAGGATAGAATGTGTAACCATCCAAGCTTGTACTTATGACAAAGGTGGACACCCATCTGTCATAGTTAGGGCTACCCTGGGTCAGCAATCCTGACACATTTTGAGGTGTCTTGAAATCCACTTGATGCCACTGCTGACTGTCAAAAACACTGAGGGAAATGCAATACATAAATTCATTGATTATTACACAAACAAATAGGTACACAGATATAACTGTTTACAATTTAACCTGTTCTGTATTTAACCCTAAAAATCATTGCCATTAGTCACTTAATTCGATACAACTTATTTATTATTTTAGTTGATTTTATTTGAATGTTTATTCTTTCCTCAAACAACTGACGATGTGAAAAATGTTCCAGTTAACCAGAGAAATTAAGCATTATGAATCTTTATTTGCATCTGTCATTTCTTGCCTACATGGCAAATTACTCTAACAGATATGTCAAAGATGCATCTCCATTTATTGATTACAACAGGGTAGGCTCAAATGTCAGTGTGCAAAATATCACCAGACAGTATGTCGGACAACCCTAACCTCTTAACAATTGTAAAAACATCAACGCTTCAATGTTATATTCAGAGAGAAAGATAAATGGAGAAGACCAAAAATGCACTGGGCAGATTAAAAATAAGGCAAAGATAATGGTAGTCCCATAGAACATAATTCCATTGGGGTGTGAAGTGTTAAATGCAGATTTAAGGATTTAAAATATAAATGGAGATCATCATGACACTAAATATTTCTCACATTCTTCAATACTGATTTCTTACTAGGGAACCCAAGAGGAAAATTCATTATTCAGTCTGCCTTCTGAGGCTCTCGTCTGATAGTTAAAGTCACTTGATGAAGACAGTTGGTTATCCGGCAATAGGGTGGGCATGTCCACATTCATCGGTAAATTGCAGATGTGTCCTGGAAAAAGCAAGACATTCATGCAAAGGTTAAGAATATGATAATGCCCCAACAAAATATAATTTACACACCTTTATATATCATGATAGCCGGTTTCCTGGCCTAGAGGTTAGCGACTTTTCTCCGCAATCTCGTATACTCTCGTAAGTATCGTGACGACGGTGAGAATCAGCAGTGGTTCGAATCACATCTGTAACTTACGGGGTATGTGAGCCGGTCGCTCAGAAAGCAATGGCAAACTATTGAGCGTAATCTTTCCAAGAAATCAACAATCAGCTGATAGATGCTGATGTTGACAGTGATGTCCTGTAAAGGATATGCAAACATTTAATTTAATATATCATGATAAAATATATATTATCTATATAATTACATTCTTTGAGGGGGAGAGGGGGGGGAGGGAGAGAGTTCTTCAGAAATTATCAACAGTTCTAATTACTGATTACAGTCTTTGTTCCAGCTAATAAAATCCTGGATGCCTTTGAGATGTATCTCTTCTAAACTATACCTATGAAATGTTAACATACGAGGCAGCTCTAAAATCTTACCAGGAGGTGTAACAAATGGAACTTGAGGTGTCACAGCAGGTGTCCTTTGAAATCCTTCTGTTGTCCACCCATGTTCTGGAGTGTTGGGGGATACTGCAAGGAAAATTTGAACTGGATGTACATGTTTTTATTTTTAAAGCATTTAAATTACATGGTTATGAACTGGCTTCTAAAATATCTAACACTGATATACTTTCTAATTTACAACCAAGCATGTAACGGTTGCTAACAATTTCTATATATTATTTCACAGAAAACAAAATGGAAATGTTCTTTCACTAATGAAGGATGTGTACACAAATTCATTACTTACACATCTTAACAACAATCATGGGTATATAAATACAAAATATCACTAAACAATGGTATACAAGTCCTTATATGTTGTTATTCTTATCAAACAAACACATTTCTAAACATCAACTTCTTCTACAAATATGTTCAACACAATGAGAACAACATCCAATACCTGAACACTGGCACTTGTATCTGATCTCGTAGTTGCGACAGTCTATACCAATTGCAATCATATTCTCACAAACCAGACCATCTTCCACAGTACACGTTGCTTCTTGTAAGCTCCAGTAATCATCTTTGGTGACTGAATCTCTACACTCAACTTCAGTGATGATGCCATTAGGACAAAACTCTTCCTGTTCATCGGTTGTCATTTTCTCATAGTCACCCTGTGTTCCTGTTGGAGTAGCTTTATTGATCCAATCAGACCATCTAGAGAGACAGTGAGGAGGAGTTGCACTATGGTCTGAGAAGCCTTGAGGTGTTGGCACTGATGGTGTTGAGTGAGGAGGAGATGCACTATGGTCTGAGAAGCCTTGAGGTGTTGGCACTGATGGTGTTGAGTGTGGCACTGTTGTCAATGAACAAACGTCACACAGGACTCTGATTTCATAGTCTTCACATTTGTGACCAGTGTCTGGGATACACATGAATGTTGCATCATTTAAGGAACACTCAACAAGAGGATCAGTTGGATCCCACATGAGTTTCGTTTCTCTGGCTCTGCATTCAATTCTGTGAGAAAACATAAATATGCTCAATACAATTGCTAATTTCATATATACAGTTACATCATTAATATACATAGCTTCCATCTATCAAAAACTATTCACATTTTCAAAACAGATACCCAAAAATAAAAACATCAGTTTATTTTCCATCTGCCTTGTTATCAAATGTACTCTAATCATGCTATCCTCATTTCTTTTTTCATTTGAAAAATCCAATTGACATATACTGACATAGTTTCCTATTTGACAACTTACCCAAATACAAAATCTTTAGTGCAAGCATTTGTGACAAGAGGCTCCTCAAAAAAGTTTTCAGTTTCTCCTGATATCTCATCTGGAACACTCTTACTGACCCATGGTGACCAGAACAAGCATCCTTGTGCTGCAAGTATAAATACTATATATTATTTCACAGAAAACAAAATGGAAATGTTCTTTCACTAATGAAGGATGTGTACACAAATTCATTTGAAAAATCCAATTGACATAGTTTCCTATTTGACTTGAGGTGTTGGCACTGATGGTGTTGAGTGAGGAGGAGATGCACTATGGTCTGAGAAGCCTTGAGGTGTTGGCACTGATGGTGTTGAGTGAGGAGGAGATGCACTATGGTCTGAGAAGCCTTGAGGTGTTGGCACTGATGGTGTTGAGTGTGGCACTGTTGTCAATGAACAAACGTCACACAGGACTCTGATTTCATAGTCTTCACATTTGTGACCAGTGTCTGGGATACACATGAATGTTGCATCATTTAAGGAACACTCAACAAGAGGATCAGTTGGATCCCACATGAGTTTCGTTTCTCTGGCTCTGCATTCATCTTCACAGATCCAGACTGTCAACTTTATTAGCCACTGAGCAGACTTTCATAAATGTAATGAATGAATTACTAAAAAACGAGAAGTAAATTGTGAGCTTTACTAGAACACAATTACAAGAAACAAAATGGACGTTGCGACTAATGACTTCATCAGCACAGAACAAACAAACACAGACTGACACACAACTACTTGAAAAACACTACATTAAAATATTAAGGTTACTTATCTGTATCCCTGTTTGGCTGAATACGTCTTGAGTGAATATTAGTGGATGGAATAACCGGATGTCTGGTAAAGGTGGTCAAAGGACTAAAGGTCAATAACGCCAGAAGCTCAGGGATTTTCTAAGCTACCCGGTGGAGGAACACCTGCTGGGGGGGGGGGGGGGGGGAGGGGGGGGGGGTGAAGGAACGCCCATTTGAGCAAAAGGTACAATAGGGATTAATAGAGCACTACAGTCAGCTCTGTGGCGAAGGTGTCACAGACACAGCTCACAATTCCGTATCCTGCGCTCAAAATACACCTGTAGGTGATTGGGATGCAGACGTCCCTACATTGGCTCTTATGAAATAGTATTGACCGGGTTGGAAGTTAAATGAAACTGTGTTGGACATTGAGGCCATGAGGGTAGAGTGAATCCAACTGGAAGATGAGATGGTTTTCCAACATCTTACGATCGCGGTCGTAAGATGCGCACAATTTGATCATCATGACCTGTATGTCAGCCACTCCATAGTGGTCAGAACTGTTGAAGTGTATGGATATGTAACTTTACGGTTAGAATCATTGCATGGTTTGCCATCTCAAGCACATCTAACAGAGATTTTGTTGCACCAAATTGAACTACTAATTCCTTACGGCACACTTGACAGATCTATTAATATAACTGTCATACTAAAGTAGCCCATCGAAGCATCTCAGAATAGTACACCTATTGGATGAAACAGGGCATGTGATCAGAAAAGTGGTATGGAGACACGGCCAACGCTTAACCCGCGCATTCTTCTGTACAGCTTTGGAACGGAAGGATCATGTCGTTCTGTGGTGTAGTTTTAATTCATTTATCTGTGACAATTCATCACTGATCTGGGTAAGCTTATTACTTTCAAGATTAATATGATGATTCTGAAGAGGAAGGTTAAGTTATCTTGTGTTTGTACGTTGTTTCAGATGGGATATTAAATATCAAAACTCTGTAAGTGCTAACTTCAATAGCTGCAAAGCCCGTCAGACCTGAGGCCATCTCCGGCAACCTTGATGCAATTTCATCTCTCAATATCTGCTAGCTCTGACTTGTTTCTTCACATCTATTGTCGTAATGAATGCATACTACCACAGAACATCTTAGGAAGCTGGAGGGAGTAAAGTTATCAGTGCACTTTTATGCATTAAATCAAAATGCAAACTTTCCCTATCTTCTTGCTAAGAAGACAGTATCTGGGAGCACGTGTACACGACAGAGGAGCAAATGCATCACCATGGTCTGGCAAGAATGCGACAGCGTGGAGTGATGAGGGGATCTGGCCGATGCTCAACGCTTAGAGGAAAGGTGAGACGCACATATAATCAGATTGCTACTGGTACTATTGGGGTTGGAACTCTTTGCTGGCTTCTGAGGATGGGGATGGAGCGCTTATGGGAATGCCCCGAATGCTGTGATGTTGGTTCTTAAATCAATCAATCAATCTATCTGTGCTTGAAACAATGCTTCTCCTAACCTACATGCTTTAGCCTATAACACTGCTAGAGGGTGAGTGGGGAAATTATATCTTTCCTCCTTTATTCTTAGTTATGTGTGAACAATGGATTGATGTAATATTGTTGTATATTTGGCAAACCTATCACTCAGACACATCATTTAAATGTGGCTATTATTTTATGTTCAACAAATTGGCATCTGTGATGGTTGTGCCTATTCATCTGTCCAAGATTGGGGAAGACTTAAACCCTTGCCTTTAACCACTGTTGATTGCCAGCAGATAGGGACATATTGCGTTCAGACTTTTGATGAAGAAGAAGAATTAGTGAAAGAGGTACAAACCTATTTTCAAAGTAATAACGAAGACACAAACAATAGATTGCACGATTTATTGCCTGGCATATTTCGCTGCATCTCGTCAGGTACATACTGCAGAAATCACACAACTTACGTGAATTAACTAGATAAATCCTTCAAGTTGAAATATACACATATTCGCACAGTAATGTCACTTATCTACCACGGTAATTTTAAGCTGACTAACATGTCTTTCTGTTTGCACAATTCTGGCTTGCGTTGATAGATCATAATTGCTTCTGCAAATTTTAACAAGTGAGTATTTTGTGTGTTAAACAACACGTGAAAGGCAGTGTTTCTGTCCACCACATGGCCACTGTCGACGATGTGCCAACCAATTGAAGACGCCGGGAGCTTCCGGTGTGTCGGCCCCACGAGTCTAGCATCTCCTGTGTGTTGTATCTTGTTGACCCATTGAGGTTATGTTTATATGTTATTCGTTGTAATGAAGGGAAATATGTATGCATACACTTTGTGAACAATACACATGAGGCTTTCCTTTACACCCATTCATGAACATGAATCCTATTTTCTCATGCCATGAGAAATCATTTATATGTGAGTTACACTCATTATAACTTCTGAAAGCTGGTGGGAGAATACTTGTTCGAATTTATAACACCCCAGTAAACAGAAAAACACTTATAAGTTAGAGGTGAGTTAAGAGAGGAGAGGAAACGCTTGTGAACCAGACACGACATGTACAGGGCAAACACAACATGCATAGCATTGTTAAGAGACAATGAGTTTATTAAATGTATGTTTGTGTCATGAATAATGCCATCATAACATCATCATGCTCATGTCCTTTTCCAAGTGACTTGGCTTACTCATCTGATTCCATATCACCATTCTGTGTCCTTACCTGTTTGTCAAATGTCCATATCTCACTGAGACCCCTAGTACATTGAGAACACACATTCACAGTAAGACCAGATGATGATCAGCATGCAGAAAGTTGTGGTACCCATTGACAGTCAGAGTCGCTTCAGCACTAGCTAGAAAAGGGGCATAGCTCTTACTCTCAGGCTGTTATCCTTCTTCCTCCTTTTCATCCCTCCTCTACTATCCTTATTCATTCTGAACTCTCTCATTACAATATTGAGTTTAACAGAATGTACATAGATATGATTGTTTGAATTGACAGTAATAGGAGTGGTGCTAATTGGTGGAAACAGCATATAAAGAAGATGCAGCCAGACTGGGTAGGAGAATGTGGCAGCTCAGGTCATCCTCCTGAGTATTGAGCAGTTTGTCATCTGGTCCAGAGGGCAGGTAGTGTAAATGATGACCCATCCACTAATGAACCTAGTTACCAGGTAAAGGCTCTGTCCCTTTTTCCTCCAGAAGGCTGAACTCCATATTTCCAACCCAATTTTAGAGTTCATTAAACTTACTTATTCTTCTGTACAAGTTCATTGTACTGTCATCACTTTTACTTTGTGTTTAATTATGATTTAGTTAACACAATTTAAATTAGTTGGGAACCAGTAAGGCTGAGTGACCTCACATGGGGAACTGATTGTAATTCTCCCATGGTAACAACCCAGGTTCCCAGGTTCATCCAGAGAACCCTTACTTTTATTCTAAACATTGTCCTACTGGACCATCTTGGAATCATGGGGACTTTTAGGGGCTTTGAGCTAATTGGGTTCTTTTAGGAGGAACCCATTTCTGGTGTGTTTTCCAACTTATCCGGGGCTTCCCTAGACCTGTCGAGTTCTCTATAGTCTAGTTTCACTATCAAGACTATTACACATCATTAGGAATTAGTCCTAGGTCTCTAGCTAAAAAGAGTACGAGGGATGCACATAGTGCTACTGATTATTACCACTTTTTCCCCCTCCTTACAGGATACCAGTTTCAGAGAGGTGTTGCCTAAATCTGTCAGCCAGACGAAGACCTATCTACCCAATATATCTCATGTCACAATGTGTGCAGATGATCACATAGATAACGTTGCAACTCGTGCATGAGAAACCCTCAAGGATATGGAAAGTGGTCATAAATGTAGCATACTTTCTCATCATTTGAAATCTTTTTTTTTTTTTTACATCTTGCATTACAATCTGAAACATTATCTTAATAAGCTGTACATATTATCACACTAAGTGACTCACTTGTCATAGCAGTGGGGGTACTCTGCAATAAAGGTGGTGGACTGGGTGGCATACATCCAAAAACATTGAATCGCAGTCCAATAGAATTGTGAAACTCCACTGGTCGAATCTGGACATAACGAGCCACAACAACAGTGAAATAGTTGAAAACTGGTGTGTGCTGGTCATGATTTCCATCAAACACAAGTGGCTTGTTTGAACTGTCAAGAACAGGGTGAAAGTTGACACCGTCTGTGCTGTAGTACACAATGTATTTTTCAACCCACACTTCCTCATCTGCAGCACCTTGTGTGACAACTCCAGAAATTTCATAAGGAGCAAGAAAGTCTATCTGGATGTACTGCCTCTTATCAGACACACTGTGTGGAACAAAGAAGAACATTAAAATACAATTTTGTCTCCATCATTAACAGGCCATATCATTCTACTGAGTGCTAACAAACTGCATGAAAATAATCCTACAGACAATATTTAAGTGTTGACATCAAAGCATGAAAATTATACAATACGCAATGTTTAAATGTTGACATCAAAGCATATAAATTATATTATACGCAATGTTTAACCCCTTTACCGTGTGTCACGAGTTAACTCGTCATAAAAATTGTTGGCTTTAACCGTGCATCACGAGTTAACTCGTCATCAGATGTAAAAGTCTTCTGTGTGCCGTGCGTCCCGAGTAAACTCGTGTTAATACAAAAATAGCATAGGAAATGCATAGGGCGGCTAATCCAACAGCCAGTTCAACAGCGGAAGATAAAAGTAGGTCATCACGTGATGCCAAAAGTGAAAGTGGACAGTAAACAAGAAAAAAAAGGTACAAAAGAACAAAAAACTTTTTATTGTGATTTTATTATGATTATAATTTATAACTTTGTAGTATGATTATAATTTATGCATAGTATAGCTTGTGTAGATGTATGCGTACATACATGTATCCTATGGGCATGTATTTGCATAGTTTTTATTAGCAAGCTTGGAATCTACAGAGTACGGGCTTGAACAACTTGGCTGGGTTTTCATATTTTTTTTTTTTTTTTTCAGATTTTTTTTTCAGATTTTTTCAAGTTTCGTAAAGAGACACGATACTACTGTCCGGAGTGTGACACAGCACTATGTGCAGCTCCATGTTTTGGTGTTTACCACACCAAGTATAATTACTAAAAACAATTGACATCTAATATACGTATCAGTTTAGTTCGTTATTGAACAGTACCATTTAGTACAGAACATTTCTTATTTTCCTCACAATTTCTAAAAGACAACTCATTTTCACTTAAAAAAACATTTCATTTTGCCAGGACAACATAACATATGAAATTATGAAAGAAAAAAAATACACAGTTTGCATAACAAAAAAAAAATTTTTTTTCCACGGTAAAGGGGTTAAGTGTTCACATCAAGTGACATGGTAGCTGAGAAAGAACAGTCATAGAAGACACACTTCCTGCCAGACGAGGCAGGGGCTGACCAACACATCAGTGGACACAGGACATTGAAGATGCCCTAGGCAGGAAAATACATGGGGCATGAGTACTGGCAAAAGGATTGAGAATCTTTCTTTTGAGCCATGTTGAGAGCAACAATTTGCAATGGACTTGCACTTTATGATGTTGATAATGATGTATAAATGTCTGCATGTTTTCCAAATTAATGATCACATAGCATCCGAAATACAAAATAAAACTGCAGATTTCATAATCATCCTGCAATGCCCTGAGTGTTAAAAGTTTCAAATCATAAAACATATAAAGTTTCCCGTATAAATATCTAATTAACCTGTTACAACAATTTACCCTGAGAAGAATACTATATGCATCAAGAAGAGATAATATCAGAAATGAAGAAATCAGGACTAAAGTTAGGGTTATAGCTGCACTAGATTTTATTAGAAGGCAGCAAGTCAAATGGTTTGGCCATGCAAGTAGGTTACCAACTAACAGTATACCACAACAAGCAATGATGTACAGACCAGATGGAAGAAGAGGAAGAGGGCGACCACATAAATGATGGATGCAGGGAATAAGAGTCCATGGGAATATCGATACATGAAGCCATAAGCGGGAACTCTCCCGCTGTTTACACTTCATCTCGACACAGCAAGGTACAAGAGGAACGAGATAAGATGAGATGAGATGAGACAACTTACGCAGGAGACCATCCTCCAGCTAAAGAACCATCTTTCTGAACATAAATGCGGCCTCGTGAAGCAACATGATTGATGTCAAGGTAGCTGGAGGCACTCAGTTGCCTGTCACTGATGACCAGTGGATTGCTTAAGCCCATTGGAATATCACACCCTGAAAAAGTGGAATCATCGTTTAATGTCAAACATTTCTTGTCCACAACATAAATGCACAATTAGTTATTTCTTGCCACCATAGAATAGAAATGCGTTATTACTGTTACAAACACAAATTAAATGTACATCCTGGAAATGACTACTCATGATGACATATATATGTGTATTATTCAAAACATTGACTATTTGGTAAACAACATACACAAACTTACTGTATGGTTGTGTGGGTACACCAGTGTGCCCTGCTTCTGGTGTTGCTGTGGACTCTGAAGGTGTTGGTGTTACAGGTGGTGGAACATTTGGTGTACAGCCAACTACAGTAAATCTAAGGCCCGTGCCACTTGCAGATGCCCTGACTGGAACAATCTTCACATACTGAGCAATGATGTCATGGTTGAAAAGCCCTCTAACTGGTGTGCCACTGTCAGTGTTACCAGTGAAGAAATATGGTGTCTTGTCAGCATCAGACTCGGTATATGGACTGAAATTGACTCCATCCAGACTCAGGTAAACATAATATTGCTCAACCCAGCGGGCAGAATCTGGACTGCCTTGAGTCATCACGCCAGAAACCAGCTTAGGCTCCCAGAAATTTACCATTATCCATGGGCGACTTTCATTTCTGATAGAGAGAAACACAGAGTTTGTATTTTTTTACAATTAAATAAACCAAATATTTCCACATAACATTTACAAGATGGTAAAACATATTTTCTAAATAGAATACACATCCAAATAGGATATTCAATCTTGGTATCACTAGTCTCAAAATATGTTCAACCTGCTTTAATTTGCTGACAATTTCTTTGACATGCCCATACATTAGTCGACATAACTTTCATCACTTTTTAAAAACTGACCTTGCCTAACAGGTATTCATTTTGCACAATAATCTTGCTTATTTTTGATGTAGAAAATATGGTGTAACTTTCGTTTCTTGAATATTTATAAATGTGCTACTAGAGTTTATCTGGTGTAGAGAACATTAACCCAAAGAGATGAAATACACCAGATGACATAAATCATATCAAGTGCATTTAAACATGCTAACTGCTTCTTTTCCTTTCACTCACCCAGGAATCCAAGAACCACCAGAAGTGGGGGATGGACTGTTGTATATCCTTCCATCAGATGCCTTGTGCCTGCTGTCTAAAGAGGATGATGATGTAAGCTGTTCATCCCTTACCAGGTAATAGTTGCTCAGACCCATGGGAATCAAGCACACTGAAATACACACAGATGTCATATTTTGCATTAAAGTTGGTATTCTGGCCATTTATCAGAATATGTTTTGACATCTGAATCAGTGGTTAATACTGAAAAGAAATGTTTTGTTAAATTTGGAGGGGAAGCAATATAGACTCCTGGTAGCTTTCCTATATTGCTGAGTTGGAGAAAAATAATCTTGTAACTGGTCACCACATGAATACAGCAATACAGTTTCCATTGTCCCAACAAGCTGTAAGACATCAACAAGTGACAATTCAGCATGACAATATGAACAATGTCTAACAGTTTAAGGTTTACACGCTTTGAAAATATCTATGCACTAACTTTTCACAACAAGATAAGCAATTATCCTAATCTCTAACCTACCTGTTGGTGGAGGAATCTGAGTGACACCAGAAGTTGGTGATCCTGCAGTTGGTGTATAATTGCCAGGGAGATGTGGGGTGGGGCTGCCTGTGCCCATCCTTGGAGATGATGGAGCTGTTGTGTACATAGGTGAGTGCGTGGGAACATTTTCCTTGGGAACAGATGGGTTGCAGCCCAACACTTCAAATCTGAGTGAAATAGCAGACAGAACATTTAGTTGGTGCATGCTTCTGTGTATTATTTAAACATCACATTGATATTTTCAACAGAAGTAATTACTATTGTTCCAGTTAGACAAACACAACATCAAATTACCTTAGAGCAATACCATTGTGACTGGTCACTGGCACAATCCGAATGTACCTTGCCATTATGTTTTGTACAAAGTAGTTGGTCACAGGTGAATCTGAGTCGTTGTTAGCTTTAAACACTCGGGCACCTCCATCTTGCTTCTCTGAATATGGAGAAAAGATTTCACCGTCGAGGCTGTAGTAAACTTGAAACCCAGACACCCACTTGTCCTCTATCCCTTCACCTTGTGTCACAATGCCAGACAAATACTTTGCTTCCCTGAAGTCAACTTGGATGTATGGAGTGGCATCATTCAGCCTGTAAACATATTTTTTTTAAAAACAACATATTCTTTCACTATTGGTACATAATGCATAAACAACAACTCTATGCTTACAGTTACACACATGAGACCATTTTAACACAAACATCTTTCACACAAACAGACAGCATATAACAGACTTTCATGATTCAGATGCTAACACTGTCAAAGAAATAATAAAACGCCATCCAACTTAAATTATGGCCCTCATAACATTCTATTACAGCAATAAGTTTATTGGGCCCAATAAATGCTTCAATAGGATGCAGAGGTGTTTCCAAGGCACCAGGGCCGGGTTATATACTGGCCAAGACCTACTGACGCGTCCTCGTCAAGTGTCCTGGGCAACAGGTCCCTTCGGGGTCCTGGCTAAAGTCAGTAGGATCGCCGATTCCTCCGAAGTCAGAGAGTGTCTGCCTGTATGGCGAGGAACCACCAGTCTGCACACCAATAAGCCAGACATGGGACAACAGATACTCACGCAAACCTCAGGTCCTGTATGACATCACACTGATGTTGGACAACAGGATGCCTTCATCCGACATACAGGACTTTGTGTTGGAGCTCAAGCCAACGAACACAAGCAAGCAAGCAATGCTTCAGTAAATGCAGCCAAAATATCATAAGCAGATCAGAAGAAAAAACTTACGCTGGTATCCATGAACTTTGATAACTTTCTTCAGAAAGTCTTGCAAGTTCTGGCCCATGGTGATCAGTTTGTGAAGATGCTTGCAACTGAGCATCTTCAATAATTCTTTGGTCTTTCATTCCCATCTCACGATTGCACTCTACAAAACATAAAGCATTAATGGTATCACTAATTATTGAAAAAGAAACACCGAATACACAGGTTGTGGTATCATGATCTTCATTGTGCAAGCAACTCATTCTGCACTTCAAATTAAGATGCCTAATGTATTTGCCATTGTCATTAGTTGCTTTCAAAAATAGTTTATGAAATACAACCAAATTTTCAGACATGTCTTATGTAATTCACTAAAACAAACACAAATAATTAGCTACAACACAATCTACAGACCCACTCAAATTTAATTGGAGCATAACTTTTTGATACCAAGCATCTCAGTACCATCATAAATGTTCACTCTAGTTAACTTGAACTCAACAATGCAAACCACGTCAGTCGCCTTGCCTCTTGTTAACAACACAAACAAAGCAACAGCACAAGAAAAGGTGAAGTACTCACTTGGTGTAGGAACCGAATGTGTTGGTGGAGATAGTGTGGGATAGTTGGAGTAGCCTGGAGTTGGATATGGAGTGGGAACGCTCACATTAAAAGGCACAGTGGGACGGGGTGTGGGAACAGAATCTGAGACACAACTGATGTAATTTAATCTCAGGCCTGGACCAGATGGACTCCATGTTACTGGTGACAACCTCACATACCTTGCCACAATAATCTGCAAATTCCAGAAAGAAGATGCATGTGAAACAATCTCCTCTCTGCTCATATATACATTTACATAGGTTCTGCAAATATGTATCCAAAGTTACAACAAAGAGGTAAAATCTAATTTTCCAATTCTATTCTCTAAGGGCTGCCTAAATATATCAACAGGACATTCGCTAACCCTTGTGAAAAAACAGACATCTAATTTTTATATGCAAGCCATCTATATTAGTCACCACATGCAAAATTATTAAACCACATAGATCTCAACAATAGAAGACCAGAAAGACTGTGGTGTGTACTTACATGTGGAAAGTAATTGATCACAATTTTGTTTCTGTCAGAATTTCCATCATAAATTACTATGGTCCCATCCTTGTTTCGCACAGGATAGAATGTGTAACCATCCAAGCTTGTACTTATGACAAAGGTGGACACCCATCTGTCATAGTTAGGGCTACCCTGGGTCAGCAATCCTGACACATTTTGAGGTGTCTTGAAATCCACTTGATGCCACTGCTGACTGTCAAAAACACTGAGGGAAATGCAATACATAAATTCATTGATTATTACACAAACAAATAGGTACACAGATATAACTGTTTACAATTTAACCTGTTCTGTATTTAACCCTAAAAATCATTGCCATTAGTCACTTAATTCGATACAACTTATTTATTATTTTAGTTGATTTTATTTGAATGTTTATTCTTTCCTCAAACAACTGACGATGTGAAAAATGTTCCAGTTAACCAGAGAAATTAAGCATTATGAATCTTTATTTGCATCTGTCATTTCTTGCCTACATGGCAAATTACTCTAACAGATATGTCAAAGATGCATCTCCATTTATTGATTACAACAGGGTAGGCTCAAATGTCAGTGTGCAAAATATCACCAGACAGTATGTCGGACAACCCTAACCTCTTAACAATTGTAAAAACATCAACGCTTCAATGTTATATTCAGAGAGAAAGATAAATGGAGAAGACCAAAAATGCACTGGGCAGATTAAAAATAAGGCAAAGATAATGGTAGTCCCATAGAACATAATTCCATTGGGGTGTGAAGTGTTAAATGCAGATTTAAGGATTTAAAATATAAATGGAGATCATCATGACACTAAATATTTCTCACATTCTTCAATACTGATTTCTTACTAGGGAACCCAAGAGGAAAATTCATTATTCAGTCTGCCTTCTGAGGCTCTCGTCTGATAGTTAAAGTCACTTGATGAAGACAGTTGGTTATCCGGCAATAGGGTGGGCATGTCCACATTCATCGGTAAATTGCAGATGTGTCCTGGAAAAAGCAAGACATTCATGCAAAGGTTAAGAATATGATAATGCCCCAACAAAATATAATTTACACACCTTTATATATCATGATAGCCGGTTTCCTGGCCTAGAGGTTAGCGACTTTTCTCCGCAATCTCGTATACTCTCGTAAGTATCGTGACGACGGTGAGAATCAGCAGTGGTTCGAATCACATCTGTAACTTACGGGGTATGTGAGCCGGTCGCTCAGAAAGCAATGGCAAACTATTGAGCGTAATCTTTCCAAGAAATCAACAATCAGCTGATAGATGCTGATGTTGACAGTGATGTCCTGTAAAGGATATGCAAACATTTAATTTAATATATCATGATAAAATATATATTATCTATATAATTACATTCTTTGAGGGGGAGAGGGGGGGGAGGGAGAGAGTTCTTCAGAAATTATCAACAGTTCTAATTACTGATTACAGTCTTTGTTCCAGCTAATAAAATCCTGGATGCCTTTGAGATGTATCTCTTCTAAACTATACCTATGAAATGTTAACATACGAGGCAGCTCTAAAATCTTACCAGGAGGTGTAACAAATGGAACTTGAGGTGTCACAGCAGGTGTCCTTTGAAATCCTTCTGTTGTCCACCCATGTTCTGGAGTGTTGGGGGATACTGCAAGGAAAATTTGAACTGGATGTACATGTTTTTATTTTTAAAGCATTTAAATTACATGGTTATGAACTGGCTTCTAAAATATCTAACACTGATATACTTTCTAATTTACAACCAAGCATGTAACGGTTGCTAACAATTTCTATATATTATTTCACAGAAAACAAAATGGAAATGTTCTTTCACTAATGAAGGATGTGTACACAAATTCATTACTTACACATCTTAACAACAATCATGGGTATATAAATACAAAATATCACTAAACAATGGTATACAAGTCCTTATATGTTGTTATTCTTATCAAACAAACACATTTCTAAACATCAACTTCTTCTACAAATATGTTCAACACAATGAGAACAACATCCAATACCTGAACACTGGCACTTGTATCTGATCTCGTAGTTGCGACAGTCTATACCAATTGCAATCATATTCTCACAAACCAGACCATCTTCCACAGTACACGTTGCTTCTTGTAAGCTCCAGTAATCATCTTTGGTGACTGAATCTCTACACTCAACTTCAGTGATGATGCCATTAGGACAAAACTCTTCCTGTTCATCGGTTGTCATTTTCTCATAGTCACCCTGTGTTCCTGTTGGAGTAGCTTTATTGATCCAATCAGACCATCTAGAGAGACAGTGAGGAGGAGTTGCACTATGGTCTGAGAAGCCTTGAGGTGTTGGCACTGATGGTGTTGAGTGAGGAGGAGATGCACTATGGTCTGAGAAGCCTTGAGGTGTTGGCACTGATGGTGTTGAGTGTGGCACTGTTGTCAATGAACAAACATCACACAGGACTCTGATTTCATAGTCTTCACATTTGTGACCAGTGTCTGGGATACACATGAATGTTGCATCATTTAAGGAACACTCAACAAGAGGATCAGTTGGATCCCACATGAGTTTCGTTTCTCTGGCTCTGCATTCAATTCTGTGAGAAAACATAAATATGCTCAATACAATTGCTAATTTCATATATACAGTTACATCATTAATATACATAGCTTCCATCTATCAAAAACTATTCACATTTTCAAAACAGATACCCAAAAATAAAAACATCAGTTTATTTTCCATCTGCCTTGTTATCAAATGTACTCTAATCATGCTATCCTCATTTCTTTTTTCATTTGAAAAATCCAATTGACATATACTGACATAGTTTCCTATTTGACAACTTACCCAAATACAAAATCTTTAGTGCAAGCATTTGTGACAAGAGGCTCCTCAAAAAAGTTTTCAGTTTCTCCTGATATCTCATCTGGAACACTCTTACTGACCCATGGTGACCAGAACAAGCATCCTTGTGCTGCAAGTATAAATACTATATATTATTTCACAGAAAACAAAATGGAAATGTTCTTTCACTAATGAAGGATGTGTACACAAATTCATTTGAAAAATCCAATTGACATAGTTTCCTATTTGACTTGAGGTGTTGGCACTGATGGTGTTGAGTGAGGAGGAGATGCACTATGGTCTGAGAAGCCTTGAGGTGTTGGCACTGATGGTGTTGAGTGAGGAGGAGATGCACTATGGTCTGAGAAGCCTTGAGGTGTTGGCACTGATGGTGTTGAGTGTGGCACTGTTGTCAATGAACAAACGTCACACAGGACTCTGATTTCATAGTCTTCACATTTGTGACCAGTGTCTGGGATACACATGAATGTTGCATCATTTAAGGAACACTCAACAAGAGGATCAGTTGGATCCCACATGAGTTTCGTTTCTCTGGCTCTGCATTCATCTTCACAGATCCAGACTGTCAACTTTATTAGCCACTGAGCAGACTTTCATAAATGTAATGAATGAATTACTAAAAAACGAGAAGTAAATTGTGAGCTTTACTAGAACACAATTACAAGAAACAAAATGGACGTTGCGACTAATGACTTCATCAGCACAGAACAAACAAACACAGACTGACACACAACTACTTGAAAAACACTACATGAAAATATTAAGGTTACTTATCTGTATCCCTGTTTGGCTGAATACGTCTTGAGTGAATATTAGTGGATGGAATAACCGGATGTCTGGTAAAGGTGGTCAAAGGACTAAAGGTCAATAACGCCAGAAGCTCAGGGATTTTCTAAGCTACCCGGTGGAGGAACACCTGCTGGGGGGGGGGGGGGGGGGGGGGTGAAGGAACGCCCATTTGAGCAAAAGGTACAATAGGGATTAATAGAGCACTACAGTCAGCTCTGTGGCGAAGGTGTCACAGACACAGCTCACAATTCCGTATCCTGCGCTCAAAATACACCTGTAGGTGATTGGGATGCAGACGTCCCTACATTGGCTCTTATGAAATAGTATTGACCGGGTTGGAAGTTAAATGAAACTGTGTTGGACATTGAGGCCATGAGGGTAGAGTGAATCCAACTGGAAGATGAGATGGTTTTCCAACATCTTACGATCGCGGTCGTAAGATGCGCACAATTTGATCATCATGACCTGTATGTCAGCCACTCCATAGTGGTCAGAACTGTTGAAGTGTATGGATATGTAACTTTACGGTTAGAATCATTGCATGGTTTGCCATCTCAAGCACATCTAACAGAGATTTTGTTGCACCAAATTGAACTACTAATTCCTTACGGCACACTTGACAGATCTATTAATATAACTGTCATACTAAAGTAGCCCATCGAAGCATCTCAGAATAGTACACCTATTGGATGAAACAGGGCATGTGATCAGAAAAGTGGTATGGAGACACGGCCAACGCTTAACCCGCGCATTCTTCTGTACAGCTTTGGAACGGAAGGATCATGTCGTTCTGTGGTGTAGTTTTAATTCATTTATCTGTGACAATTCATCACTGATCTGGGTAAGCTTATTACTCTCAAGATTAATATGATGATTCTGAAGAGGAAGGTTAAGTTATCTTGTGTTTGTACGTTGTTTCAGATGGGATATTAAATATCAAAACTCTGTAAGTGCTAACTTCAATAGCTGCAAAGCCCGTCAGACCTGAGGCCATCTCCGGCAACCTTGATGCAATTTCATCTCTCAATATCTGCTAGCTCTGACTTGTTTCTTCACATCTATTGTCGTAATGAATGCATACTACCACAGAACATCTTAGGAAGCTGGAGGGAGTAAAGTTATCAGTGCACTTTTATGCATTAAATCAAAATGCAAACTTTCCCTATCTTCTTGCTAAGAAGACAGTATCTGGGAGCACGTGTACACGACAGAGGAGCAAATGGATCACCATGGTCTGGCAAGAATGCGACAGCGTGGAGTGATGAGGGGATCTGGCCGATGCTCGACGCTTAGAGGAAAGGTGAGACGCACATATAATCAGATTGCTACTGGTACTATTGGGGTTGGAACTCTTTGCTGGCTTCTGAG
The DNA here is from genome assembly GCA_963921405.1 of Cepaea hortensis. Lineage (NCBI taxonomy): Eukaryota > Metazoa > Mollusca > Gastropoda > Stylommatophora > Helicidae > Cepaea > Cepaea hortensis. The sequence continues at coordinate 107,089,054 of OY992878.1, read as the reverse complement.
GATGGGGATGGAGCGCTTATGGGAATGCCCCGAATGCTGTGATGTTGGTTCTTAAATCAATCAATCAATCTATCTGTGCTTGAAACAATGCTTCTCCTAACCTACATGCTTTAGCCTATAACACTGCTAGAGGGTGAGTGGGGAAATTATATCTTTCCTCCTTTCTTCTTAGTTATGTGTGAACAATGGATTGATGTAATATTGTTGTATATTTGGCAAACCTATCACTCAGACACATCATTTAAATGTGGCTATTATTTTATGTTCAACAAATTGGCATCTGTGATGGTTGTGCCTATTCATCTGTCCAAGATTGGGGAAGACTTAAACCCTTGCCTTTAACCACTGTTGATTGCCAGCAGATAGGGACATATTGCGTTCAGACTTTTGATGAAGAAGAAGAATTAGTGAAAGAGGTACAAACCTATTTTCAAAGTAATAACGAAGACACAAACAATAGATTGCACGATTTATTGCCTGGCATATTTCGCTGCATCTCGTCAGGTACATACTGCAGAAATCACACAACTTACGTGAATTAACTAGATAAATCCTTCAAGTTGAAATATACACATATTCGCACAGTAATGTCACTTATCTACCACGGTAATTTTAAGCTGACTAACATGTCTTTCTGTTTGCACAATTCTGGCTTGCGTTGATAGATCATAATTGCTTCTGCAAATTTTAACAAGTGAGTATTTTGTGTGTTAAACAACACGTGAAAGGCAGTGTTTCTGTCCACCACATGGCCACTGTCGACGATGTGCCAACCAATTGAAGACGCCGGGAGCTTCCGGTGTGTCGGCCCCACGAGTCTAGCATCTCCTGTGTGTTGTATCTTGTTGACCCATTGAGGTTATGTTTATATGTTATTCGTTGTAATGAAGGGAAATATGTATGCATACACTTTGTGAACAATACACATGAGGCTTTCCTTTACACCCATTCATGAACATGAATCCTATTTTCTCATGCCATGAGAAATCATTTATATGTGAGTTACACTCATTATAACTTCTGAAAGCTGGTGGGAGAATACTTGTTCGAATTTATAACACCCCAGTAAACAGAAAAACACTTATAAGTTAGAGGTGAGTTAAGAGAGGAGAGGAAACGCTTGTGAACCAGACACGACATGTACAGGGCAAACACAACATGCATAGCATTGTTAAGAGACAATGAGTTTATTAAATGTATGTTTGTGTCATGAATAATGCCATCATAACATCATCATGCTCATGTCCTTTTCCAAGTGACTTGGCTTACTCATCTGATTCCATATCACCATTCTGTGTCCTTACCTGTTTGTCAAATGTCCATATCTCACTGAGACCCCTAGTACATTGAGAACACACATTCACAGTAAGACCAGATGATGATCAGCATGCAGAAAGTTGTGGTACCCATTGACAGTCAGAGTCGCTTCAGCACTAGCTAGAAAAGGGGCATAGCTCTTACTCTCAGGCTGTTATCCTTCTTCCTCCTTTTCATCCCTCCTCTACTATCCTTATTCATTCTGAACTCTCTCATTACAATATTGAGTTTAACAGAATGTACATAGATATGATTGTTTGAATTGACAGTAATAGGAGTGGTGCTAATTGGTGGAAACAGCATATAAAGAAGATGCAGCCAGACTGGGTAGGAGAATGTGGCAGCTCAGGTCATCCTCCTGAGTATTGAGCAGTTTGTCATCTGGTCCAGAGGGCAGGTAGTGTAAATGATGACCCATCCACCAATGAACCTAGTTACCAGGTAAAGGCTCTGTCCCTTTTTCCTCCAGAAGGCTGAACTCCATATTTCCAACCCAATTTTAGAGTTCATTAAACTTACTTATTCTTCTGTACAAGTTCATTGTACTGTCATCACTTTTACTTTGTGTTTAATTATGATTTAGTTAACACAATTTAAATTAGTTGGGAACCAGTAAGGCTGAGTGACCTCACATGGGGAACTGATTGTAATTCTCCCATGGTAACAACCCAGGTTCCCAGGTTCATCCAGAGAACCCTTACTTTTATTCTAAACATTGTCCTACTGGACCATCTTGGAATCATGGGGACTTTTAGGGGCTTTGAGCTAATTGGGTTCTTTTAGGAGGAACCCATTTCTGGTGTGTTTTCCAACTTATCCGGGGCTTCCCTAGACCTGTCGAGTTCTCTATAGTCTAGTTTCACTATCAAGACTATTACACATCATTAGGAATTAGTCCTAGGTCTCTAGCTAAAAAGAGTACGAGGGATGCACATAGTGCTACTGATTATTACCACTTTTTTCCCCTCCTTACAGGATACCAGTTTCAGAGAGGTGTTGCCTAAATCTGTCAGCCAGACGAAGACCTATCTACCCAATATATCTCATGTCACAATGTGTGCAGATGATCACATAGATAACGTTGCAACTCGTGCATGAGAAACCCTCAAGGATATGGAAAGTGGTCATAAATGTAGCATACTTTCTCATCATTTGAAATCTTTTTTTTTTTTTTGCATCTTGCATTACAATCTGAAACATTATCTTAATAAGCTGTACATATTATCACACTAAGTGACTCACTTGTCATAGCAGTGGGGGTACTCTGCAATAAAGGTGGTGGACTGGGTGGCATACATCCAAAAACATTGAATCGCAGTCCAATAGAATTGTGAAACTCCACTGGTCGAATCTGGACATAACGAGCCACAACAACAGTGAAATAGTTGAAAACTGGTGTGTGCTGGTCATGATTTCCATCAAACACAAGTGGCTTGTTTGAACTGTCAAGAACAGGGTGAAAGTTGACACCGTCTGTGCTGTAGTACACAATGTATTTTTCAACCCACACTTCCTCATCTGCAGCACCTTGTGTGACAACTCCAGAAATTTCATAAGGAGCAAGAAAGTCTATCTGGATGTACTGCCTCTTATCAGACACACTGTGTGGAACAAAGAAGAACATTAAAATACAATTTTGTCTCCATCATTAACAGGCCATATCATTCTACTGAGTGCTAACAAACTGCATGAAAATAATCCTACAGACAATATTTAAGTGTTGACATCAAAGCATGAAAATTATACAATACGCAATGTTTAAATGTTGACATCAAAGCATATAAATTATATTATACGCAATGTTTAACCCCTTTACCGTGTGTCACGAGTTAACTCATCATAAAAATTGTTGGCTTTAACCGTGCATCACGAGTTAACTCGTCATCAGATGTAAAAGTCTTCTGTGTGCCGTGCGTCCCGAGTAAACTCGTGTTAATACAAAAATAGCATAGGAAATGCATAGGGCGGCTAATCCAACAGCCAGTTCAACAGCGGAAGATAAAAGTAGGTCATCACGTGATGCCAAAAGTGAAAGTGGACAGTAAACAAGAAAAAAAAGGTACAAAAGAACAAAAAACTTTTTATTGTGATTTTATTATGATTATAATTTATAACTTTGTAGTATGATTATAATTTATGCATAGTATAGCTTGTGTAGATGTATGCGTACATACATGTATCCTATGGGCATGTATTTGCATAGTTTTTATTAGCAAGCTTGGAATCTACAGAGTACGGGCTTGAACAACTTGGCTGGGTTTTCATATTTTTTTTTTTTTTTTCAGATTTTTTTTTCAGATTTTTTCAAGTTTCGTAAAGAGACACGATACTACTGTCCGGAGTGTGACACAGCACTATGTGCAGCTCCATGTTTTGGTGTTTACCACACCAAGTATAATTACTAAAAACAATTGACATCTAATATACGTATCAGTTTAGTTCGTTATTGAACAGTACCATTTAGTACAGAACATTTCTTATTTTCCTCACAATTTCTAAAAGACAACTCATTTTCACTTAAAAAAACATTTTATTTTGCCAGGACAACATAACATATGAAATTATGAAAGAAAAAAAATACACAGTTTGCATAACAAAAAAAAAATTTTTTTTCCACGGTAAAGGGGTTAAGTGTTCACATCAAGTGACATGGTAGCTGAGAAAGAACAGTCATAGAAGACACACTTCCTGCCAGACGAGGCAGGGGCTGACCAACACATCAGTGGACACAGGACATTGAAGATGCCCTAGGCAGGAAAATACATGGGGCATGAGTACTGGCAAAAGGATTGAGAATCTTTCTTTTGAGCCATGTTGAGAGCAACAATTTGCAATGGACTTGCACTTTATGATGTTGATAATGATGTATAAATGTCTGCATGTTTTCCAAATTAACGATCACATAGCATCCAAAATACAAAATAAAACTGCAGATTTCATAATCATCCTGCAATGCCCTGAGTGTTAAAAGTTTCAAATCATAAAACATATAAAGTTTCCCGTATAAATATCTAATTAACCTGTTACAACAATTTACCCTGAGAAGAATACTATATGCATCAAGAAGAGATAATATCAGAAATGAAGAAATCAGGACTAAAGTTAGGGTTATAGCTGCACTAGATTTTATTAGAAGGCAGCAAGTCAAATGGTTTGGTAATGCAAGTAGGTTACCAACTAACAGTATACCACAACAAGCAATGATGTACAGACCAGATGGAAGAAGAGGAAGAGGGCGACCACATAAATGATGGATGCAGGGAATAAGAGTCCATGGGAATATCGATACATGAAGCCATAAGCGGGAACTCTCCCGCTGTTTACACTTCATCTCGACACAGCAAGGTACAAGAGGAACGAGATAAGATGAGATGAGATGAGACAACTTACGCAGGAGACCATCCTCCAGCTAAAGAACCATCTTTCTGAACATAAATGCGGCCTCGTGAAGCAACATGATTGATGTCAAGGTAGCTGGAGGCACTCAGTTGCCTGTCACTGATGACCAGTGGATTGCTTAAGCCCATTGGAATATCACACCCTGAAAAAGTGGAATCATCGTTTAATGTCAAACATTTCTTGTCCACAACATAAATGCACAATTAGTTATTTCTTGCCACCATAGAATAGAAATGCGTTATTACTGTTACAAACACAAATTAAATGTACATCCTGGAAATGACTACTCATGATGACATATATATGTGTATTATTCAAAACATTGACTATTTGGTAAACAACATACACAAACTTACTGTATGGTTGTGTGGGTACACCAGTGTGTCCTGCTTCTGGTGTTGCTGTGGACTCTGAAGGTGTTGGTGTTACAGGTGGTGGAACATTTGGTGTACAGCCAACTACAGTAAATCTAAGGCCCGTGCCACTTGCAGATGCCCTGACTGGAACAATCTTCACATACTGAGCAATGATGTCATGGTTGAAAAGCCCTCTAACTGGTGTGCCACTGTCAGTGTTACCAGTGAAGAGATATGGTGTCTTGTCAGCATCAGACTCGGTATATGGACTGAAATTGACTCCATCCAGACTCAGGTAAACATAATATTGCTCAACCCAGCGGGCAGAATCTGGACTGCCTTGAGTCATCACGCCAGAAACCAGCTTAGGCTCCCAGAAATTTACCATTATCCATGGGCGACTTTCATTTCTGATAGAGAGAAACACAGAGTTTGTATTTTTTTACAATTAAATAAACCAAATATTTCCACATAACATTTACAAGATGGTAAAACATATTTTCTAAATAGAATACACATCCAAATAGGATATTCAATCTTGGTATCACTAGTCTCAAAATATGTTCAACCTGCTTTAATTTGCTGACAATTTCTTTGACATGCCCATACATTAGTCGACATAACTTTCATCACTTTTTAAAAACTGACCTTGCCTAACAGGTATTCATTTTGCACAATAATCTTGCTTATTTTTGATGTAGAAAATATGGTGTAACTTTCGTTTCTTGAATATTTATAAATGTGCTACTAGAGTTTATCTGGTGTAGAGAACATTAACCCAAAGAGATGAAATACACCAGATGACATAAATCATATCAAGTGCATTTAAACATGCTAACTGCTTCTTTTCCTTTCACTCACCCAGGAATCCAAGAACCACCAGAAGTGGGGGATGGACTGTTGTATATTCTTCCATCAGATGCCTTGTGCCTGCTGTCTAAAGAGGATGATGATGTAAGCTGTTCATCCCTTACCAGGTAATAGTTGCTCAGACCCATGGGAATCAAGCACACTGAAATACACACAGATGTAATATTTTGCATTAAAGTTGGTATTCTGACCATTTATCAGAATATGTTTTGACATCTGAATCAGTGGTTAATACTGAAAAGAAATGTTTTGTTAAATTTGGAGGGGAAGCAATATAGACTCCTGGTAGCTTTCCTATACTGCTGAGTTGGAGAAAAATAATCTTGTAACTGGTTACCACATGAATACAGCAATACAGTTTCCATTGTCCCAACAAGCTGTAAGACATCAACAAGTGACAATTCAGCATGACAATATGAACAATGTCTAACAGTTTAAGGTTTACACACTTTGAAAATATCTATGCACTAACATTTCACAAAAAGATAAGCAATTATCCTAATCTCTAACCTACCTGTTGGTGGAGGAATCTGAGTGACACCAGAAGTTGGTGATCCTGCAGTTGGTGTATAATTGCCAGGGAGATGTGGGGTGGGGCTGCCTGTGCCCATCCTTGGAGATGATGGAGCTGTTGTGTACATAGGTGAGTGCGTGGGAACATTTTCCTTGGGAACAGATGGATTGCAGCCCAACACTTCAAATCTGAGTGAAATAGCAGACAGAACATTTAGTTGGTGCATGCTTCTGTGTATTATTTAAACATCACATTGATATTTTCAACAGAAGTAATTACTATTGTTCCAGTTAGACAAACACAACATCAAATTACCTTAGAGCAATACCATTGTGACTGGTCACTGGCACAATCCGAATGTACCTTGCCATTATGTTTTGTACAAAGTAGTTGGTCACAGGTGAATCTGAGTCGTTGTTAGCTTTAAACACTCGGGCACCTCCATCTTGCTTCTCTGAATATGGAGAAAAGATTCCACCGTCGAGGCTGTAGTAAACTTGAAACCCAGACACCCACTTGTCCTCTATCCCTTCACCTTGTGTCACAATGCCAGACAAATACTTTGCTTCCCTGAAGTCAACTTGGATGTATGGAGTGGCATCATTCAGCCTGTAAACATATTTTTTTAAAATAACATATTCTTTCATTATTGGTACATAATGCATAAACAACAACTCTATGCTTACAGTTACACACATGAGACCATTTTAACACAAACATCTTTCACACCAACAGACAGCATATAACAGACTTTCATGATTCAGATGCTAACACTGTCAAAGAAATAATAAAACGCCATCCAACTTAAATTATGGCCCTCATAACATTCTATTACAGCAATAAGTTTATTGGGCCCAATAAATGCTTCAATAGGATGCAGAGGTGTTTCCAAGGCACCAGGGCCGGGTTATATACTGGCCAAGACCTACTGACGCGTCCTCGTCAAGTGTCCTGGGCAACAGGTCCCTTCGGGGTCCTGGCTAAAGTCAGTAGGATCGCCGATTCCTCCGAAGTCAGAGAGTGTCTGCCTGTATGGCGAGGAACCACCAGTCTGCACACCAATAAGCCAGACATGGGACAACAGATACTCACGCAAACCTCAGGTCCTGTATGACATCACACTGATGTTGGACAACAGGATGCCTTCATCCGACATACAGGACTTTGCGTTAGAGCTCAAGCCAACGAACACAAGCAAGCAAGCAATGCTTCAGTAAATGCAGCCAAAATATCATAAGCAGATCAGAAGAAAAAACTTACGCTGGTATCCATGAACTTTGATAACTTTCTTCAGAAAGTCTTGCAAGTTCTGGCCCATGGTGATCAGTTTGTGAAGATGCTTGCAACTGAGCATCTTCAATAATTTTTTGGTCTTTCATTCCCATCTCACGATTGCACTCTACAAAACATAAAGCATTAATGGTATCACTAATTATTGAAAAAGAAACACCGAATACACAGGTTGTGGTATCATGATCTTCATTGTGCAAGCAACTCATTCTGCACTTCAAATTAAGATGCCTAATGTATTTGCCATTGTCATTAGTTGCTTTCAAAAATAGTTTATGAAATACAACCAAATTTTCAGACATGTCTTATGTAATTCACTAAAACAAACACAAATAATTAGCTACAACACAATCTACAGACCCACTCAAATTTAATTGGAGCATAACTTTTTGATACCAAGCATCTCAGTACCATCATAAATGTTCACTCTAGTTAACTTGAACTCAACAATGCAAACCACGTCAGTCGCCTTGCCTCTTGTTAACAACACAAACAAAGCAACAGCACAAGAAAAGGTGAAGTACTCACTTGGTGTAGGAACCGAATGTGTTGGTGGAGATAGTGTGGGATAGTTGGAGTAGCCTGGAGTTGGATATGGAGTGGGAACGCTCACATTAAAAGGCACAGTGGGACGGGGTGTGGGAACAGAATCTGAGACACAACTGATGTAATTTAATCTCAGGCCTGGACCAGATGGACTCCATGTTACTGGTGACAACCTCACATACCTTGCCACAATAATCTGCAAATTCCAGAAAGAAGATGCATGTGAAACAATCTCCTCTCTGCTCATATATACATTTACATAGGTTCTGCAAATATGTATCCAAAGTTACAACAAAGAGGTAAAATCTAATTTTCCAATTCTATTCTCTAAGGGCTGCCTAAATATATCAACAGGACATTCGCTAACCCTTGTGAAAAAACAGACATCTAATTTTTATATGCAAGCCATCTATATTAGTCACCACATGCAAAATTATTAAACCACATAGATCTCAACAATAGAAGACCAGAAAGACTGTGGTGTGTACTTACATGTGGAAAGTAATTGATCACAATTTTGTTTCTGTCAGAATTTCCATCATAAATTACTATGGTCCCATCCTTGTTTCGCACAGGATAGAATGTGTAACCATCCAAGCTTGTACTTATGACAAAGGTGGACACCCATCTGTCATAGTTAGGGCTACCCTGGGTCAGCAATCCTGACACATTTTGAGGTGTCTTGAAATCCACTTGATGCCACTGCTGACTGTCAAAAACACTGAGGGAAATGCAATACATAAATTCATTGATTATTACACAAACAAATAGGTACACAGATATAACTGTTTACAATTTAACCTGTTCTGTATTTAACCCTAAAAATCATTGCCATTAGTCACTTAATTCGATACAACTTATTTATTATTTTAGTTGATTTTATTTGAATGTTTATTCTTTCCTCAAACAACTGACGATGTGAAAAATGTTCCAGTTAACCAGAGAAATTAAGCATTATGAATCTTTATTTGCATCTGTCATTTCTTGCCTACATGGCAAATTACTCTAACAGATATGTCAAAGATGCATCTCCATTTATTGATTACAACAGGGTAGGCTCAAATGTCAGTGTGCAAAATATCACCAGACAGTATGTCGGACAACCCTAACCTCTTAACAATTGTAAAAACATCAACGCTTCAATGTTATATTCAGAGAGAAAGATAAATGGAGAAGACCAAAAATGCACTGGGCAGATTAAAAATAAGGCAAAGATAATGGTAGTCCCATAGAACATAATTCCATTGGGGTGTGAAGTGTTAAATGCAGATTTAAGGATTTAAAATATAAATGGAGATCATCATGACACTAAATATTTCTCACATTCTTCAATACTGATTTCTTACTAGGGAACCCAAGAGGAAAATTCATTATTCAGTCTGCCTTCTGAGGCTCTCGTCTGATAGTTAAAGTCACTTGATGAAGACAGTTGGTTATCCGGCAATAGGGTGGGCATGTCCACATTCATCGGTAAATTGCAGATGTGTCCTGGAAAAAGCAAGACATTCATGCAAAGGTTAAGAATATGATAATGCCCCAACAAAATATAATTTACACACCTTTATATATCATGATAGCCGGTTTCCTGGCCTAGAGGTTAGCGACTTTTCTCCGCAATCTCGTATACTCTCGTAAGTATCGTGACGACGGTGAGAATCAGCAGTGGTTCGAATCACATCTGTAACTTACGGGGTATGTGAGCCGGTCGCTCAGAAAGCAATGGCAAACTATTGAGCGTAATCTTTCCAAGAAATCAACAATCAGCTGATAGATGCTGATGTTGACAGTGATGTCCTGTAAAGGATATGCAAACATTTAATTTAATATATCATGATAAAATATATATTATCTATATAATTACATTCTTTGAGGGGGAGAGGGGGGGGAGGGAGAGAGTTCTTCAGAAATTATCAACAGTTCTAATTACTGATTACAGTCTTTGTTCCAGCTAATAAAATCCTGGATGCCTTTGAGATGTATCTCTTCTAAACTATACCTATGAAATGTTAACATACGAGGCAGCTCTAAAATCTTACCAGGAGGTGTAACAAATGGAACTTGAGGTGTCACAGCAGGTGTCCTTTGAAATCCTTCTGTTGTCCACCCATGTTCTGGAGTGTTGGGGGATACTGCAAGGAAAATTTGAACTGGATGTACATGTTTTTATTTTTAAAGCATTTAAATTACATGGTTATGAACTGGCTTCTAAAATATCTAACACTGATATACTTTCTAATTTACAACCAAGCATGTAACGGTTGCTAACAATTTCTATATATTATTTCACAGAAAACAAAATGGAAATGTTCTTTCACTAATGAAGGATGTGTACACAAATTCATTACTTACACATCTTAACAACAATCATGGGTATATAAATACAAAATATCACTAAACAATGGTATACAAGTCCTTATATGTTGTTATTCTTATCAAACAAACACATTTCTAAACATCAACTTCTTCTACAAATATGTTCAACACAATGAGAACAACATCCAATACCTGAACACTGGCACTTGTATCTGATCTCGTAGTTGCGACAGTCTATACCAATTGCAATCATATTCTCACAAACCAGACCATCTTCCACAGTACACGTTGCTTCTTGTAAGCTCCAGTAATCATCTTTGGTGACTGAATCTCTACACTCAACTTCAGTGATGATGCCATTAGGACAAAACTCTTCCTGTTCATCGGTTGTCATTTTCTCATAGTCACCCTGTGTTCCTGTTGGAGTAGCTTTATTGATCCAATCAGACCATCTAGAGAGACAGTGAGGAGGAGTTGCACTATGGTCTGAGAAGCCTTGAGGTGTTGGCACTGATGGTGTTGAGTGAGGAGGAGATGCACTATGGTCTGAGAAGCCTTGAGGTGTTGGCACTGATGGTGTTGAGTGTGGCACTGTTGTCAATGAACAAACATCACACAGGACTCTGATTTCATAGTCTTCACATTTGTGACCAGTGTCTGGGATACACATGAATGTTGCATCATTTAAGGAACACTCAACAAGAGGATCAGTTGGATCCCACATGAGTTTCGTTTCTCTGGCTCTGCATTCAATTCTGTGAGAAAACATAAATATGCTCAATACAATTGCTAATTTCATATATACAGTTACATCATTAATATACATAGCTTCCATCTATCAAAAACTATTCACATTTTCAAAACAGATACCCAAAAATAAAAACATCAGTTTATTTTCCATCTGCCTTGTTATCAAATGTACTCTAATCATGCTATCCTCATTTCTTTTTTCATTTGAAAAATCCAATTGACATATACTGACATAGTTTCCTATTTGACAACTTACCCAAATACAAAATCTTTAGTGCAAGCATTTGTGACAAGAGGCTCCTCAAAAAAGTTTTCAGTTTCTCCTGATATCTCATCTGGAACACTCTTACTGACCCATGGTGACCAGAACAAGCATCCTTGTGCTGCAAGTATAAATACTATATATTATTTCACAGAAAACAAAATGGAAATGTTCTTTCACTAATGAAGGATGTGTACACAAATTCATTTGAAAAATCCAATTGACATAGTTTCCTATTTGACTTGAGGTGTTGGCACTGATGGTGTTGAGTGAGGAGGAGATGCACTATGGTCTGAGAAGCCTTGAGGTGTTGGCACTGATGGTGTTGAGTGAGGAGGAGATGCACTATGGTCTGAGAAGCCTTGAGGTGTTGGCACTGATGGTGTTGAGTGTGGCACTGTTGTCAATGAACAAACGTCACACAGGACTCTGATTTCATAGTCTTCACATTTGTGACCAGTGTCTGGGATACACATGAATGTTGCATCATTTAAGGAACACTCAACAAGAGGATCAGTTGGATCCCACATGAGTTTCGTTTCTCTGGCTCTGCATTCATCTTCACAGATCCAGACTGTCAACTTTATTAGCCACTGAGCAGACTTTCATAAATGTAATGAATGAATTACTAAAAAACGAGAAGTAAATTGTGAGCTTTACTAGAACACAATTACAAGAAACAAAATGGACGTTGCGACTAATGACTTCATCAGCACAGAACAAACAAACACAGACTGACACACAACTACTTGAAAAACACTACATGAAAATATTAAGGTTACTTATCTGTATCCCTGTTTGGCTGAATACGTCTTGAGTGAATATTAGTGGATGGAATAACCGGATGTCTGGTAAAGGTGGTCAAAGGACTAAAGGTCAATAACGCCAGAAGCTCAGGGATTTTCTAAGCTACCCGGTGGAGGAACACCTGCTGGGGGGGGGGGGGGGGGGGTGAAGGAACGCCCATTTGAGCAAAAGGTACAATAGGGATTAATAGAGCACTACAGTCAGCTCTGTGGCGAAGGTGTCACAGACACAGCTCACAATTCCGTATCCTGCGCTCAAAATACACCTGTAGGTGATTGGGATGCAGACGTCCCTACATTGGCTCTTATGAAATAGTATTGACCGGGTTGGAAGTTAAATGAAACTGTGTTGGACATTGAGGCCATGAGGGTAGAGTGAATCCAACTGGAAGATGAGATGGTTTTCCAACATCTTACGATCGCGGTCGTAAGATGCGCACAATTTGATCATCATGACCTGTATGTCAGCCACTCCATAGTGGTCAGAACTGTTGAAGTGTATGGATATGTAACTTTACGGTTAGAATCATTGCATGGTTTGCCATCTCAAGCACATCTAACAGAGATTTTGTTGCACCAAATTGAACTACTAATTTCTTACGGCACACTTGACAGATCTATTAATATAACTGTCATACTAAAGTAGCCCATCGAAGCATCTCAGAATAGTACACCTATTGGATGAAACAGGGCATGTGATCAGAAAAGTGGTATGGAGACACGGCCAACGCTTAACCCGCGCATTCTTCTGTACAGCTTTGGAACGGAAGGATCATGTCGTTCTGTGGTGTAGTTTTAATTCATTTATCTGTGACAATTCATCACTGATCTGGGTAAGCTTATTACTCTCAAGATTAATATGATGATTCTGAAGAGGAAGGTTAAGTTATCTTGTGTTTGTACGTTGTTTCAGATGGGATATTAAATATCAAAACTCTGTAAGTGCTAACTTCAATAGCTGCAAAGCCCGTCAGACCTGAGGCCATCTCCGGCAACCTTGATGCAATTTCATCTCTCAATATCTGCTAGCTCTGACTTGTTTCTTCACATCTATTGTCGTAATGAATGCATACTACCACAGAACATCTTAGGAAGCTGGAGGGAGTAAAGTTATCAGTGCACTTTTATGCATTAAATCAAAATGCAAACTTTCCCTATCTTCTTGCTAAGAAGACAGTATCTGGGAGCACGTGTACACGACAGAGGAGCAAATGGATCACCATGGTCTGGCAAGAATGCGACAGCGTGGAGTGATGAGGGGATCTGGCCGATGCTCAACGCTTAGAGGAAAGGTGAGACGCACATATAATCAGATTGCTACTGGTACTATTGGGGTTGGAACTCTTTGCTGGCTTCTGAGGATGGGGATGGAGCGCTTATGGGAATGCCCCGAATGCTGTGATGTTGGTTCTTAAATCAATCAATCAATCTATCTGTGCTTGAAACAATGCTTCTCCTAACCTACATGCTTTAGCCTATAACACTGCTAGAGGGTGAGTGGGGAAATTATATCTTTCCTCCTTTATTCTTAGTTATGTGTGAACAATGGATTGATGTAATATTGTTGTATATTTGGCAAACCTATCACTCAGACACATCATTTAAATGTGGCTATTATTTTATGTTCAACAAATTGGCATCTGTGATGGTTGTGCCTATTCATCTGTCCAAGATTGGGGAAGACTTAAACCCTTGCCTTTAACCACTGTTGATTGCCAGCAGATAGGGACATATTGCGTTCAGACTTTTGATGAAGAAGAAGAATTAGTGAAAGAGGTACAAACCTATTTTCAAAGTAATAACGAAGACACAAACAATAGATTGCACGATTTATTGCCTGGCATATTTCGCTGCATCTCGTCAGGTACATACTGCAGAAATCACACAACTTACGTGAATTAACTAGATAAATCCTTCAAGTTGAAATATACACATATTCGCACAGTAATGTCACTTATCTACCACGGTAATTTTAAGCTGACTAACATGTCTTTCTGTTTGCACAATTCTGGCTTGCGTTGATAGATCATAATTGCTTCTGCAAATTTTAACAAGTGAGTATTTTGTGTGTTAAACAACACGTGAAAGGCAGTGTTTCTGTCCACCACATGGCCACTGTCGACGATGTGCCAACCAATTGAAGACGCCGGGAGCTTCCGGTGTGTCGGCCCCACGAGTCTAGCATCTCCTGTGTGTTGTATCTTGTTGACCCATTGAGGTTATGTTTATATGTTATTCGTTGTAATGAAGGGAAATATGTATGCATACACTTTGTGAACAATACACATGAGGCTTTCCTTTACACCCATTCATGAACATGAATCCTATTTTCTCATGCCATGAGAAATCATTTATATGTGAGTTACACTCATTATAACTTCTGAAAGCTGGTGGGAGAATACTTGTTCGAATTTATAACACCCCAGTAAACAGAAAAACACTTATAAGTTAGAGGTGAGTTAAGAGAGGAGAGGAAACGCTTGTGAACCAGACACGACATGTACAGGGCAAACACAACATGCATAGCATTGTTAAGAGACAATGAGTTTATTAAATGTATGTTTGTGTCATGAATAATGCCATCATAACATCATCATGCTCATGTCCTTTTCCAAGTGACTTGGCTTACTCATCTGATTCCATATCACCATTCTGTGTCCTTACCTGTTTGTCAAATGTCCATATCTCACTGAGACCCCTAGTACATTGAGAACACACATTCACAGTAAGACCAGATGATGATCAGCATGCAGAAAGTTGTGGTACCCATTGACAGTCAGAGTCGCTTCAGCACTAGCTAGAAAAGGGGCATAGCTCTTACTCTCAGGCTGTTATCCTTCTTCCTCCTTTTCATCCCTCCTCTACTATCCTTATTCATTCTGAACTCTCTCATTACAATATTGAGTTTAACAGAATGTACATAGATATGATTGTTTGAATTGACAGTAATAGGAGTGGTGCTAATTGGTGGAAACAGCATATAAAGAAGATGCAGCCAGACTGGGTAGGAGAATGTGGCAGCTCAGGTCATCCTCCTGAGTATTGAGCAGTTTGTCATCTGGTCCAGAGGGCAGGTAGTGTAAATGATGACCCATCCACCAATGAACCTAGTTACCAGGTAAAGGCTCTGTCCCTTTTTCCTCCAGAAGGCTGAACTCCATATTTCCAACCCAATTTTAGAGTTCATTAAACTTACTTATTCTTCTGTACAAGTTCATTGTACTGTCATCACTTTTACTTTGTGTTTAATTATGATTTAGTTAACACAATTTAAATTAGTTGGGAACCAGTAAGGCTGAGTGACCTCACATGGGGAACTGATTGTAATTCTCCCATGGTAACAACCCAGGTTCCCAGGTTCATCCAGAGAACCCTTACTTTTATTCTAAACATTGTCCTACTGGACCATCTTGGAATCATGGGGACTTTTAGGGGCTTTGAGCTAATTGGGTTCTTTTAGGAGGAACCCATTTCTGGTGTGTTTTCCAACTTATCCGGGGCTTCCCTAGACCTGTCGAGTTCTCTATAGTCTAGTTTCACTATCAAGACTATTACACATCATTAGGAATTAGTCCTAGGTCTCTAGCTAAAAAGAGTACGAGGGATGCACATAGTGCTACTGATTATTACCACTTTTTTCCCCTCCTTACAGGATACCAGTTTCAGAGAGGTGTTGCCTAAATCTGTCAGCCAGACGAAGACCTATCTACCCAATATATCTCATGTCACAATGTGTGCAGATGATCACATAGATAACGTTGCAACTCGTGCATGAGAAACCCTCAAGGATATGGAAAGTGGTCATAAATGTAGCATACTTTCTCATCATTTGAAATCTTTCTTTTTTTTTTGCATCTTGCATTACAATCTGAAACATTATCTTAATAAGCTGTACATATTATCACACTAAGTGACTCACTTGTCATAGCAGTGGGGGTACTCTGCAATAAAGGTGGTGGACTGGGTGGCATACATCCAAAAACATTGAATCGCAGTCCAATAGAATTGTGAAACTCCACTGGTCGAATCTGGACATAACGAGCCACAACAACAGTGAAATAGTTGAAAACTGGTGTGTGCTGGTCATGATTTCCATCAAACACAAGTGGCTTGTTTGAACTGTCAAGAACAGGGTGAAAGTTGACACCGTCTGTGCTGTAGTACACAATGTATTTTTCAACCCACACTTCCTCATCTGCAGCACCTTGTGTGACAACTCCAGAAATTTCATAAGGAGCAAGAAAGTCTATCTGGATGTACTGCCTCTTATCAGACACACTGTGTGGAACAAAGAAGAACATTAAAATACAATTTTGTCTCCATCATTAACAGGCCATATCATTCTACTGAGTGCTAACAAACTGCATGAAAATAATCCTACAGACAATATTTAAGTGTTGACATCAAAGCATGAAAATTATACAATACGCAATGTTTAAATGTTGACATCAAAGCATATAAATTATATTATACGCAATGTTTAACCCCTTTACCGTGTGTCACGAGTTAACTCATCATAAAAATTGTTGGCTTTAACCGTGCATCACGAGTTAACTCGTCATCAGATGTAAAAGTCTTCTGTGTGCCGTGCGTCCCGAGTAAACTCGTGTTAATACAAAAATAGCATAGGAAATGCATAGGGCGGCTAATCCAACAGCCAGTTCAACAGCGGAAGATAAAAGTAGGTCATCACGTGATGCCAAAAGTGAAAGTGGACAGTAAACAAGAAAAAAAAGGTACAAAAGAACAAAAAACTTTTTATTGTGATTTTATTATGATTATAATTTATAACTTTGTAGTATGATTATAATTTATGCATAGTATAGCTTGTGTAGATGTATGCGTACATACATGTATCCTATGGGCATGTATTTGCATAGTTTTTATTAGCAAGCTTGGAATCTACAGAGTACGGGCTTGAACAACTTGGCTGGGTTTTCATATTTTTTTTTTTTTTTTCAGATTTTTTTTTCAGATTTTTTCAAGTTTCGTAAAGAGACACGATACTACTGTCCGGAGTGTGACACAGCACTATGTGCAGCTCCATGATTTGGTGTTTACCACACCAAGTATAATTACTAAAAACAATTGACATCTAATATACGTATCAGTTTAGTTCGTTATTGAACAGTACCATTTAGTACAGAACATTTCTTATTTTCCTCACAATTTCTAAAAGACAACTCATTTTCACTTAAAAAAACATTTTATTTTGCCAGGACAACATAACATATGAAATTATGAAAGAAAAAAAATACACAGTTTGCATAACAAAAAAAAAATTTTTTTTCCACGGTAAAGGGGTTAAGTGTTCACATCAAGTGACATGGTAGCTGAGAAAGAACAGTCATAGAAGACACACTTCCTGCCAGACGAGGCAGGGGCTGACCAACACATCAGTGGACACAGGACATTGAAGATGCCCTAGGCAGGAAAATACATGGGGCATGAGTACTGGCAAAAGGATTGAGAATCTTTCTTTTGAGCCATGTTGAGAGCAACAATTTGCAATGGACTTGCACTTTATGATGTTGATAATGATGTATAAATGTCTGCATGTTTTCCAAATTAACGATCACATAGCATCCAAAATACAAAATAAAACTGCAGATTTCATAATCATCCTGCAATGCCCTGAGTGTTAAAAGTTTCAAATCATAAAACATATAAAGTTTCCCGTATAAATATCTAATTAACCTGTTACAACAATTTACCCTGAGAAGAATACTATATGCATCAAGAAGAGATAATATCAGAAATGAAGAAATCAGGACTAAAGTTAGGGTTATAGCTGCACTAGATTTTATTAGAAGGCAGCAAGTCAAATGGTTTGGTAATGCAAGTAGGTTACCAACTAACAGTATACCACAACAAGCAATGATGTACAGACCAGATGGAAGAAGAGGAAGAGGGCGACCACATAAATGATGGATGCAGGGAATAAGAGTCCATGGGAATATCGATACATGAAGCCATAAGCGGGAACTCTCCCGCTGTTTACACTTCATCTCGACACAGCAAGGTACAAGAGGAACGAGATAAGATGAGATGAGATGAGACAACTTACGCAGGAGACCATCCTCCAGCTAAAGAACCATCTTTCTGAACATAAATGCGGCCTCGTGAAGCAACATGATTGATGTCAAGGTAGCTGGAGGCACTCAGTTGCCTGTCACTGATGACCAGTGGATTGCTTAAGCCCATTGGAATATCACACCCTGAAAAAGTGGAATCATCGTTTAATGTCAAACATTTCTTGTCCACAACATAAATGCACAATTAGTTATTTCTTGCCACCATAGAATAGAAATGCGTTATTACTGTTACAAACACAAATTAAATGTACATCCTGGAAATGACTACTCATGATGACATATATATGTGTATTATTCAAAACATTGACTATTTGGTAAACAACATACACAAACTTACTGTATGGTTGTGTGGGTACACCAGTGTGTCCTGCTTCTGGTGTTGCTGTGGACTCTGAAGGTGTTGGTGTTACAGGTGGTGGAACATTTGGTGTACAGCCAACTACAGTAAATCTAAGGCCCGTGCCACTTGCAGATGCCCTGACTGGAACAATCTTCACATACTGAGCAATGATGTCATGGTTGAAAAGCCCTCTAACTGGTGTGCCACTGTCAGTGTTACCAGTGAAGAGATATGGTGTCTTGTCAGCATCAGACTCGGTATATGGACTGAAATTGACTCCATCCAGACTCAGGTAAACATAATATTGCTCAACCCAGCGGGCAGAATCTGGACTGCCTTGAGTCATCACGCCAGAAACCAGCTTAGGCTCCCAGAAATTTACCATTATCCATGGGCGACTTTCATTTCTGATAGAGAGAAACACAGAGTTTGTATTTTTTTACAATTAAATAAACCAAATATTTCCACATAACATTTACAAGATGGTAAAACATATTTTCTAAATAGAATACACATCCAAATAGGATATTCAATCTTGGTATCACTAGTCTCAAAATATGTTCAACCTGCTTTAATTTGCTGACAATTTCTTTGACATGCCCATACATTAGTCGACATAACTTTCATCACTTTTTAAAAACTGACCTTGCCTAACAGGTATTCATTTTGCACAATAATCTTGCTTATTTTTGATGTAGAAAATATGGTGTAACTTTCGTTTCTTGAATATTTATAAATGTGCTACTAGAGTTTATCTGGTGTAGAGAACATTAACCCAAAGAGATGAAATACACCAGATGACATAAATCATATCAAGTGCATTTAAACATGCTAACTGCTTCTTTTCCTTTCACTCACCCAGGAATCCAAGAACCACCAGAAGTGGGGGATGGACTGTTGTATATTCTTCCATCAGATGCCTTGTGCCTGCTGTCTAAAGAGGATGATGATGTAAGCTGTTCATCCCTTACCAGGTAATAGTTGCTCAGACCCATGGGAATCAAGCACACTGAAATACACACAGATGTAATATTTTGCATTAAAGTTGGTATTCTGACCATTTATCAGAATATGTTTTGACATCTGAATCAGTGGTTAATACTGAAAAGAAATGTTTTGTTAAATTTGGAGGGGAAGCAATATAGACTCCTGGTAGCTTTCCTATACTGCTGAGTTGGAGAAAAATAATCTTGTAACTGGTTACCACATGAATACAGCAATACAGTTTCCATTGTCCCAACAAGCTGTAAGACATCAACAAGTGACAATTCAGCATGACAATATGAACAATGTCTAACAGTTTAAGGTTTACACACTTTGAAAATATCTATGCACTAACATTTCACAAAAAGATAAGCAATTATCCTAATCTCTAACCTACCTGTTGGTGGAGGAATCTGAGTGACACCAGAAGTTGGTGATCCTGCAGTTGGTGTATAATTGCCAGGGAGATGTGGGGTGGGGCTGCCTGTGCCCATCCTTGGAGATGATGGAGCTGTTGTGTACATAGGTGAGTGCGTGGGAACATTTTCCTTGGGAACAGATGGATTGCAGCCCAACACTTCAAATCTGAGTGAAATAGCAGACAGAACATTTAGTTGGTGCATGCTTCTGTGTATTATTTAAACATCACATTGATATTTTCAACAGAAGTAATTACTATTGTTCCAGTTAGACAAACACAACATCAAATTACCTTAGAGCAATACCATTGTGACTGGTCACTGGCACAATCCGAATGTACCTTGCCATTATGTTTTGTACAAAGTAGTTGGTCACAGGTGAATCTGAGTCGTTGTTAGCTTTAAACACTCGGGCACCTCCATCTTGCTTCTCTGAATATGGAGAAAAGATTCCACCGTCGAGGCTGTAGTAAACTTGAAACCCAGACACCCACTTGTCCTCTATCCCTTCACCTTGTGTCACAATGCCAGACAAATACTTTGCTTCCCTGAAGTCAACTTGGATGTATGGAGTGGCATCATTCAGCCTGTAAACATATTTTTTTAAAATAACATATTCTTTCATTATTGGTACATAATGCATAAACAACAACTCTATGCTTACAGTTACACACATGAGACCATTTTAACACAAACATCTTTCACACCAACAGACAGCATATAACAGACTTTCATGATTCAGATGCTAACACTGTCAAAGAAATAATAAAACGCCATCCAACTTAAATTATGGCCCTCATAACATTCTATTACAGCAATAAGTTTATTGGGCCCAATAAATGCTTCAATAGGATGCAGAGGTGTTTCCAAGGCACCAGGGCCGGGTTATATACTGGCCAAGACCTACTGACGCATCCTCGTCAAGTGTCCTGGGCAACAGGTCCCTTCGGGGTCCTGGCTAAAGTCAGTAGGATCGCCGATTCCTCCGAAGTCAGAGAGTGTCTGCCTGTATGGCGAGGAACCACCAGTCTGCACACCAATAAGCCAGACATGGGACAACAGATACTCACGCAAACCTCAGGTCCTGTATGACATCACACTGATGTTGGACAACAGGATGCCTTCATCCGACATACAGGACTTTGCGTTAGAGCTCAAGCCAACGAACACAAGCAAGCAAGCAATGCTTCAGTAAATGCAGCCAAAATATCATAAGCAGATCAGAAGAAAAAACTTACGCTGGTATCCATGAACTTTGATAACTTTCTTCAGAAAGTCTTGCAAGTTCTGGCCCATGGTGATCAGTTTGTGAAGATGCTTGCAACTGAGCATCTTCAATAATTTTTTGGTCTTTCATTCCCATCTCACGATTGCACTCTACAAAACATAAAGCATTAATGGTATCACTAATTATTGAAAAAGAAACACCGAATACACAGGTTGTGGTATCATGATCTTCATTGTGCAAGCAACTCATTCTGCACTTCAAATTAAGATGCCTAATGTATTTGCCATTGTCATTAGTTGCTTTCAAAAATAGTTTATGAAATACAACCAAATTTTCAGACATGTCTTATGTAATTCACTAAAACAAACACAAATAATTAGCTACAACACAATCTACAGACCCACTCAAATTTAATTGGAGCATAACTTTTTGATACCAAGCATCTCAGTACCATCATAAATGTTCACTCTAGTTAACTTGAACTCAACAATGCAAACCACGTCAGTCGCCTTGCCTCTTGTTAACAACACAAACAAAGCAACAGCACAAGAAAAGGTGAAGTACTCACTTGGTGTAGGAACCGAATGTGTTGGTGGAGATAGTGTGGGATAGTTGGAGTAGCCTGGAGTTGGATATGGAGTGGGAACGCTCACATTAAAAGGCACAGTGGGACGGGGTGTGGGAACAGAATCTGAGACACAACTGATGTAATTTAATCTCAGGCCTGGACCAGATGGACTCCATGTTACTGGTGACAACCTCACATACCTTGCCACAATAATCTGCAAATTCCAGAAAGAAGATGCATGTGAAACAATCTCCTCTCTGCTCATATATACATTTACATAGGTTCTGCAAATATGTATCCAAAGTTACAACAAAGAGGTAAAATCTAATTTTCCAATTCTATTCTCTAAGGGCTGCCTAAATATATCAACAGGACATTCGCTAACCCTTGTGAAAAAACAGACATCTAATTTTTATATGCAAGCCATCTATATTAGTCACCACATGCAAAATTATTAAACCACATAGATCTCAACAATAGAAGACCAGAAAGACTGTGGTGTGTACTTACATGTGGAAAGTAATTGATCACAATTTTGTTTCTGTCAGAATTTCCATCATAAATTACTATGGTCCCATCCTTGTTTCGCACAGGATAGAATGTGTAACCATCCAAGCTTGTACTTATGACAAAGGTGGACACCCATCTGTCATAGTTAGGGCTACCCTGGGTCAGCAATCCTGACACATTTTGAGGTGTCTTGAAATCCACTTGATGCCACTGCTGACTGTCAAAAACACTGAGGGAAATGCAATACATAAATTCATTGATTATTACACAAACAAATAGGTACACAGATATAACTGTTTACAATTTAACCTGTTCTGTATTTAACCCTAAAAATCATTGCCATTAGTCACTTAATTCGATACAACTTATTTATTATTTTAGTTGATTTTATTTGAATGTTTATTCTTTCCTCAAACAACTGACGATGTGAAAAATGTTCCAGTTAACCAGAGAAATTAAGCATTATGAATCTTTATTTGCATCTGTCATTTCTTGCCTACATGGCAAATTACTCTAACAGATATGTCAAAGATGCATCTCCATTTATTGATTACAACAGGGTAGGCTCAAATGTCAGTGTGCAAAATATCACCAGACAGTATGTCGGACAACCCTAACCTCTTAACAATTGTAAAAACATCAACGCTTCAATGTTATATTCAGAGAGAAAGATAAATGGAGAAGACCAAAAATGCACTGGGCAGATTAAAAATAAGGCAAAGATAATGGTAGTCCCATAGAACATAATTCCATTGGGGTGTGAAGTGTTAAATGCAGATTTAAGGATTTAAAATATAAATGGAGATCATCATGACACTAAATATTTCTCACATTCTTCAATACTGATTTCTTACTAGGGAACCCAAGAGGAAAATTCATTATTCAGTCTGCCTTCTGAGGCTCTCGTCTGATAGTTAAAGTCACTTGATGAAGACAGTTGGTTATCCGGCAATAGGGTGGGCATGTCCACATTCATCGGTAAATTGCAGATGTGTCCTGGAAAAAGCAAGACATTCATGCAAAGGTTAAGAATATGATAATGCCCCAACAAAATATAATTTACACACCTTTATATATCATGATAGCCGGTTTCCTGGCCTAGAGGTTAGCGACTTTTCTCCGCAATCTCGTATACTCTCGTAAGTATCGTGACGACGGTGAGAATCAGCAGTGGTTCGAATCACATCTGTAACTTACGGGGTATGTGAGCCGGTCGCTCAGAAAGCAATGGCAAACTATTGAGCGTAATCTTTCCAAGAAATCAACAATCAGCTGATAGATGCTGATGTTGACAGTGATGTCCTGTAAAGGATATGCAAACATTTAATTTAATATATCATGATAAAATATATATTATCTATATAATTACATTCTTTGAGGGGGAGAGGGGGGGGGGAGGGAGAGAGTTCTTCAGAAATTATCAACAGTTCTAATTACTGATTACAGTCTTTGTTCCAGCTAATAAAATCCTGGATGCCTTTGAGATGTATCTCTTCTAAACTATACCTATGAAATGTTAACATACGAGGCAGCTCTAAAATCTTACCAGGAGGTGTAACAAATGGAACTTGAGGTGTCACAGCAGGTGTCCTTTGAAATCCTTCTGTTGTCCACCCATGTTCTGGAGTGTTGGGGGATACTGCAAGGAAAATTTGAACTGGATGTACATGTTTTTATTTTTAAAGCATTTAAATTACATGGTTATGAACTGGCTTCTAAAATATCTAACACTGATATACTTTCTAATTTACAACCAAGCATGTAACGGTTGCTAACAATTTCTATATATTATTTCACAGAAAACAAAATGGAAATGTTCTTTCACTAATGAAGGATGTGTACACAAATTCATTACTTACACATCTTAACAACAATCATGGGTATATAAATACAAAATATCACTAAACAATGGTATACAAGTCCTTATATGTTGTTATTCTTATCAAACAAACACATTTCTAAACATCAACTTCTTCTACAAATATGTTCAACACAATGAGAACAACATCCAATACCTGAACACTGGCACTTGTATCTGATCTCGTAGTTGCGACAGTCTATACCAATTGCAATCATATTCTCACAAACCAGACCATCTTCCACAGTACACGTTGCTTCTTGTAAGCTCCAGTAATCATCTTTGGTGACTGAATCTCTACACTCAACTTCAGTGATGATGCCATTAGGACAAAACTCTTCCTGTTCATCGGTTGTCATTTTCTCATAGTCACCCTGTGTTCCTGTTGGAGTAGCTTTATTGATCCAATCAGACCATCTAGAGAGACAGTGAGGAGGAGTTGCACTATGGTCTGAGAAGCCTTGAGGTGTTGGCACTGATGGTGTTGAGTGAGGAGGAGATGCACTATGGTCTGAGAAGCCTTGAGGTGTTGGCACTGATGGTGTTGAGTGTGGCACTGTTGTCAATGAACAAACATCACACAGGACTCTGATTTCATAGTCTTCACATTTGTGACCAGTGTCTGGGATACACATGAATGTTGCATCATTTAAGGAACACTCAACAAGAGGATCAGTTGGATCCCACATGAGTTTCGTTTCTCTGGCTCTGCATTCAATTCTGTGAGAAAACATAAATATGCTCAATACAATTGCTAATTTCATATATACAGTTACATCATTAATATACATAGCTTCCATCTATCAAAAACTATTCACATTTTCAAAACAGATACCCAAAAATAAAAACATCAGTTTATTTTCCATCTGCCTTGTTATCAAATGTACTCTAA
Source organism: Cepaea hortensis (assembly GCA_963921405.1). NCBI lineage: Eukaryota > Metazoa > Mollusca > Gastropoda > Stylommatophora > Helicidae > Cepaea > Cepaea hortensis. The sequence continues at coordinate 107,063,737 of OY992878.1, read as the reverse complement.
TCATGCTATCCTCATTTCTTTTTTCATTTGAAAAATCCAATTGACATATACTGACATAGTTTCCTATTTGACAACTTACCCAAATACAAAATCTTTAGTGCAAGCATTTGTGACAAGAGGCTCCTCAAAAAAGTTTTCAGTTTCTCCTGATATCTCATCTGGAACACTCTTACTGACCCATGGTGACCAGAACAAGCATCCTTGTGCTGCAAGTATAAATACTATATATTATTTCACAGAAAACAAAATGGAAATGTTCTTTCACTAATGAAGGATGTGTACACAAATTCATTTGAAAAATCCAATTGACATAGTTTCCTATTTGACTTGAGGTGTTGGCACTGATGGTGTTGAGTGAGGAGGAGATGCACTATGGTCTGAGAAGCCTTGAGGTGTTGGCACTGATGGTGTTGAGTGAGGAGGAGATGCACTATGGTCTGAGAAGCCTTGAGGTGTTGGCACTGATGGTGTTGAGTGTGGCACTGTTGTCAATGAACAAACGTCACACAGGACTCTGATTTCATAGTCTTCACATTTGTGACCAGTGTCTGGGATACACATGAATGTTGCATCATTTAAGGAACACTCAACAAGAGGATCAGTTGGATCCCACATGAGTTTCGTTTCTCTGGCTCTGCATTCATCTTCACAGATCCAGACTGTCAACTTTATTAGCCACTGAGCAGACTTTCATAAATGTAATGAATGAATTACTAAAAAACGAGAAGTAAATTGTGAGCTTTACTAGAACACAATTACAAGAAACAAAATGGACGTTGCGACTAATGACTTCATCAGCACAGAACAAACAAACACAGACTGACACACAACTACTTGAAAAACACTACATTAAAATATTAAGGTTACTTATCTGTATCCCTGTTTGGCTGAATACGTCTTGAGTGAATATTAGTGGATGGAATAACCGGATGTCTGGTAAAGGTGGTCAAAGGACTAAAGGTCAATAACGCCAGAAGCTCAGGGATTTTCTAAGCTACCCGGTGGAGGAACACCTGCTGGGGGGGGGGGGGGGGGGGTGAAGGAACGCCCATTTGAGCAAAAGGTACAATAGGGATTAATAGAGCACTACAGTCAGCTCTGTGGCGAAGGTGTCACAGACACAGCTCACAATTCCGTATCCTGCGCTCAAAATACACCTGTAGGTGATTGGGATGCAGACGTCCCTACATTGGCTCTTATGAAATAGTATTGACCGGGTTGGAAGTTAAATGAAACTGTGTTGGACATTGAGGCCATGAGGGTAGAGTGAATCCAACTGGAAGATGAGATGGTTTTCCAACATCTTACGATCGCGGTCGTAAGATGCGCACAATTTGATCATCATGACCTGTATGTCAGCCACTCCATAGTGGTCAGAACTGTTGAAGTGTATGGATATGTAACTTTACGGTTAGAATCATTGCATGGTTTGCCATCTCAAGCACATCTAACAGAGATTTTGTTGCACCAAATTGAACTACTAATTTCTTACGGCACACTTGACAGATCTATTAATATAACTGTCATACTAAAGTAGCCCATCGAAGCATCTCAGAATAGTACACCTATTGGATGAAACAGGGCATGTGATCAGAAAAGTGGTATGGAGACACGGCCAACGCTTAACCCGCGCATTCTTCTGTACAGCTTTGGAACGGAAGGATCATGTCGTTCTGTGGTGTAGTTTTAATTCATTTATCTGTGACAATTCATCACTGATCTGGGTAAGCTTATTACTCTCAAGATTAATATGATGATTCTGAAGAGGAAGGTTAAGTTATCTTGTGTTTGTACGTTGTTTCAGATGGGATATTAAATATCAAAACTCTGTAAGTGCTAACTTCAATAGCTGCAAAGCCCGTCAGACCTGAGGCCATCTCCGGCAACCTTGATGCAATTTCATCTCTCAATATCTGCTAGCTCTGACTTGTTTCTTCACATCTATTGTCGTAATGAATGCATACTACCACAGAACATCTTAGGAAGCTGGAGGGAGTAAAGTTATCAGTGCACTTTTATGCATTAAATCAAAATGCAAACTTTCCCTATCTTCTTGCTAAGAAGACAGTATCTGGGAGCACGTGTACACGACAGAGGAGCAAATGGATCACCATGGTCTGGCAAGAATGCGACAGCGTGGAGTGATGAGGGGATCTGGCCGATGCTCAACGCTTAGAGGAAAGGTGAGACGCACATATAATCAGATTGCTACTGGTACTATTGGGGTTGGAACTCTTTGCTGGCTTCTGAGGATGGGGATGGAGCGCTTATGGGAATGCCCCGAATGCTGTGATGTTGGTTCTTAAATCAATCAATCAATCTATCTGTGCTTGAAACAATGCTTCTCCTAACCTACATGCTTTAGCCTATAACACTGCTAGAGGGTGAGTGGGGAAATTATATCTTTCCTCCTTTATTCTTAGTTATGTGTGAACAATGGATTGATGTAATATTGTTGTATATTTGGCAAACCTATCACTCAGACACATCATTTAAATGTGGCTATTATTTTATGTTCAACAAATTGGCATCTGTGATGGTTGTGCCTATTCATCTGTCCAAGATTGGGGAAGACTTAAACCCTTGCCTTTAACCACTGTTGATTGCCAGCAGATAGGGACATATTGCGTTCAGACTTTTGATGAAGAAGAAGAATTAGTGAAAGAGGTACAAACCTATTTTCAAAGTAATAACGAAGACACAAACAATAGATTGCACGATTTATTGCCTGGCATATTTCGCTGCATCTCGTCAGGTACATACTGCAGAAATCACACAACTTACGTGAATTAACTAGATAAATCCTTCAAGTTGAAATATACACATATTCGCACAGTAATGTCACTTATCTACCACGGTAATTTTAAGCTGACTAACATGTCTTTCTGTTTGCACAATTCTGGCTTGCGTTGATAGATCATAATTGCTTCTGCAAATTTTAACAAGTGAGTATTTTGTGTGTTAAACAACACGTGAAAGGCAGTGTTTCTGTCCACCACATGGCCACTGTCGACGATGTGCCAACCAATTGAAGACGCCGGGAGCTTCCGGTGTGTCGGCCCCACGAGTCTAGCATCTCCTGTGTGTTGTATCTTGTTGACCCATTGAGGTTATGTTTATATGTTATTCGTTGTAATGAAGGGAAATATGTATGCATACACTTTGTGAACAATACACATGAGGCTTTCCTTTACACCCATTCATGAACATGAATCCTATTTTCTCATGCCATGAGAAATCATTTATATGTGAGTTACACTCATTATAACTTCTGAAAGCTGGTGGGAGAATACTTGTTCGAATTTATAACACCCCAGTAAACAGAAAAACACTTATAAGTTAGAGGTGAGTTAAGAGAGGAGAGGAAACGCTTGTGAACCAGACACGACATGTACAGGGCAAACACAACATGCATAGCATTGTTAAGAGACAATGAGTTTATTAAATGTATGTTTGTGTCATGAATAATGCCATCATAACATCATCATGCTCATGTCCTTTTCCAAGTGACTTGGCTTACTCATCTGATTCCATATCACCATTCTGTGTCCTTACCTGTTTGTCAAATGTCCATATCTCACTGAGACCCCTAGTACATTGAGAACACACATTCACAGTAAGACCAGATGATGATCAGCATGCAGAAAGTTGTGGTACCCATTGACAGTCAGAGTCGCTTCAGCACTAGCTAGAAAAGGGGCATAGCTCTTACTCTCAGGCTGTTATCCTTCTTCCTCCTTTTCATCCCTCCTCTACTATCCTTATTCATTCTGAACTCTCTCATTACAATATTGAGTTTAACAGAATGTACATAGATATGATTGTTTGAATTGACAGTAATAGGAGTGGTGCTAATTGGTGGAAACAGCATATAAAGAAGATGCAGCCAGACTGGGTAGGAGAATGTGGCAGCTCAGGTCATCCTCCTGAGTATTGAGCAGTTTGTCATCTGGTCCAGAGGGCAGGTAGTGTAAATGATGACCCATCCACCAATGAACCTAGTTACCAGGTAAAGGCTCTGTCCCTTTTTCCTCCAGAAGGCTGAACTCCATATTTCCAACCCAATTTTAGAGTTCATTAAACTTACTTATTCTTCTGTACAAGTTCATTGTACTGTCATCACTTTTACTTTGTGTTTAATTATGATTTAGTTAACACAATTTAAATTAGTTGGGAACCAGTAAGGCTGAGTGACCTCACATGGGGAACTGATTGTAATTCTCCCATGGTAACAACCCAGGTTCCCAGGTTCATCCAGAGAACCCTTACTTTTATTCTAAACATTGTCCTACTGGACCATCTTGGAATCATGGGGACTTTTAGGGGCTTTGAGCTAATTGGGTTCTTTTAGGAGGAACCCATTTCTGGTGTGTTTTCCAACTTATCCAGGGCTTCCCTAGACCTGTCGAGTTCTCTATAGTCTAGTTTCACTATCAAGACTATTACACATCATTAGGAATTAGTCCTAGGTCTCTAGCTAAAAAGAGTACGAGGGATGCACATAGTGCTACTGATTATTACCACTTTTTTCCCCTCCTTACAGGATACCAGTTTCAGAGAGGTGTTGCCTAAATCTGTCAGCCAGACGAAGACCTATCTACCCAATATATCTCATGTCACAATGTGTGCAGATGATCACATAGATAACGTTGCAACTCGTGCATGAGAAACCCTCAAGGATATGGAAAGTGGTCATAAATGTAGCATACTTTCTCATCATTTGAAATCTTTTTTTTTTTTTTGCATCTTGCATTACAATCTGAAACATTATCTTAATAAGCTGTACATATTATCACACTAAGTGACTCACTTGTCATAGCAGTGGGGGTACTCTGCAATAAAGGTGGTGGACTGGGTGGCATACATCCAAAAACATTGAATCGCAGTCCAATAGAATTGTGAAACTCCACTGGTCGAATCTGGACATAACGAGCCACAACAACAGTGAAATAGTTGAAAACTGGTGTGTGCTGGTCATGATTTCCATCAAACACAAGTGGCTTGTTTGAACTGTCAAGAACAGGGTGAAAGTTGACACCGTCTGTGCTGTAGTACACAATGTATTTTTCAACCCACACTTCCTCATCTGCAGCACCTTGTGTGACAACTCCAGAAATTTCATAAGGAGCAAGAAAGTCTATCTGGATGTACTGCCTCTTATCAGACACACTGTGTGGAACAAAGAAGAACATTAAAATACAATTTTGTCTCCATCATTAACAGGCCATATCATTCTACTGAGTGCTAACAAACTGCATGAAAATAATCCTACAGACAATATTTAAGTGTTGACATCAAAGCATGAAAATTATACAATACGCAATGTTTAAATGTTGACATCAAAGCATATAAATTATATTATACGCAATGTTTAACCCCTTTACCGTGTGTCACGAGTTAACTCATCATAAAAATTGTTGGCTTTAACCGTGCATCACGAGTTAACTCGTCATCAGATGTAAAAGTCTTCTGTGTGCCGTGCGTCCCGAGTAAACTCGTGTTAATACAAAAATAGCATAGGAAATGCATAGGGCGGCTAATCCAACAGCCAGTTCAACAGCGGAAGATAAAAGTAGGTCATCACGTGATGCCAAAAGTGAAAGTGGACAGTAAACAAGAAAAAAAAGGTACAAAAGAACAAAAAACTTTTTATTGTGATTTTATTATGATTATAATTTATAACTTTGTAGTATGATTATAATTTATGCATAGTATAGCTTGTGTAGATGTATGCGTACATACATGTATCCTATGGGCATGTATTTGCATAGTTTTTATTAGCAAGCTTGGAATCTACAGAGTACGGGCTTGAACAACTTGGCTGGGTTTTCATATTTTTTTTTTTTTTTTCAGATTTTTTTTTCAGATTTTTTCAAGTTTCGTAAAGAGACACGATACTACTGACCGGAGTGTGACACAGCACTATGTGCAGCTCCATGTTTTGGTGTTTACCACACCAAGTATAATTACTAAAAACAATTGACATCTAATATACGTATCAGTTTAGTTCGTTATTGAACAGTACCATTTAGTACAGAACATTTCTTATTTTCCTCACAATTTCTAAAAGACAACTCATTTTCACTTAAAAAAACATTTTATTTTGCCAGGACAACATAACATATGAAATTATGAAAGAAAAAAAATACACAGTTTGCATAACAAAAAAGTAATTTTTTTTCCACGGTAAAGGGGTTAAGTGTTCACATCAAGTGACATGGTAGCTGAGAAAGAACAGTCATAGAAGACACACTTCCTGCCAGACGAGGCAGGGGCTGACCAACACATCAGTGGACACAGGACATTGAAGATGCCCTAGGCAGGAAAATACATGGGGCATGAGTACTGGCAAAAGGATTGAGAATCTTTCTTTTGAGCCATGTTGAGAGCAACAATTTGCAATGGACTTGCACTTTATGATGTTGATAATGATGTATAAATGTCTGCATGTTTTCCAAATTAACGATCACATAGCATCCAAAATACAAAATAAAACTGCAGATTTCATAATCATCCTGCAATGCCCTGAGTGTTAAAAGTTTCAAATCATAAAACATATAAAGTTTCCCGTATAAATATCTAATTAACCTGTTACAACAATTTACCCTGAGAAGAATACTATATGCATCAAGAAGAGATAATATCAGAAATGAAGAAATCAGGACTAAAGTTAGGGTTATAGCTGCACTAGATTTTATTAGAAGGCAGCAAGTCAAATGGTTTGGTAATGCAAGTAGGTTACCAACTAACAGTATACCACAACAAGCAATGATGTACAGACCAGATGGAAGAAGAGGAAGAGGGCGACCACATAAATGATGGATGCAGGGAATAAGAGTCCATGGGAATATCGATACATGAAGCCATAAGCGGGAACTCTCCCGCTGTTTACACTTCATCTCGACACAGCAAGGTACAAGAGGAACGAGATAAGATGAGATGAGATGAGACAACTTACGCAGGAGACCATCCTCCAGCTAAAGAACCATCTTTCTGAACATAAATGCGGCCTCGTGAAGCAACATGATTGATGTCAAGGTAGCTGGAGGCACTCAGTTGCCTGTCACTGATGACCAGTGGATTGCTTAAGCCCATTGGAATATCACACCCTGAAAAAGTGGAATCATCGTTTAATGTCAAACATTTCTTGTCCACAACATAAATGCACAATTAGTTATTTCTTGCCACCATAGAATAGAAATGCGTTATTACTGTTACAAACACAAATTAAATGTACATCCTGGAAATGACTACTCATGATGACATATATATGTGTATTATTCAAAACATTGACTATTTGGTAAACAACATACACAAACTTACTGTATGGTTGTGTGGGTACACCAGTGTGTCCTGCTTCTGGTGTTGCTGTGGACTCTGAAGGTGTTGGTGTTACAGGTGGTGGAACATTTGGTGTACAGCCAACTACAGTAAATCTAAGGCCCATGCCACTTGCAGATGCCCTGACTGGAACAATCTTCACATACTGAGCAATGATGTCATGGTTGAAAAGCCCTCTAACTGGTGTGCCACTGTCAGTGTTACCAGTGAAGAGATATGGTGTCTTGTCAGCATCAGACTCGGTATATGGACTGAAATTGACTCCATCCAGACTCAGGTAAACATAATATTGCTCAACCCAGCGGGCAGAATCTGGACTGCCTTGAGTCATCACGCCAGAAACCAGCTTAGGCTCCCAGAAATTTACCATTATCCATGGGCGACTTTCATTTCTGATAGAGAGAAACACAGAGTTTGTATTTTTTTACAATTAAATAAACCAAATATTTCCACATAACATTTACAAGATGGTAAAACATATTTTCTAAATAGAATACACATCCAAATAGGATATTCAATCTTGGTATCACTAGTCTCAAAATATGTTCAACCTGCTTTAATTTGCTGACAATTTCTTTGACATGCCCATACATTAGTCGACATAACTTTCATCACTTTTTAAAAACTGACCTTGCCTAACAGGTATTCATTTTGCACAATAATCTTGCTTATTTTTGATGTAGAAAATATGGTGTAACTTTCGTTTCTTGAATATTTATAAATGTGCTACTAGAGTTTATCTGGTGTAGAGAACATTAACCCAAAGAGATGAAATACACCAGATGACATAAATCATATCAAGTGCATTTAAACATGCTAACTGCTTCTTTTCCTTTCACTCACCCAGGAATCCAAGAACCACCAGAAGTGGGGGATGGACTGTTGTATATTCTTCCATCAGATGCCTTGTGCCTGCTGTCTAAAGAGGATGATGATGTAAGCTGTTCATCCCTTACCAGGTAATAGTTGCTCAGACCCATGGGAATCAAGCACACTGAAATACACACAGATGTAATATTTTGCATTAAAGTTGGTATTCTGACCATTTATCAGAATATGTTTTGACATCTGAATCAGTGGTTAATACTGAAAAGAAATGTTTTGTTAAATTTGGAGGGGAAGCAATATAGACTCCTGGTAGCTTTCCTATACTGCTGAGTTGGAGAAAAATAATCTTGTAACTGGTTACCACATGAATACAGCAATACAGTTTCCATTGTCCCAACAAGCTGTAAGACATCAACAAGTGACAATTCAGCATGACAATATGAACAATGTCTAACAGTTTAAGGTTTACACACTTTGAAAATATCTATGCACTAACATTTCACAAAAAGATAAGCAATTATCCTAATCTCTAACCTACCTGTTGGTGGAGGAATCTGAGTGACACCAGAAGTTGGTGATCCTGCAGTTGGTGTATAATTGCCAGGGAGATGTGGGGTGGGGCTGCCTGTGCCCATCCTTGGAGATGATGGAGCTGTTGTGTACATAGGTGAGTGCGTGGGAACATTTTCCTTGGGAACAGATGGATTGCAGCCCAACACTTCAAATCTGAGTGAAATAGCAGACAGAACATTTAGTTGGTGCATGCTTCTGTGTATTATTTAAACATCACATTGATATTTTCAACAGAAGTAATTACTATTGTTCCAGTTAGACAAACACAACATCAAATTACCTTAGAGCAATACCATTGTGACTGGTCACTGGCACAATCCGAATGTACCTTGCCATTATGTTTTGTACAAAGTAGTTGGTCACAGGTGAATCTGAGTCGTTGTTAGCTTTAAACACTCGGGCACCTCCATCTTGCTTCTCTGAATATGGAGAAAAGATTCCACCGTCGAGGCTGTAGTAAACTTGAAACCCAGACACCCACTTGTCCTCTATCCCTTCACCTTGTGTCACAATGCCAGACAAATACTTTGCTTCCCTGAAGTCAACTTGGATGTATGGAGTGGCATCATTCAGCCTGTAAACATATTTTTTTAAAATAACATATTCTTTCATTATTGGTACATAATGCATAAACAACAACTCTATGCTTACAGTTACACACATGAGACCATTTTAACACAAACATCTTTCACACCAACAGACAGCATATAACAGACTTTCATGATTCAGATGCTAACACTGTCAAAGAAATAATAAAACGCCATCCAACTTAAATTATGGCCCTCATAACATTCTATTACAGCAATAAGTTTATTGGGCCCAATAAATGCTTCAATAGGATGCAGAGGTGTTTCCAAGGCACCAGGGCCGGGTTATATACTGGCCAAGACCTACTGACGCGTCCTCGTCAAGTGTCCTGGGCAACAGGTCCCTTCGGGGTCCTGGCTAAAGTCAGTAGGATCGCCGATTCCTCCGAAGTCAGAGAGTGTCTGCCTGTATGGCGAGGAACCACCAGTCTGCACACCAATAAGCCAGACATGGGACAACAGATACTCACGCAAACCTCAGGTCCTGTATGACATCACACTGATGTTGGACAACAGGATGCCTTCATCCGACATACAGGACTTTGCGTTAGAGCTCAAGCCAACGAACACAAGCAAGCAAGCAATGCTTCAGTAAATGCAGCCAAAATATCATAAGCAGATCAGAAGAAAAAACTTACGCTGGTATCCATGAACTTTGATAACTTTCTTCAGAAAGTCTTGCAAGTTCTGGCCCATGGTGATCAGTTTGTGAAGATGCTTGCAACTGAGCATCTTCAATAATTTTTTGGTCTTTCATTCCCATCTCACGATTGCACTCTACAAAACATAAAGCATTAATGGTATCACTAATTATTGAAAAAGAAACACCGAATACACAGGTTGTGGTATCATGATCTTCATTGTGCAAGCAACTCATTCTGCACTTCAAATTAAGATGCCTAATGTATTTGCCATTGTCATTAGTTGCTTTCAAAAATAGTTTATGAAATACAACCAAATTTTCAGACATGTCTTATGTAATTCACTAAAACAAACACAAATAATTAGCTACAACACAATCTACAGACCCACTCAAATTTAATTGGAGCATAACTTTTTGATACCAAGCATCTCAGTACCATCATAAATGTTCACTCTAGTTAACTTGAACTCAACAATGCAAACCACGTCAGTCGCCTTGCCTCTTGTTAACAACACAAACAAAGCAACAGCACAAGAAAAGGTGAAGTACTCACTTGGTGTAGGAACCGAATGTGTTGGTGGAGATAGTGTGGGATAGTTGGAGTAGCCTGGAGTTGGATATGGAGTGGGAACGCTCACATTAAAAGGCACAGTGGGACGGGGTGTGGGAACAGAATCTGAGACACAACTGATGTAATTTAATCTCAGGCCTGGACCAGATGGACTCCATGTTACTGGTGACAACCTCACATACCTTGCCACAATAATCTGCAAATTCCAGAAAGAAGATGCATGTGAAACAATCTCCTCTCTGCTCATATATACATTTACATAGGTTCTGCAAATATGTATCCAAAGTTACAACAAAGAGGTAAAATCTAATTTTCCAATTCTATTCTCTAAGGGCTGCCTAAATATATCAACAGGACATTCGCTAACCCTTGTGAAAAAACAGACATCTAATTTTTATATGCAAGCCATCTATATTAGTCACCACATGCAAAATTATTAAACCACATAGATCTCAACAATAGAAGACCAGAAAGACTGTGGTGTGTACTTACATGTGGAAAGTAATTGATCACAATTTTGTTTCTGTCAGAATTTCCATCATAAATTACTATGGTCCCATCCTTGTTTCGCACAGGATAGAATGTGTAACCATCCAAGCTTGTACTTATGACAAAGGTGGACACCCATCTGTCATAGTTAGGGCTACCCTGGGTCAGCAATCCTGACACATTTTGAGGTGTCTTGAAATCCACTTGATGCCACTGCTGACTGTCAAAAACACTGAGGGAAATGCAATACATAAATTCATTGATTATTACACAAACAAATAGGTACACAGATATAACTGTTTACAATTTAACCTGTTCTGTATTTAACCCTAAAAATCATTGCCATTAGTCACTTAATTCGATACAACTTATTTATTATTTTAGTTGATTTTATTTGAATGTTTATTCTTTCCTCAAACAACTGACGATGTGAAAAATGTTCCAGTTAACCAGAGAAATTAAGCATTATGAATCTTTATTTGCATCTGTCATTTCTTGCCTACATGGCAAATTACTCTAACAGATATGTCAAAGATGCATCTCCATTTATTGATTACAACAGGGTAGGCTCAAATGTCAGTGTGCAAAATATCACCAGACAGTATGTCGGACAACCCTAACCTCTTAACAATTGTAAAAACATCAACGCTTCAATGTTATATTCAGAGAGAAAGATAAATGGAGAAGACCAAAAATGCACTGGGCAGATTAAAAATAAGGCAAAGATAATGGTAGTCCCATAGAACATAATTCCATTGGGGTGTGAAGTGTTAAATGCAGATTTAAGGATTTAAAATATAAATGGAGATCATCATGACACTAAATATTTCTCACATTCTTCAATACTGATTTCTTACTAGGGAACCCAAGAGGAAAATTCATTATTCAGTCTGCCTTCTGAGGCTCTCGTCTGATAGTTAAAGTCACTTGATGAAGACAGTTGGTTATCCGGCAATAGGGTGGGCATGTCCACATTCATCGGTAAATTGCAGATGTGTCCTGGAAAAAGCAAGACATTCATGCAAAGGTTAAGAATATGATAATGCCCCAACAAAATATAATTTACACACCTTTATATATCATGATAGCCGGTTTCCTGGCCTAGAGGTTAGCGACTTTTCTCCGCAATCTCGTATACTCTCGTAAGTATCGTGACGACGGTGAGAATCAGCAGTGGTTCGAATCACATCTGTAACTTACGGGGTATGTGAGCCGGTCGCTCAGAAAGCAATGGCAAACTATTGAGCGTAATCTTTCCAAGAAATCAACAATCAGCTGATAGATGCTGATGTTGACAGTGATGTCCTGTAAAGGATATGCAAACATTTAATTTAATATATCATGATAAAATATATATTATCTATATAATTACATTCTTTGAGGGGGAGAGGGGGGGGGGGGGGAGGGAGAGAGTTCTTCAGAAATTATCAACAGTTCTAATTACTGATTACAGTCTTTGTTCCAGCTAATAAAATCCTGGATGCCTTTGAGATGTATCTCTTCTAAACTATACCTATGAAATGTTAACATACGAGGCAGCTCTAAAATCTTACCAGGAGGTGTAACAAATGGAACTTGAGGTGTCACAGCAGGTGTCCTTTGAAATCCTTCTGTTGTCCACCCATGTTCTGGAGTGTTGGGGGATACTGCAAGGAAAATTTGAACTGGATGTACATGTTTTTATTTTTAAAGCATTTAAATTACATGGTTATGAACTGGCTTCTAAAATATCTAACACTGATATACTTTCTAATTTACAACCAAGCATGTAACGGTTGCTAACAATTTCTATATATTATTTCACAGAAAACAAAATGGAAATGTTCTTTCACTAATGAAGGATGTGTACACAAATTCATTACTTACACATCTTAACAACAATCATGGGTATATAAATACAAAATATCACTAAACAATGGTATACAAGTCCTTATATGTTGTTATTCTTATCAAACAAACACATTTCTAAACATCAACTTCTTCTACAAATATGTTCAACACAATGAGAACAACATCCAATACCTGAACACTGGCACTTGTATCTGATCTCGTAGTTGCGACAGTCTATACCAATTGCAATCATATTCTCACAAACCAGACCATCTTCCACAGTACACGTTGCTTCTTGTAAGCTCCAGTAATCATCTTTGGTGACTGAATCTCTACACTCAACTTCAGTGATGATGCCATTAGGACAAAACTCTTCCTGTTCATCGGTTGTCATTTTCTCATAGTCACCCTGTGTTCCTGTTGGAGTAGCTTTATTGATCCAATCAGACCATCTAGAGAGACAGTGAGGAGGAGTTGCACTATGGTCTGAGAAGCCTTGAGGTGTTGGCACTGATGGTGTTGAGTGAGGAGGAGATGCACTATGGTCTGAGAAGCCTTGAGGTGTTGGCACTGATGGTGTTGAGTGTGGCACTGTTGTCAATGAACAAACATCACACAGGACTCTGATTTCATAGTCTTCACATTTGTGACCAGTGTCTGGGATACACATGAATGTTGCATCATTTAAGGAACACTCAACAAGAGGATCAGTTGGATCCCACATGAGTTTCGTTTCTCTGGCTCTGCATTCAATTCTGTGAGAAAACATAAATATGCTCAATACAATTGCTAATTTCATATATACAGTTACATCATTAATATACATAGCTTCCATCTATCAAAAACTATTCACATTTTCAAAACAGATACCCAAAAATAAAAACATCAGTTTATTTTCCATCTGCCTTGTTATCAAATGTACTCTAATCATGCTATCCTCATTTCTTTTTTCATTTGAAAAATCCAATTGACATATACTGACATAGTTTCCTATTTGACAACTTACCCAAATACAAAATCATTAGTGCAAGCATTTGTGACAAGAGGCTCCTCAAAAAAGTTTTCAGTTTCTCCTGATATCTCATCTGGAACACTCTTACTGACCCATGGTGACCAGAACAAGCATCCTTGTGCTGCAAGTATAAATACTATATATTATTTCACAGAAAACAAAATGGAAATGTTCTTTCACTAATGAAGGATGTGTACACAAATTCATTTGAAAAATCCAATTGACATAGTTTCCTATTTGACTTGAGGTGTTGGCACTGATGGTGTTGAGTGAGGAGGAGATGCACTATGGTCTGAGAAGCCTTGAGGTGTTGGCACTGATGGTGTTGAGTGAGGAGGAGATGCACTATGGTCTGAGAAGCCTTGAGGTGTTGGCACTGATGGTGTTGAGTGTGGCACTGTTGTCAATGAACAAACGTCACACAGGACTCTGATTTCATAGTCTTCACATTTGTGACCAGTGTCTGGGATACACATGAATGTTGCATCATTTAAGGAACACTCAACAAGAGGATCAGTTGGATCCCACATGAGTTTCGTTTCTCTGGCTCTGCATTCATCTTCACAGATCCAGACTGTCAACTTTATTAGCCACTGAGCAGACTTTCATAAATGTAATGAATGAATTACTAAAAAACGAGAAGTAAATTGTGAGCTTTACTAGAACACAATTACAAGAAACAAAATGGACGTTGCGACTAATGACTTCATCAGCACAGAACAAACAAACACAGACTGACACACAACTACTTGAAAAACACTACATGAAAATATTAAGGTTACTTATCTGTATCCCTGTTTGGCTGAATACATCTTGAGTGAATATTAGTGGATGGAATAACCGGATGTCTGGTAAAGGTGGTCAAAGGACTAAAGGTCAATAACGCCAGAAGCTCAGGGATTTTCTAAGCTACCCGGTGGAAGAACACCTGCTGGGGGGGGGGGGGGGGGGGGGGGGTGAAGGAACGCCCATTTGAGCAAAAGGTACAATAGGGATTAATAGAGCACTACAGTCAGCTCTGTGGCGAAGGTGTCACAGACACAGCTCACAATTCCGTATCCTGCGCTCAAAATACACCTGTAGGTGATTGGGATGCAGACGTCCCTACATTGGCTCTTATGAAATAGTATTGACCGGGTTGGAAGTTAAATGAAACTGTGTTGGACATTGAGGCCATGAGGGTAGAGTGAATCCAACTGGAAGATGAGATGGTTTTCCAACATCTTACGATCGCGGTCGTAAGATGCGCACAATTTGATCATCATGACCTGTATGTCAGCCACTCCATAGTGGTCAGAACTGTTGAAGTGTATGGATATGTAACTTTACGGTTAGAATCATTGCATGGTTTGCCATCTCAAGCACATCTAACAGAGATTTTGTTGCACCAAATTGAACTACTAATTCCTTACGGCACACTTGACAGATCTATTAATATAACTGTCATACTAAAGTAGCCCATCGAAGCATCTCAGAATAGTACACCTATTGGATGAAACAGGGCATGTGATCAGAAAAGTGGTATGGAGACACGGCCAACGCTTAACCCGCGCATTCTTCTGTACAGCTTTGGAACGGAAGGATCATGTCGTTCTGTGGTGTAGTTTTAATTCATTTATCTGTGACAATTCATCACTGATCTGGGTAAGCTTATTACTCTCAAGATTAATATGATGATTCTGAAGAGGAAGGTTAAGTTATCTTGTGTTTGTACGTTGTTTCAGATGGGATATTAAATATCAAAACTCTGTAAGTGCTAACTTCAATAGCTGCAAAGCCCGTCAGACCTGAGGCCATCTCCGGCAACCTTGATGCAATTTCATCTCTCAATATCTGCTAGCTCTGACTTGTTTCTTCACACCTATTGTCGTAATGAATGCATACTACCACAGAACATCTTAGGAAGCTGGAGGGAGTAAAGTTATCAGTGCACTTTTATGCATTAAATCAAAATGCAAACTTTCCCTATCTTCTTGCTAAGAAGACAGTATCTGGGAGCACGTGTACACGACAGAGGAGCAAATGGATCACCATGGTCTGGCAAGAATGCGACAGCGTGGAGTGATGAGGGGATCTGGCCGATGCTCAACGCTTAGAGGAAAGGTGAGACGCACATATAATCAGATTGCTACTGGTACTATTGGGGTTGGAACTCTTTGCTGGCTTCTGAGGATGGGGATGGAGCGCTTATGGGAATGCCCCGAATGCTGTGATGTTGGTTCTTAAATCAATCAATCAATCTATCTGTGCTTGAAACAATGCTTCTCCTAACCTACATGCTTTAGCCTATAACACTGCTAGAGGGTGAGTGGGGAAATTATATCTTTCCTCCTTTATTCTTAGTTATGTGTGAACAATGGATTGATGTAATATTGTTGTATATTTGGCAAACCTATCACTCAGACACATCATTTAAATGTGGCTATTATTTTATGTTCAACAAATTGGCATCTGTGATGGTTGTGCCTATTCATCTGTCCAAGATTGGGGAAGACTTAAACCCTTGCCTTTAACCACTGTTGATTGCCAGCAGATAGGGACATATTGCGTTCAGACTTTTGATGAAGAAGAAGAATTAGTGAAAGAGGTACAAACCTATTTTCAAAGTAATAACGAAGACACAAACAATAGATTGCACGATTTATTGCCTGGCATATTTCGCTGCATCTCGTCAGGTACATACTGCAGAAATCACACAACTTACGTGAATTAACTAGATAAATCCTTCAAGTTGAAATATACACATATTCGCACAGTAATGTCACTTATCTACCACGGTAATTTTAAGCTGACTAACATGTCTTTCTGTTTGCACAATTCTGGCTTGCGTTGATAGATCATAATTGCTTCTGCAAATTTTAACAAGTGAGTATTTTGTGTGTTAAACAACACGTGAAAGGCAGTGTTTCTGTCCACCACATGGCCACTGTCGACGATGTGCCAACCAATTGAAGACGCCGGGAGCTTCCGGTGTGTCGGCCCCACGAGTCTAGCATCTCCTGTGTGTTGTATCTTGTTGACCCATTGAGGTTATGTTTATATGTTATTCGTTGTAATGAAGGGAAATATGTATGCATACACTTTGTGAACAATACACATGAGGCTTTCCTTTACACCCATTCATGAACATGAATCCTATTTTCTCATGCCATGAGAAATCATTTATATGTGAGTTACACTCATTATAACTTCTGAAAGCTGGTGGGAGAATACTTGTTCGAATTTATAACACCCCAGTAAACAGAAAAACACTTATAAGTTAGAGGTGAGTTAAGAGAGGAGAGGAAACGCTTGTGAACCAGACACGACATGTACAGGGCAAACACAACATGCATAGCATTGTTAAGAGACAATGAGTTTATTAAATGTATGTTTGTGTCATGAATAATGCCATCATAACATCATCATGCTCATGTCCTTTTCCAAGTGACTTGGCTTACTCATCTGATTCCATATCACCATTCTGTGTCCTTACCTGTTTGTCAAATGTCCATATCTCACTGAGACCCCTAGTACATTGAGAACACACATTCACAGTAAGACCAGATGATGATCAGCATGCAGAAAGTTGTGGTACCCATTGACAGTCAGAGTCGCTTCAGCACTAGCTAGAAAAGGGGCATAGCTCTTACTCTCAGGCTGTTATCCTTCTTCCTCCTTTTCATCCCTCCTCTACTATCCTTATTCATTCTGAACTCTCTCATTACAATATTGAGTTTAACAGAATGTACATAGATATGATTGTTTGAATTGACAGTAATAGGAGTGGTGCTAATTGGTGGAAACAGCATATAAAGAAGATGCAGCCAGACTGGGTAGGAGAATGTGGCAGCTCAGGTCATCCTCCTGAGTATTGAGCAGTTTGTCATCTGGTCCAGAGGGCAGGTAGTGTAAATGATGACCCATCCACCAATGAACCTAGTTACCAGGTAAAGGCTCTGTCCCTTTTTCCTCCAGAAGGCTGAACTCCATATTTCCAACCCAATTTTAGAGTTCATTAAACTTACTTATTCTTCTGTACAAGTTCATTGTACTGTCATCACTTTTACTTTGTGTTTAATTATGATTTAGTTAACACAATTTAAATTAGTTGGGAACCAGTAAGGCTGAGTGACCTCACATGGGGAACTGATTGTAATTCTCCCATGGTAACAACCCAGGTTCCCAGGTTCATCCAGAGAACCCTTACTTTTATTCTAAACATTGTCCTACTGGACCATCTTGGAATCATGGGGACTTTTAGGGGCTTTGAGCTAATTGGGTTCTTTTAGGAGGAACCCATTTCTGGTGTGTTTTCCAACTTATCCAGGGCTTCCCTAGACCTGTCGAGTTCTCTATAGTCTAGTTTCACTATCAAGACTATTACACATCATTAGGAATTAGTCCTAGGTCTCTAGCTAAAAAGAGTACGAGGGATGCACATAGTGCTACTGATTATTACCACTTTTTTCCCCTCCTTACAGGATACCAGTTTCAGAGAGGTGTTGCCTAAATCTGTCAGCCAGACGAAGACCTATCTACCCAATATATCTCATGTCACAATGTGTGCAGATGATCACATAGATAACGTTGCAACTCGTGCATGAGAAACCCTCAAGGATATGGAAAGTGGTCATAAATGTAGCATACTTTCTCATCATTTGAAATCTTTTTTTTTTTTTTGCATCTTGCATTACAATCTGAAACATTATCTTAATAAGCTGTACATATTATCACACTAAGTGACTCACTTGTCATAGCAGTGGGGGTACTCTGCAATAAAGGTGGTGGACTGGGTGGCATACATCCAAAAACATTGAATCGCAGTCCAATAGAATTGTGAAACTCCACTGGTCGAATCTGGACATAACGAGCCACAACAACAGTGAAATAGTTGAAAACTGGTGTGTGCTGGTCATGATTTCCATCAAACACAAGTGGCTTGTTTGAACTGTCAAGAACAGGGTGAAAGTTGACACCGTCTGTGCTGTAGTACACAATGTATTTTTCAACCCACACTTCCTCATCTGCAGCACCTTGTGTGACAACTCCAGAAATTTCATAAGGAGCAAGAAAGTCTATCTGGATGTACTGCCTCTTATCAGACACACTGTGTGGAACAAAGAAGAACATTAAAATACAATTTTGTCTCCATCATTAACAGGCCATATCATTCTACTGAGTGCTAACAAACTGCATGAAAATAATCCTACAGACAATATTTAAGTGTTGACATCAAAGCATGAAAATTATACAATACGCAATGTTTAAATGTTGACATCAAAGCATATAAATTATATTATACGCAATGTTTAACCCCTTTACCGTGTGTCACGAGTTAACTCATCATAAAAATTGTTGGCTTTAACCGTGCATCACGAGTTAACTCGTCATCAGATGTAAAAGTCTTCTGTGTGCCGTGCGTCCCGAGTAAACTCGTGTTAATACAAAAATAGCATAGGAAATGCATAGGGCGGCTAATCCAACAGCCAGTTCAACAGCGGAAGATAAAAGTAGGTCATCACGTGATGCCAAAAGTGAAAGTGGACAGTAAACAAGAAAAAAAAGGTACAAAAGAACAAAAAACTTTTTATTGTGATTTTATTATGATTATAATTTATAACTTTGTAGTATGATTATAATTTATGCATAGTATAGCTTGTGTAGATGTATGCGTACATACATGTATCCTATGGGCATGTATTTGCATAGTTTTTATTAGCAAGCTTGGAATCTACAGAGTACGGGCTTGAACAACTTGGCTGGGTTTTCATATTTTTTTTTTTTTTTTCAGATTTTTTTTTCAGATTTTTTCAAGTTTCGTAAAGAGACACGATACTACTGACCGGAGTGTGACACAGCACTATGTGCAGCTCCATGTTTTGGTGTTTACCACACCAAGTATAATTACTAAAAACAATTGACATCTAATATACGTATCAGTTTAGTTCGTTATTGAACAGTACCATTTAGTACAGAACATTTCTTATTTTCCTCACAATTTCTAAAAGACAACTCATTTTCACTTAAAAAAACATTTTATTTTGCCAGGACAACATAACATATGAAATTATGAAAGAAAAAAAATACACAGTTTGCATAACAAAAAAGTAATTTTTTTTTCCACGGTAAAGGGGTTAAGTGTTCACATCAAGTGACATGGTAGCTGAGAAAGAACAGTCATAGAAGACACACTTCCTGCCAGACGAGGCAGGGGCTGACCAACACATCAGTGGACACAGGACATTGAAGATGCCCTAGGCAGGAAAATACATGGGGCATGAGTACTGGCAAAAGGATTGAGAATCTTTCTTTTGAGCCATGTTGAGAGCAACAATTTGCAATGGACTTGCACTTTATGATGTTGATAATGATGTATAAATGTCTGCATGTTTTCCAAATTAACGATCACATAGCATCCAAAATACAAAATAAAACTGCAGATTTCATAATCATCCTGCAATGCCCTGAGTGTTAAAAGTTTCAAATCATAAAACATATAAAGTTTCCCGTATAAATATCTAATTAACCTGTTACAACAATTTACCCTGAGAAGAATACTATATGCATCAAGAAGAGATAATATCAGAAATGAAGAAATCAGGACTAAAGTTAGGGTTATAGCTGCACTAGATTTTATTAGAAGGCAGCAAGTCAAATGGTTTGGTAATGCAAGTAGGTTACCAACTAACAGTATACCACAACAAGCAATGATGTACAGACCAGATGGAAGAAGAGGAAGAGGGCGACCACATAAATGATGGATGCAGGGAATAAGAGTCCATGGGAATATCGATACATGAAGCCATAAGCGGGAACTCTCCCGCTGTTTACACTTCATCTCGACACAGCAAGGTACAAGAGGAACGAGATAAGATGAGATGAGATGAGACAACTTACGCAGGAGACCATCCTCCAGCTAAAGAACCATCTTTCTGAACATAAATGCGGCCTCGTGAAGCAACATGATTGATGTCAAGGTAGCTGGAGGCACTCAGTTGCCTGTCACTGATGACCAGTGGATTGCTTAAGCCCATTGGAATATCACACCCTGAAAAAGTGGAATCATCGTTTAATGTCAAACATTTCTTGTCCACAACATAAATGCACAATTAGTTATTTCTTGCCACCATAGAATAGAAATGCGTTATTACTGTTACAAACACAAATTAAATGTACATCCTGGAAATGACTACTCATGATGACATATATATGTGTATTATTCAAAACATTGACTATTTGGTAAACAACATACACAAACTTACTGTATGGTTGTGTGGGTACACCAGTGTGTCCTGCTTCTGGTGTTGCTGTGGACTCTGAAGGTGTTGGTGTTACAGGTGGTGGAACATTTGGTGTACAGCCAACTACAGTAAATCTAAGGCCCGTGCCACTTGCAGATGCCCTGACTGGAACAATCTTCACATACTGAGCAATGATGTCATGGTTGAAAAGCCCTCTAACTGGTGTGCCACTGTCAGTGTTACCAGTGAAGAGATATGGTGTCTTGTCAGCATCAGACTCGGTATATGGACTGAAATTGACTCCATCCAGACTCAGGTAAACATAATATTGCTCAACCCAGCGGGCAGAATCTGGACTGCCTTGAGTCATCACGCCAGAAACCAGCTTAGGCTCCCAGAAATTTACCATTATCCATGGGCGACTTTCATTTCTGATAGAGAGAAACACAGAGTTTGTATTTTTTTACAATTAAATAAACCAAATATTTCCACATAACATTTACAAGATGGTAAAACATATTTTCTAAATAGAATACACATCCAAATAGGATATTCAATCTTGGTATCACTAGTCTCAAAATATGTTCAACCTGCTTTAATTTGCTGACAATTTCTTTGACATGCCCATACATTAGTCGACATAACTTTCATCACTTTTTAAAAACTGACCTTGCCTAACAGGTATTCATTTTGCACAATAATCTTGCTTATTTTTGATGTAGAAAATATGGTGTAACTTTCGTTTCTTGAATATTTATAAATGTGCTACTAGAGTTTATCTGGTGTAGAGAACATTAACCCAAAGAGATGAAATACACCAGATGACATAAATCATATCAAGTGCATTTAAACATGCTAACTGCTTCTTTTCCTTTCACTCACCCAGGAATCCAAGAACCACCAGAAGTGGGGGATGGACTGTTGTATATTCTTCCATCAGATGCCTTGTGCCTGCTGTCTAAAGAGGATGATGATGTAAGCTGTTCATCCCTTACCAGGTAATAGTTGCTCAGACCCATGGGAATCAAGCACACTGAAATACACACAGATGTAATATTTTGCATTAAAGTTGGTATTCTGACCATTTATCAGAATATGTTTTGACATCTGAATCAGTGGTTAATACTGAAAAGAAATGTTTTGTTAAATTTGGAGGGGAAGCAATATAGACTCCTGGTAGCTTTCCTATACTGCTGAGTTGGAGAAAAATAATCTTGTAACTGGTTACCACATGAATACAGCAATACAGTTTCCATTGTCCCAACAAGCTGTAAGACATCAACAAGTGACAATTCAGCATGACAATATGAACAATGTCTAACAGTTTAAGGTTTACACACTTTGAAAATATCTATGCACTAACATTTCACAAAAAGATAAGCAATTATCCTAATCTCTAACCTACCTGTTGGTGGAGGAATCTGAGTGACACCAGAAGTTGGTGATCCTGCAGTTGGTGTATAATTGCCAGGGAGATGTGGGGTGGGGCTGCCTGTGCCCATCCTTGGAGATGATGGAGCTGTTGTGTACATAGGTGAGTGCGTGGGAACATTTTCCTTGGGAACAGATGGATTGCAGCCCAACACTTCAAATCTGAGTGAAATAGCAGACAGAACATTTAGTTGGTGCATGCTTCTGTGTATTATTTAAACATCACATTGATATTTTCAACAGAAGTAATTACTATTGTTCCAGTTAGACAAACACAACATCAAATTACCTTAGAGCAATACCATTGTGACTGGTCACTGGCACAATCCGAATGTACCTTGCCATTATGTTTTGTACAAAGTAGTTGGTCACAGGTGAATCTGAGTCGTTGTTAGCTTTAAACACTCGGGCACCTCCATCTTGCTTCTCTGAATATGGAGAAAAGATTCCACCGTCGAGGCTGTAGTAAACTTGAAACCCAGACACCCACTTGTCCTCTATCCCTTCACCTTGTGTCACAATGCCAGACAAATACTTTGCTTCCCTGAAGTCAACTTGGATGTATGGAGTGGCATCATTCAGCCTGTAAACATATTTTTTTAAAATAACATATTCTTTCATTATTGGTACATAATGCATAAACAACAACTCTATGCTTACAGTTACACACATGAGACCATTTTAACACAAACATCTTTCACACCAACAGACAGCATATAACAGACTTTCATGATTCAGATGCTAACACTGTCAAAGAAATAATAAAACGCCATCCAACTTAAATTATGGCCCTCATAACATTCTATTACAGCAATAAGTTTATTGGGCCCAATAAATGCTTCAATAGGATGCAGAGGTGTTTCCAAGGCACCAGGGCCGGGTTATATACTGGCCAAGACCTACTGACGCGTCCTCGTCAAGTGTCCTGGGCAACAGGTCCCTTCGGGGTCCTGGCTAAAGTCAGTAGGATCGCCGATTCCTCCGAAGTCAGAGAGTGTCTGCCTGTATGGCGAGGAACCACCAGTCTGCACACCAATAAGCCAGACATGGGACAACAGATACTCACGCAAACCTCAGGTCCTGTATGACATCACACTGATGTTGGACAACAGGATGCCTTCATCCGACATACAGGACTTTGCGTTAGAGCTCAAGCCAACGAACACAAGCAAGCAAGCAATGCTTCAGTAAATGCAGCCAAAATATCATAAGCAGATCAGAAGAAAAAACTTACGCTGGTATCCATGAACTTTGATAACTTTCTTCAGAAAGTCTTGCAAGTTCTGGCCCATGGTGATCAGTTTGTGAAGATGCTTGCAACTGAGCATCTTCAATAATTTTTTGGTCTTTCATTCCCATCTCACGATTGCACTCTACAAAACATAAAGCATTAATGGTATCACTAATTATTGAAAAAGAAACACCGAATACACAGGTTGTGGTATCATGATCTTCATTGTGCAAGCAACTCATTCTGCACTTCAAATTAAGATGCCTAATGTATTTGCCATTGTCATTAGTTGCTTTCAAAAATAGTTTATGAAATACAACCAAATTTTCAGACATGTCTTATGTAATTCACTAAAACAAACACAAATAATTAGCTACAACACAATCTACAGACCCACTCAAATTTAATTGGAGCATAACTTTTTGATACCAAGCATCTCAGTACCATCATAAATGTTCACTCTAGTTAACTTGAACTCAACAATGCAAACCACGTCAGTCGCCTTGCCTCTTGTTAACAACACAAACAAAGCAACAGCACAAGAAAAGGTGAAGTACTCACTTGGTGTAGGAACCGAATGTGTTGGTGGAGATAGTGTGGGATAGTTGGAGTAGCCTGGAGTTGGATATGGAGTGGGAACGCTCACATTAAAAGGCACAGTGGGACGGGGTGTGGGAACAGAATCTGAGACACAACTGATGTAATTTAATCTCAGGCCTGGACCAGATGGACTCCATGTTACTGGTGACAACCTCACATACCTTGCCACAATAATCTGCAAATTCCAGAAAGAAGATGCATGTGAAACAATCTCCTCTCTGCTCATATATACATTTACATAGGTTCTGCAAATATGTATCCAAAGTTACAACAAAGAGGTAAAATCTAATTTTCCAATTCTATTCTCTAAGGGCTGCCTAAATATATCAACAGGACATTCGCTAACCCTTGTGAAAAAACAGACATCTAATTTTTATATGCAAGCCATCTATATTAGTCACCACATGCAAAATTATTAAACCACATAGATCTCAACAATAGAAGACCAGAAAGACTGTGGTGTGTACTTACATGTGGAAAGTAATTGATCACAATTTTGTTTCTGTCAGAATTTCCATCATAAATTACTATGGTCCCATCCTTGTTTCGCACAGGATAGAATGTGTAACCATCCAAGCTTGTACTTATGACAAAGGTGGACACCCATCTGTCATAGTTAGGGCTACCCTGGGTCAGCAATCCTGACACATTTTGAGGTGTCTTGAAATCCACTTGATGCCACTGCTGACTGTCAAAAACACTGAGGGAAATGCAATACATAAATTCATTGATTATTACACAAACAAATAGGTACACAGATATAACTGTTTACAATTTAACCTGTTCTGTATTTAACCCTAAAAATCATTGCCATTAGTCACTTAATTCGATACAACTTATTTATTATTTTAGTTGATTTTATTTGAATGTTTATTCTTTCCTCAAACAACTGACGATGTGAAAAATGTTCCAGTTAACCAGAGAAATTAAGCATTATGAATCTTTATTTGCATCTGTCATTTCTTGCCTACATGGCAAATTACTCTAACAGATATGTCAAAGATGCATCTCCATTTATTGATTACAACAGGGTAGGCTCAAATGTCAGTGTGCAAAATATCACCAGACAGTATGTCGGACAACCCTAACCTCTTAACAATTGTAAAAACATCAACGCTTCAATGTTATATTCAGAGAGAAAGATAAATGGAGAAGACCAAAAATGCACTGGGCAGATTAAAAATAAGGCAAAGATAATGGTAGTCCCATAGAACATAATTCCATTGGGGTGTGAAGTGTTAAATGCAGATTTAAGGATTTAAAATATAAATGGAGATCATCATGACACTAAATATTTCTCACATTCTTCAATACTGATTTCTTACTAGGGAACCCAAGAGGAAAATTCATTATTCAGTCTGCCTTCTGAGGCTCTCGTCTGATAGTTAAAGTCACTTGATGAAGACAGTTGGTTATCCGGCAATAGGGTGGGCATGTCCACATTCATCGGTAAATTGCAGATGTGTCCTGGAAAAAGCAAGACATTCATGCAAAGGTTAAGAATATGATAATGCCCCAACAAAATATAATTTACACACCTTTATATATCATGATAGCCGGTTTCCTGGCCTAGAGGTTAGCGACTTTTCTCCGCAATCTCGTATACTCTCGTAAGTATCGTGACGACGGTGAGAATCAGCAGTGGTTCGAATCACATCTGTAACTTACGGGGTATGTGAGCCGGTCGCTCAGAAAGCAATGGCAAACTATTGAGCGTAATCTTTCCAAGAAATCAACAATCAGCTGATAGATGCTGATGTTGACAGTGATGTCCTGTAAAGGATATGCAAACATTTAATTTAATATATCATGATAAAATATATATTATCTATATAATTACATTCTTTGAGGGGGAGAGGGGGGGGGGGAGGGAGAGAGTTCTTCAGAAATTATCAACAGTTCTAATTACTGATTACAGTCTTTGTTCCAGCTAATAAAATCCTGGATGCCTTTGAGATGTATCTCTTCTAAACTATACCTATGAAATGTTAACATACGAGGCAGCTCTAAAATCTTACCAGGAGGTGTAACAAATGGAACTTGAGGTGTCACAGCAGGTGTCCTTTGAAATCCTTCTGTTGTCCACCCATGTTCTGGAGTGTTGGGGGATACTGCAAGGAAAATTTGAACTGGATGTACATGTTTTTATTTTTAAAGCATTTAAATTACATGGTTATGAACTGGCTTCTAAAATATCTAACACTGATATACTTTCTAATTTACAACCAAGCATGTAACGGTTGCTAACAATTTCTATATATTATTTCACAGAAAACAAAATGGAAATGTTCTTTCACTAATGAAGGATGTGTACACAAATTCATTACTTACACATCTTAACAACAATCATGGGTATATAAATACAAAATATCACTAAACAATGGTATACAAGTCCTTATATGTTGTTATTCTTATCAAACAAACACATTTCTAAACATCAACTTCTTCTACAAATATGTTCAACACAATGAGAACAACATCCAATACCTGAACACTGGCACTTGTATCTGATCTCGTAGTTGCGACAGTCTATACCAATTGCAATCATATTCTCACAAACCAGACCATCTTCCACAGTACACGTTGCTTCTTGTAAGCTCCAGTAATCATCTTTGGTGACTGAATCTCTACACTCAACTTCAGTGATGATGCCATTAGGACAAAACTCTTCCTGTTCATCGGTTGTCATTTTCTCATAGTCACCCTGTGTTCCTGTTGGAGTAGCTTTATTGATCCAATCAGACCATCTAGAGAGACAGTGAGGAGGAGTTGCACTATGGTCTGAGAAGCCTTGAGGTGTTGGCACTGATGGTGTTGAGTGAGGAGGAGATGCACTATGGTCTGAGAAGCCTTGAGGTGTTGGCACTGATGGTGTTGAGTGTGGCACTGTTGTCAATGAACAAACATCACACAGGACTCTGATTTCATAGTCTTCACATTTGTGACCAGTGTCTGGGATACACATGAATGTTGCATCATTTAAGGAACACTCAACAAGAGGATCAGTTGGATCCCACATGAGTTTCGTTTCTCTGGCTCTGCATTCAATTCTGTGAGAAAACATAAATATGCTCAATACAATTGCTAATTTCATATATACAGTTACATCATTAATATACATAGCTTCCATCTATCAAAAACTATTCACATTTTCAAAACAGATACCCAAAAATAAAAACATCAGTTTATTTTCCATCTGCCTTGTTATCAAATGTACTCTAATCATGCTATCCTCATTTCTTTTTTCATTTGAAAAATCCAATTGACATATACTGACATAGTTTCCTATTTGACAACTTACCCAAATACAAAATCTTTAGTGCAAGCATTTGTGACAAGAGGCTCCTCAAAAAAGTTTTCAGTTTCTCCTGATATCTCATCTGGAACACTCTTACTGACCCATGGTGACCAGAACAAGCATCCTTGTGCTGCAAGTATAAATACTATATATTATTTCACAGAAAACAAAATGGAAATGTTCTTTCACTAATGAAGGATGTGTACACAAATTCATTTGAAAAATCCAATTGACATAGTTTCCTATTTGACTTGAGGTGTTGGCACTGATGGTGTTGAGTGAGGAGGAGATGCACTATGGTCTGAGAAGCCTTGAGGTGTTGGCACTGATGGTGTTGAGTGAGGAGGAGATGCACTATGGTCTGAGAAGCCTTGAGGTGTTGGCACTGATGGTGTTGAGTGTGGCACTGTTGTCAATGAACAAACGTCACACAGGACTCTGATTTCATAGTCTTCACATTTGTGACCAGTGTCTGGGATACACATGAATGTTGCATCATTTAAGGAACACTCAACAAGAGGATCAGTTGGATCCCACATGAGTTTCGTTTCTCTGGCTCTGCATTCATCTTCACAGATCCAGACTGTCAACTTTATTAGCCACTGAGCAGACTTTCATAAATGTAATGAATGAATTACTAAAAAACGAGAAGTAAATTGTGAGCTTTACTAGAACACAATTACAAGAAACAAAATGGACGTTGCGACTAATGACTTCATCAGCACAGAACAAACAAACACAGACTGACACACAACTACTTGAAAAACACTACATGAAAATATTAAGGTTACTTATCTGTATCCCTGTTTGGCTGAATACGTCTTGAGTGAATATTAGTGGATGGAATAACCGGATGTCTGGTAAAGGTGGTCAAAGGACTAAAGGTCAATAACGCCAGAAGCTCAGGGATTTTCTAAGCTACCCGGTGGAGGAACACCTGCTGGGGGGGGGGGGGGGGGGTGAAGGAACGCCCATTTGAGCAAAAGGTACAATAGGGATTAATAGAGCACTACAGTCAGCTCTGTGGCGAAGGTGTCACAGACACAGCTCACAATTCCGTATCCTGCGCTCAAAATACACCTGTAGGTGATTGGGATGCAGACGTCCCTACATTGGCTCTTATGAAATAGTATTGACCGGGTTGGAAGTTAAATGAAACTGTGTTGGACATTGAGGCCATGAGGGTAGAGTGAATCCAACTGGAAGATGAGATGGTTTTCCAACATCTTACGATCGCGGTCGTAAGATGCGCACAATTTGATCATCATGACCTGTATGTCAGCCACTCCATAGTGGTCAGAACTGTTGAAGTGTATGGATATGTAACTTTACGGTTAGAATCATTGCATGGTTTGCCATCTCAAGCACATCTAACAGAGATTTTGTTGCACCAAATTGAACTACTAATTCCTTACGGCACACTTGACAGATCTATTAATATAACTGTCATACTAAAGTAGCCCATCGAAGCATCTCAGAATAGTACACCTATTGGATGAAACAGGGCATGTGATCAGAAAAGTGGTATGGAGACACGGCCAACGCTTAACCCGCGCATTCTTCTGTACAGCTTTGGAACGGAAGGATCATGTCGTTCTGTGGTGTAGTTTTAATTCATTTATCTGTGACAATTCATCACTGATCTGGGTAAGCTTATTACTCTCAAGATTAATATGATGATTCTGAAGAGGAAGGTTAAGTTATCTTGTGTTTGTACGTTGTTTCAGATGGGATATTAAATATCAAAACTCTGTAAGTGCTAACTTCAATAGCTGCAAAGCCCGTCAGACCTGAGGCCATCTCCGGCAACCTTGATGCAATTTCATCTCTCAATATCTGCTAGCTCTGACTTGTTTCTTCACATCTATTGTCGTAATGAATGCATACTACCACAGAACATCTTAGGAAGCTGGAGGGAGTAAAGTTATCAGTGCACTTTTATGCATTAAATCAAAATGCAAACTTTCCCTATCTTCTTGCTAAGAAGACAGTATCTGGGAGCACGTGTACACGACAGAGGAGCAAATGCATCACCATGGTCTGGCAAGAATGCGACAGCGTGGAGTGATGAGGGGATCTGGCCGATGCTCAACGCTTAGAGGAAAGGTGAGACGCACATATAATCAGATTGCTACTGGTACTATTGGGGTTGGAACTCTTTGCTGGCTTCTGAGGATGGGGATGGAGCGCTTATGGGAATGCCCCGAATGCTGTGATGTTGGTTCTTAAATCAATCAATCAATCTATCTGTGCTTGAAACAATGCTTCTCCTAACCTACATGCTTTAGCCTATAACACTGCTAGAGGGTGAGTGGGGAAATTATATCTTTCCTCCTTTATTCTTAGTTATGTGTGAACAATGGATTGATGTAATATTGTTGTATATTTGGCAAACCTATCACTCAGACACATCATTTAAATGTGGCTATTATTTTATGTTCAACAAATTGGCATCTGTGATGGTTGTGCCTATTCATCTGTCCAAGATTGGGGAAGACTTAAACCCTTGCCTTTAACCACTGTTGATTGCCAGCAGATAGGGACATATTGCGTTCAGACTTTTGATGAAGAAGAAGAATTAGTGAAAGAGGTACAAACCTATTTTCAAAGTAATAACGAAGACACAAACAATAGATTGCACGATTTATTGCCTGGCATATTTCGCTGCATCTCGTCAGGTACATACTGCAGAAATCACACAACTTACGTGAATTAACTAGATAAATCCTTCAAGTTGAAATATACACATATTCGCACAGTAATGTCACTTATCTACCACGGTAATTTTAAGCTGACTAACATGTCTTTCTGTTTGCACAATTCTGGCTTGCGTTGATAGATCATAATTGCTTCTGCAAATTTTAACAAGTGAGTATTTTGTGTGTTAAACAACACGTGAAAGGCAGTGTTTCTGTCCACCACATGGCCACTGTCGACGATGTGCCAACCAATTGAAGACGCCGGGAGCTTCCGGTGTGTCGGCCCCACGAGTCTAGCATCTCCTGTGTGTTGTATCTTGTTGACCCATTGAGGTTATGTTTATATGTTATTCGTTGTAATGAAGGGAAATATGTATGCATACACTTTGTGAACAATACACATGAGGCTTTCCTTTACACCCATTCATGAACATGAATCCTATTTTCTCATGCCATGAGAAATCATTTATATGTGAGTTACACTCATTATAACTTCTGAAAGCTGGTGGGAGAATACTTGTTCGAATTTATAACACCCCAGTAAACAGAAAAACACTTATAAGTTAGAGGTGAGTTAAGAGAGGAGAGGAAACGCTTGTGAACCAGACACGACATGTACAGGGCAAACACAACATGCATAGCATTGTTAAGAGACAATGAGTTTATTAAATGTATGTTTGTGTCATGAATAATGCCATCATAACATCATCATGCTCATGTCCTTTTCCAAGTGACTTGGCTTACTCATCTGATTCCATATCACCATTCTGTGTCCTTACCTGTTTGTCAAATGTCCATATCTCACTGAGACCCCTAGTACATTGAGAACACACATTCACAGTAAGACCAGATGATGATCAGCATGCAGAAAGTTGTGGTACCCATTGACAGTCAGAGTCGCTTCAGCACTAGCTAGAAAAGGGGCATAGCTCTTACTCTCAGGCTGTTATCCTTCTTCCTCCTTTTCATCCC
Source organism: Cepaea hortensis (assembly GCA_963921405.1). NCBI lineage: Eukaryota > Metazoa > Mollusca > Gastropoda > Stylommatophora > Helicidae > Cepaea > Cepaea hortensis. The sequence continues at coordinate 107,032,409 of OY992878.1, read as the reverse complement.
TCCTCTACTATCCTTAATCATTCTGAACTCTCTCATTACAATATTGAGTTTAACAGAATGTACATAGATATGATTGTTTGAATTGACAGTAATAGGAGTGGTGCTAATTGGTGGAAACAGCATATAAAGAAGATGCAGCCAGACTGGGTAGGAGAATGTGGCAGCTCAGGTCATCCTCCTGAGTATTGAGCAGTTTGTCATCTGGTCCAGAGGGCAGGTAGTGTAAATGATGACCCATCCACCAATGAACCTAGTTACCAGGTAAAGGCTCTGTCCCTTTTTCCTCCAGAAGGCTGAACTCCATATTTCCAACCCAATTTTAGAGTTCATTAAACTTACTTATTCTTCTGTACAAGTTCATTGTACTGTCATCACTTTTACTTTGTGTTTAATTATGATTTAGTTAACACAATTTAAATTAGTTGGGAACCAGTAAGGCTGAGTGACCTCACATGGGGAACTGATTGTAATTCTCCCATGGTAACAACCCAGGTTCCCAGGTTCATCCAGAGAACCCTTACTTTTATTCTAAACATTGTCCTACTGGACCATCTTGGAATCATGGGGACTTTTAGGGGCTTTGAGCTAATTGGGTTCTTTTAGGAGGAACCCATTTCTGGTGTGTTTTCCAACTTATCCGGGGCTTCCCTAGACCTGTCGAGTTCTCTATAGTCTAGTTTCACTATCAAGACTATTACACATCATTAGGAATTAGTCCTAGGTCTCTAGCTAAAAAGAGTACGAGGGATGCACATAGTGCTACTGATTATTACCACTTTTTTCCCCTCCTTACAGGATACCAGTTTCAGAGAGGTGTTGCCTAAATCTGTCAGCCAGACGAAGACCTATCTACCCAATATATCTCATGTCACAATGTGTGCAGATGATCACATAGATAACGTTGCAACTCGTGCATGAGAAACCCTCAAGGATATGGAAAGTGGTCATAAATGTAGCATACTTTCTCATCATTTGAAATCTTTTTTTTTTTTTTTGCATCTTGCATTACAATCTGAAACATTATCTTAATAAGCTGTACATATTATCACACTAAGTGACTCACTTGTCATAGCAGTGGGGGTACTCTGCAATAAAGGTGGTGGACTGGGTGGCATACATCCAAAAACATTGAATCGCAGTCCAATAGAATTGTGAAACTCCACTGGTCGAATCTGGACATAACGAGCCACAACAACAGTGAAATAGTTGAAAACTGGTGTGTGCTGGTCATGATTTCCATCAAACACAAGTGGCTTGTTTGAACTGTCAAGAACAGGGTGAAAGTTGACACCGTCTGTGCTGTAGTACACAATGTATTTTTCAACCCACACTTCCTCATCTGCAGCACCTTGTGTGACAACTCCAGAAATTTCATAAGGAGCAAGAAAGTCTATCTGGATGTACTGCCTCTTATCAGACACACTGTGTGGAACAAAGAAGAACATTAAAATACAATTTTGTCTCCATCATTAACAGGCCATATCATTCTACTGAGTGCTAACAAACTGCATGAAAATAATCCTACAGACAATATTTAAGTGTTGACATCAAAGCATGAAAATTATACAATACGCAATGTTTAAATGTTGACATCAAAGCATATAAATTATATTATACGCAATGTTTAACCCCTTTACCGTGTGTCACGAGTTAACTCATCATAAAAATTGTTGGCTTTAACCGTGCATCACGAGTTAACTCGTCATCAGATGTAAAAGTCTTCTGTGTGCCGTGCGTCCCGAGTAAACTCGTGTTAATACAAAAATAGCATAGGAAATGCATAGGGCGGCTAATCCAACAGCCAGTTCAACAGCGGAAGATAAAAGTAGGTCATCACGTGATGCCAAAAGTGAAAGTGGACAGTAAACAAGAAAAAAAAGGTACAAAAGAACAAAAAACTTTTTATTGTGATTTTATTATGATTATAATTTATAACTTTGTAGTATGATTATAATTTATGCATAGTATAGCTTGTGTAGATGTATGCGTACATACATGTATCCTATGGGCATGTATTTGCATAGTTTTTATTAGCAAGCTTGGAATCTACAGAGTACGGGCTTGAACAACTTGGCTGGGTTTTCATATTTTTTTTTTTTTTTCATATTTTTTTTTCAGATTTTTTCAAGTTTCGTAAAGAGACACGATACTACTGTCCGGAGTGTGACACAGCACTATGTGCAGCTCCATGTTTTGGTGTTTACCACACCAAGTATAATTACTAAAAACAATTGACATCTAATATACGTATCAGTTTAGTTCGTTATTGAACAGTACCATTTAGTACAGAACATTTCTTATTTTCCTCACAATTTCTAAAAGACAACTCATTTTCACTTAAAAAAACATTTTATTTTGCCAGGACAACATAACATATGAAATTATGAAAGAAAAAAAATACACAGTTTGCATAACAAAAAAAAAATTTTTTTTCCACGGTAAAGGGGTTAAGTGTTCACATCAAGTGACATGGTAGCTGAGAAAGAACAGTCATAGAAGACACACTTCCTGCCAGACGAGGCAGGGGCTGACCAACACATCAGTGGACACAGGACATTGAAGATGCCCTAGGCAGGAAAATACATGGGGCATGAGTACTGGCAAAAGGATTGAGAATCTTTCTTTTGAGCCATGTTGAGAGCAACAATTTGCAATGGACTTGCACTTTATGATGTTGATAATGATGTATAAATGTCTGCATGTTTTCCAAATTAACGATCACATAGCATCCAAAATACAAAATAAAACTGCAGATTTCATAATCATCCTGCAATGCCCTGAGTGTTAAAAGTTTCAAATCATAAAACATATAAAGTTTCCCGTATAAATATCTAATTAACCTGTTACAACAATTTACCCTGAGAAGAATACTATATGCATCAAGAAGAGATAATATCAGAAATGAAGAAATCAGGACTAAAGTTAGGGTTATAGCTGCACTAGATTTTATTAGAAGGCAGCAAGTCAAATGGTTTGGCCATGCAAGTAGGTTACCAACTAACAGTATACCACAACAAGCAATGATGTACAGACCAGATGGAAGAAGAGGAAGAGGGCGACCACATAAATGATGGATGCAGGGAATAAGAGTCCATGGGAATATCGATACATGAAGCCATAAGCGGGAACTCTCCCGCTGTTTACACTTCATCTCGACACAGCAAGGTACAAGAGGAACGAGATAAGATGAGATGAGATGAGACAACTTACGCAGGAGACCATCCTCCAGCTAAAGAACCATCTTTCTGAACATAAATGCGGCCTCGTGAAGCAACATGATTGATGTCAAGGTAGCTGGAGGCACTCAGTTGCCTGTCACTGATGACCAGTGGATTGCTTAAGCCCATTGGAATATCACACCCTGAAAAAGTGGAATCATCGTTTAATGTCAAACATTTCTTGTCCACAACATAAATGCACAATTAGTTATTTCTTGCCACCATAGAATAGAAATGCGTTATTACTGTTACAAACACAAATTAAATGTACATCCTGGAAATGACTACTCATGATGACATATATATGTGTATTATTCAAAACATTGACTATTTGGTAAACAACATACACAAACTTACTGTATGGTTGTGTGGGTACACCAGTGTGTCCTGCTTCTGGTGTTGCTGTGGACTCTGAAGGTGTTGGTGTTACAGGTGGTGGAACATTTGGTGTACAGCCAACTACAGTAAATCTAAGGCCCGTGCCACTTGCAGATGCCCTGACTGGAACAATCTTCACATACTGAGCAATGATGTCATGGTTGAAAAGCCCTCTAACTGGTGTGCCACTGTCAGTGTTACCAGTGAAGAGATATGGTGTCTTGTCAGCATCAGACTCGGTATATGGACTGAAATTGACTCCATCCAGACTCAGGTAAACATAATATTGCTCAACCCAGCGGGCAGAATCTGGACTGCCTTGAGTCATCACGCCAGAAACCAGCTTAGGCTCCCAGAAATTTACCATTATCCATGGGCGACTTTCATTTCTGATAGAGAGAAACACAGAGTTTGTATTTTTTTACAATTAAATAAACCAAATATTTCCACATAACATTTACAAGATGGTAAAACATATTTTCTAAATAGAATACACATCCAAATAGGATATTCAATCTTGGTATCACTAGTCTCAAAATATGTTCAACCTGCTTTAATTTGCTGACAATTTCTTTGACATGCCCATACATTAGTCGACATAACTTTCATCACTTTTTAAAAACTGACCTTGCCTAACAGGTATTCATTTTGCACAATAATCTTGCTTATTTTTGATGTAGAAAATATGGTGTAACTTTCGTTTCTTGAATATTTATAAATGTGCTACTAGAGTTTATCTGGTGTAGAGAACATTAACCCAAAGAGATGAAATACACCAGATGACATAAATCATATCAAGTGCATTTAAACATGCTAACTGCTTCTTTTCCTTTCACTCACCCAGGAATCCAAGAACCACCAGAAGTGGGGGATGGACTGTTGTATATTCTTCCATCAGATGCCTTGTGCCTGCTGTCTAAAGAGGATGATGATGTAAGCTGTTCATCCCTTACCAGGTAATAGTTGCTCAGACCCATGGGAATCAAGCACACTGAAATACACACAGATGTAATATTTTGCATTAAAGTTGGTATTCTGACCATTTATCAGAATATGTTTTGACATCTGAATCAGTGGTTAATACTGAAAAGAAATGTTTTGTTAAATTTGGAGGGGAAGCAATATAGACTCCTGGTAGCTTTCCTATACTGCTGAGTTGGAGAAAAATAATCTTGTAACTGGTTACCACATGAATACAGCAATACAGTTTCCATTGTCCCAACAAGCTGTAAGACATCAACAAGTGACAATTCAGCATGACAATATGAACAATGTCTAACAGTTTAAGGTTTACACACTTTGAAAATATCTATGCACTAACATTTCACAAAAAGATAAGCAATTATCCTAATCTCTAACCTACCTGTTGGTGGAGGAATCTGAGTGACACCAGAAGTTGGTGATCCTGCAGTTGGTGTATAATTGCCAGGGAGATGTGGGGTGGGGCTGCCTGTGCCCATCCTTGGAGATGATGGAGCTGTTGTGTACATAGGTGAGTGCGTGGGAACATTTTCCTTGGGAACAGATGGATTGCAGCCCAACACTTCAAATCTGAGTGAAATAGCAGACAGAACATTTAGTTGGTGCATGCTTCTGTGTATTATTTAAACATCACATTGATATTTTCAACAGAAGTAATTACTATTGTTCCAGTTAGACAAACACAACATCAAATTACCTTAGAGCAATACCATTGTGACTGGTCACTGGCACAATCCGAATGTACCTTGCCATTATGTTTTGTACAAAGTAGTTGGTCACAGGTGAATCTGAGTCGTTGTTAGCTTTAAACACTCGGGCACCTCCATCTTGCTTCTCTGAATATGGAGAAAAGATTCCACCGTCGAGGCTGTAGTAAACTTGAAACCCAGACACCCACTTGTCCTCTATCCCTTCACCTTGTGTCACAATGCCAGACAAATACTTTGCTTCCCTGAAGTCAACTTGGATGTATGGAGTGGCATCATTCAGCCTGTAAACATATTTTTTTAAAATAACATATTCTTTCATTATTGGTACATAATGCATAAACAACAACTCTATGCTTACAGTTACACACATGAGACCATTTTAACACAAACATCTTTCACACCAACAGACAGCATATAACAGACTTTCATGATTCAGATGCTAACACTGTCAAAGAAATAATAAAACGCCATCCAACTTAAATTATGGCCCTCATAACATTCTATTACAGCAATAAGTTTATTGGGCCCAATAAATGCTTCAATAGGATGCAGAGGTGTTTCCAAGGCACCAGGGCCGGGTTATATACTGGCCAAGACCTACTGACGCGTCCTCGTCAAGTGTCCTGGGCAACAGGTCCCTTCGGGGTCCTGGCTAAAGTCAGTAGGATCGCCGATTCCTCCGAAGTCAGAGAGTGTCTGCCTGTATGGCGAGGAACCACCAGTCTGCACACCAATAAGCCAGACATGGGACAACAGATACTCACGCAAACCTCAGGTCCTGTATGACATCACACTGATGTTGGACAACAGGATGCCTTCATCCGACATACAGGACTTTGCGTTAGAGCTCAAGCCAACGAACACAAGCAAGCAAGCAATGCTTCAGTAAATGCAGCCAAAATATCATAAGCAGATCAGAAGAAAAAACTTACGCTGGTATCCATGAACTTTGATAACTTTCTTCAGAAAGTCTTGCAAGTTCTGGCCCATGGTGATCAGTTTGTGAAGATGCTTGCAACTGAGCATCTTCAATAATTTTTTGGTCTTTCATTCCCATCTCACGATTGCACTCTACAAAACATAAAGCATTAATGGTATCACTAATTATTGAAAAAGAAACACCGAATACACAGGTTGTGGTATCATGATCTTCATTGTGCAAGCAACTCATTCTGCACTTCAAATTAAGATGCCTAATGTATTTGCCATTGTCATTAGTTGCTTTCAAAAATAGTTTATGAAATACAACCAAATTTTCAGACATGTCTTATGTAATTCACTAAAACAAACACAAATAATTAGCTACAACACAATCTACAGACCCACTCAAATTTAATTGGAGCATAACTTTTTGATACCAAGCATCTCAGTACCATCATAAATGTTCACTCTAGTTAACTTGAACTCAACAATGCAAACCACGTCAGTCGCCTTGCCTCTTGTTAACAACACAAACAAAGCAACAGCACAAGAAAAGGTGAAGTACTCACTTGGTGTAGGAACCGAATGTGTTGGTGGAGATAGTGTGGGATAGTTGGAGTAGCCTGGAGTTGGATATGGAGTGGGAACGCTCACATTAAAAGGCACAGTGGGACGGGGTGTGGGAACAGAATCTGAGACACAACTGATGTAATTTAATCTCAGGCCTGGACCAGATGGACTCCATGTTACTGGTGACAACCTCACATACCTTGCCACAATAATCTGCAAATTCCAGAAAGAAGATGCATGTGAAACAATCTCCTCTCTGCTCATATATACATTTACATAGGTTCTGCAAATATGTATCCAAAGTTACAACAAAGAGGTAAAATCTAATTTTCCAATTCTATTCTCTAAGGGCTGCCTAAATATATCAACAGGACATTCGCTAACCCTTGTGAAAAAACAGACATCTAATTTTTATATGCAAGCCATCTATATTAGTCACCACATGCAAAATTATTAAACCACATAGATCTCAACAATAGAAGACCAGAAAGACTGTGGTGTGTACTTACATGTGGAAAGTAATTGATCACAATTTTGTTTCTGTCAGAATTTCCATCATAAATTACTATGGTCCCATCCTTGTTTCGCACAGGATAGAATGTGTAACCATCCAAGCTTGTACTTATGACAAAGGTGGACACCCATCTGTCATAGTTAGGGCTACCCTGGGTCAGCAATCCTGACACATTTTGAGGTGTCTTGAAATCCACTTGATGCCACTGCTGACTGTCAAAAACACTGAGGGAAATGCAATACATAAATTCATTGATTATTACACAAACAAATAGGTACACAGATATAACTGTTTACAATTTAACCTGTTCTGTATTTAACCCTAAAAATCATTGCCATTAGTCACTTAATTCGATACAACTTATTTATTATTTTAGTTGATTTTATTTGAATGTTTATTCTTTCCTCAAACAACTGACGATGTGAAAAATGTTCCAGTTAACCAGAGAAATTAAGCATTATGAATCTTTATTTGCATCTGTCATTTCTTGCCTACATGGCAAATTACTCTAACAGATATGTCAAAGATGCATCTCCATTTATTGATTACAACAGGGTAGGCTCAAATGTCAGTGTGCAAAATATCACCAGACAGTATGTCGGACAACCCTAACCTCTTAACAATTGTAAAAACATCAACGCTTCAATGTTATATTCAGAGAGAAAGATAAATGGAGAAGACCAAAAATGCACTGGGCAGATTAAAAATAAGGCAAAGATAATGGTAGTCCCATAGAACATAATTCCATTGGGGTGTGAAGTGTTAAATGCAGATTTAAGGATTTAAAATATAAATGGAGATCATCATGACACTAAATATTTCTCACATTCTTCAATACTGATTTCTTACTAGGGAACCCAAGAGGAAAATTCATTATTCAGTCTGCCTTCTGAGGCTCTCGTCTGATAGTTAAAGTCACTTGATGAAGACAGTTGGTTATCCGGCAATAGGGTGGGCATGTCCACATTCATCGGTAAATTGCAGATGTGTCCTGGAAAAAGCAAGACATTCATGCAAAGGTTAAGAATATGATAATGCCCCAACAAAATATAATTTACACACCTTTATATATCATGATAGCCGGTTTCCTGGCCTAGAGGTTAGCGACTTTTCTCCGCAATCTCGTATACTCTCGTAAGTATCGTGACGACGGTGAGAATCAGCAGTGGTTCGAATCACATCTGTAACTTACGGGGTATGTGAGCCGGTCGCTCAGAAAGCAATGGCAAACTATTGAGCGTAATCTTTCCAAGAAATCAACAATCAGCTGATAGATGCTGATGTTGACAGTGATGTCCTGTAAAGGATATGCAAACATTTAATTTAATATATCATGATAAAATATATATTATCTATATAATTACATTCTTTGAGGGGGAGAGGGGGGGGAGGGAGAGAGTTCTTCAGAAATTATCAACAGTTCTAATTACTGATTACAGTCTTTGTTCCAGCTAATAAAATCCTGGATGCCTTTGAGATGTATCTCTTCTAAACTATACCTATGAAATGTTAACATACGAGGCAGCTCTAAAATCTTACCAGGAGGTGTAACAAATGGAACTTGAGGTGTCACAGCAGGTGTCCTTTGAAATCCTTCTGTTGTCCACCCATGTTCTGGAGTGTTGGGGGATACTGCAAGGAAAATTTGAACTGGATGTACATGTTTTTATTTTTAAAGCATTTAAATTACATGGTTATGAACTGGCTTCTAAAATATCTAACACTGATATACTTTCTAATTTACAACCAAGCATGTAACGGTTGCTAACAATTTCTATATATTATTTCACAGAAAACAAAATGGAAATGTTCTTTCACTAATGAAGGATGTGTACACAAATTCATTACTTACACATCTTAACAACAATCATGGGTATATAAATACAAAATATCACTAAACAATGGTATACAAGTCCTTATATGTTGTTATTCTTATCAAACAAACACATTTCTAAACATCAACTTCTTCTACAAATATGTTCAACACAATGAGAACAACATCCAATACCTGAACACTGGCACTTGTATCTGATCTCGTAGTTGCGACAGTCTATACCAATTGCAATCATATTCTCACAAACCAGACCATCTTCCACAGTACACGTTGCTTCTTGTAAGCTCCAGTAATCATCTTTGGTGACTGAATCTCTACACTCAACTTCAGTGATGATGCCATTAGGACAAAACTCTTCCTGTTCATCGGTTGTCATTTTCTCATAGTCACCCTGTGTTCCTGTTGGAGTAGCTTTATTGATCCAATCAGACCATCTAGAGAGACAGTGAGGAGGAGTTGCACTATGGTCTGAGAAGCCTTGAGGTGTTGGCACTGATGGTGTTGAGTGAGGAGGAGATGCACTATGGTCTGAGAAGCCTTGAGGTGTTGGCACTGATGGTGTTGAGTGTGGCACTGTTGTCAATGAACAAACATCACACAGGACTCTGATTTCATAGTCTTCACATTTGTGACCAGTGTCTGGGATACACATGAATGTTGCATCATTTAAGGAACACTCAACAAGAGGATCAGTTGGATCCCACATGAGTTTCGTTTCTCTGGCTCTGCATTCAATTCTGTGAGAAAACATAAATATGCTCAATACAATTGCTAATTTCATATATACAGTTACATCATTAATATACATAGCTTCCATCTATCAAAAACTATTCACATTTTCAAAACAGATACCCAAAAATAAAAACATCAGTTTATTTTCCATCTGCCTTGTTATCAAATGTACTCTAATCATGCTATCCTCATTTCTTTTTTCATTTGAAAAATCCAATTGACATATACTGACATAGTTTCCTATTTGACAACTTACCCAAATACAAAATCTTTAGTGCAAGCATTTGTGACAAGAGGCTCCTCAAAAAAGTTTTCAGTTTCTCCTGATATCTCATCTGGAACACTCTTACTGACCCATGGTGACCAGAACAAGCATCCTTGTGCTGCAAGTATAAATACTATATATTATTTCACAGAAAACAAAATGGAAATGTTCTTTCACTAATGAAGGATGTGTACACAAATTCATTTGAAAAATCCAATTGACATAGTTTCCTATTTGACTTGAGGTGTTGGCACTGATGGTGTTGAGTGAGGAGGAGATGCACTATGGTCTGAGAAGCCTTGAGGTGTTGGCACTGATGGTGTTGAGTGAGGAGGAGATGCACTATGGTCTGAGAAGCCTTGAGGTGTTGGCACTGATGGTGTTGAGTGTGGCACTGTTGTCAATGAACAAACGTCACACAGGACTCTGATTTCATAGTCTTCACATTTGTGACCAGTGTCTGGGATACACATGAATGTTGCATCATTTAAGGAACACTCAACAAGAGGATCAGTTGGATCCCACATGAGTTTCGTTTCTCTGGCTCTGCATTCATCTTCACAGATCCAGACTGTCAACTTTATTAGCCACTGAGCAGACTTTCATAAATGTAATGAATGAATTACTAAAAAACGAGAAGTAAATTGTGAGCTTTACTAGAACACAATTACAAGAAACAAAATGGACGTTGCGACTAATGACTTCATCAGCACAGAACAAACAAACACAGACTGACACACAACTACTTGAAAAACACTACATGAAAATATTAAGGTTACTTATCTGTATCCCTGTTTGGCTGAATACGTCTTGAGTGAATATTAGTGGATGGAATAACCGGATGTCTGGTAAAGGTGGTCAAAGGACTAAAGGTCAATAACGCCAGAAGCTCAGGGATTTTCTAAGCTACCCGGTGGAGGAACACCTGCTGGGGGGGGGGGGGGGTGAAGGAACGCCCATTTGAGCAAAAGGTACAATAGGGATTAATAGAGCACTACAGTCAGCTCTGTGGCGAAGGTGTCACAGACACAGCTCACAATTCCGTATCCTGCGCTCAAAATACACCTGTAGGTGATTGGGATGCAGACGTCCCTACATTGGCTCTTATGAAATAGTATTGACCGGGTTGGAAGTTAAATGAAACTGTGTTGGACATTGAGGCCATGAGGGTAGAGTGAATCCAACTGGAAGATGAGATGGTTTTCCAACATCTTACGATCGCGGTCGTAAGATGCGCACAATTTGATCATCATGACCTGTATGTCAGCCACTCCATAGTGGTCAGAACTGTTGAAGTGTATGGATATGTAACTTTACGGTTAGAATCATTGCATGGTTTGCCATCTCAAGCACATCTAACAGAGATTTTGTTGCACCAAATTGAACTACTAATTCCTTACGGCACACTTGACAGATCTATTAATATAACTGTCATACTAAAGTAGCCCATCGAAGCATCTCAGAATAGTACACCTATTGGATGAAACAGGGCATGTGATCAGAAAAGTGGTATGGAGACACGGCCAACGCTTAACCCGCGCATTCTTCTGTACAGCTTTGGAACGGAAGGATCATGTCGTTCTGTGGTGTAGTTTTAATTCATTTATCTGTGACAATTCATCACTGATCTGGGTAAGCTTATTACTCTCAAGATTAATATGATGATTCTGAAGAGGAAGGTTAAGTTATCTTGTGTTTGTACGTTGTTTCAGATGGGATATTAAATATCAAAACTCTGTAAGTGCTAACTTCAATAGCTGCAAAGCCCGTCAGACCTGAGGCCATCTCCGGCAACCTTGATGCAATTTCATCTCTCAATATCTGCTAGCTCTGACTTGTTTCTTCACATCTATTGTCGTAATGAATGCATACTACCACAGAACATCTTAGGAAGCTGGAGGGAGTAAAGTTATCAGTGCACTTTTATGCATTAAATCAAAATGCAAACTTTCCCTATCTTCTTGCTAAGAAGACAGTATCTGGGAGCACGTGTACACGACAGAGGAGCAAATGGATCACCATGGTCTGGCAAGAATGCGACAGCGTGGAGTGATGAGGGGATCTGGCCGATGCTCAACGCTTAGAGGAAAGGTGAGACGCACATATAATCAGATTGCTACTGGTACTATTGGGGTTGGAACTCTTTGCTGGCTTCTGAGGATGGGGATGGAGCGCTTATGGGAATGCCCCGAATGCTGTGATGTTGGTTCTTAAATCAATCAATCAATCTATCTGTGCTTGAAACAATGCTTCTCCTAACCTACATGCTTTAGCCTATAACACTGCTAGAGGGTGAGTGGGGAAATTATATCTTTCCTCCTTTCTTCTTAGTTATGTGTGAACAATGGATTGATGTAATATTGTTGTATATTTGGCAAACCTATCACTCAGACACATCATTTAAATGTGGCTATTATTTTATGTTCAACAAATTGGCATCTGTGATGGTTGTGCCTATTCATCTGTCCAAGATTGGGGAAGACTTAAACCCTTGCCTTTAACCACTGTTGATTGCCAGCAGATAGGGACATATTGCGTTCAGACTTTTGATGAAGAAGAAGAATTAGTGAAAGAGGTACAAACCTATTTTCAAAGTAATAACGAAGACACAAACAATAGATTGCACGATTTATTGCCTGGCATATTTCGCTGCATCTCGTCAGGTACATACTGCAGAAATCACACAACTTACGTGAATTAACTAGATAAATCCTTCAAGTTGAAATATACACATATTCGCACAGTAATGTCACTTATCTACCACGGTAATTTTAAGCTGACTAACATGTCTTTCTGTTTGCACAATTCTGGCTTGCGTTGATAGATCATAATTGCTTCTGCAAATTTTAACAAGTGAGTATTTTGTGTGTTAAACAACACGTGAAAGGCAGTGTTTCTGTCCACCACATGGCCACTGTCGACGATGTGCCAACCAATTGAAGACGCCGGGAGCTTCCGGTGTGTCGGCCCCACGAGTCTAGCATCTCCTGTGTGTTGTATCTTGTTGACCCATTGAGGTTATGTTTATATGTTATTCGTTGTAATGAAGGGAAATATGTATGCATACACTTTGTGAACAATACACATGAGGCTTTCCTTTACACCCATTCATGAACATGAATCCTATTTTCTCATGCCATGAGAAATCATTTATATGTGAGTTACACTCATTATAACTTCTGAAAGCTGGTGGGAGAATACTTGTTCGAATTTATAACACCCCAGTAAACAGAAAAACACTTATAAGTTAGAGGTGAGTTAAGAGAGGAGAGGAAACGCTTGTGAACCAGACACGACATGTACAGGGCAAACACAACATGCATAGCATTGTTAAGAGACAATGAGTTTATTAAATGTATGTTTGTGTCATGAATAATGCCATCATAACATCATCATGCTCATGTCCTTTTCCAAGTGACTTGGCTTACTCATCTGATTCCATATCACCATTCTGTGTCCTTACCTGTTTGTCAAATGTCCATATCTCACTGAGACCCCTAGTACATTGAGAACACACATTCACAGTAAGACCAGATGATGATCAGCATGCAGAAAGTTGTGGTACCCATTGACAGTCAGAGTCGCTTCAGCACTAGCTAGAAAAGGGGCATAGCTCTTACTCTCAGGCTGTTATCCTTCTTCCTCCTTTTCATCCCTCCTCTACTATCCTTATTCATTCTGAACTCTCTCATTACAATATTGAGTTTAACAGAATGTACATAGATATGATTGTTTGAATTGACAGTAATAGGAGTGGTGCTAATTGGTGGAAACAGCATATAAAGAAGATGCAGCCAGACTGGGTAGGAGAATGTGGCAGCTCAGGTCATCCTCCTGAGTATTGAGCAGTTTGTCATCTGGTCCAGAGGGCAGGTAGTGTAAATGATGACCCATCCACCAATGAACCTAGTTACCAGGTAAAGGCTCTGTCCCTTTTTCCTCCAGAAGGCTGAACTCCATATTTCCAACCCAATTTTAGAGTTCATTAAACTTACTTATTCTTCTGTACAAGTTCATTGTACTGTCATCACTTTTACTTTGTGTTTAATTATGATTTAGTTAACACAATTTAAATTAGTTGGGAACCAGTAAGGCTGAGTGACCTCACATGGGGAACTGATTGTAATTCTCCCATGGTAACAACCCAGGTTCCCAGGTTCATCCAGAGAACCCTTACTTTTATTCTAAACATTGTCCTACTGGACCATCTTGGAATCATGGGGACTTTTAGGGGCTTTGAGCTAATTGGGTTCTTTTAGGAGGAACCCATTTCTGGTGTGTTTTCCAACTTATCCGGGGCTTCCCTAGACCTGTCGAGTTCTCTATAGTCTAGTTTCACTATCAAGACTATTACACATCATTAGGAATTAGTCCTAGGTCTCTAGCTAAAAAGAGTACGAGGGATGCACATAGTGCTACTGATTATTACCACTTTTTTCCCCTCCTTACAGGATACCAGTTTCAGAGAGGTGTTGCCTAAATCTGTCAGCCAGACGAAGACCTATCTACCCAATATATCTCATGTCACAATGTGTGCAGATGATCACATAGATAACGTTGCAACTCGTGCATGAGAAACCCTCAAGGATATGGAAAGTGGTCATAAATGTAGCATACTTTCTCATCATTTGAAATCTGTTTTTTTTTTTTGCATCTTGCATTACAATCTGAAACATTATCTTAATAAGCTGTACATATTATCACACTAAGTGACTCACTTGTCATAGCAGTGGGGGTACTCTGCAATAAAGGTGGTGGACTGGGTGGCATACATCCAAAAACATTGAATCGCAGTCCAATAGAATTGTGAAACTCCACTGGTCGAATCTGGACATAACGAGCCACAACAACAGTGAAATAGTTGAAAACTGGTGTGTGCTGGTCATGATTTCCATCAAACACAAGTGGCTTGTTTGAACTGTCAAGAACAGGGTGAAAGTTGACACCGTCTGTGCTGTAGTACACAATGTATTTTTCAACCCACACTTCCTCATCTGCAGCACCTTGTGTGACAACTCCAGAAATTTCATAAGGAGCAAGAAAGTCTATCTGGATGTACTGCCTCTTATCAGACACACTGTGTGGAACAAAGAAGAACATTAAAATACAATTTTGTCTCCATCATTAACAGGCCATATCATTCTACTGAGTGCTAACAAACTGCATGAAAATAATCCTACAGACAATATTTAAGTGTTGACATCAAAGCATGAAAATTATACAATACGCAATGTTTAAATGTTGACATCAAAGCATATAAATTATATTATACGCAATGTTTAACCCCTTTACCGTGTGTCACGAGTTAACTCGTCATAAAAATTGTTGGCTTTAACCGTGCATCACGAGTTAACTCGTCATCAGATGTAAAAGTCTTCTGTGTGCCGTGCGTCCCGAGTAAACTCGTGTTAATACAAAAATAGCATAGGAAATGCATAGGGCGGCTAATCCAACAGCCAGTTCAACAGCGGAAGATAAAAGTAGGTCATCACGTGATGCCAAAAGTGAAAGTGGACAGTAAACAAGAAAAAAAAGGTACAAAAGAACAAAAAACTTTTTATTGTGATTTTATTATGATTATAATTTATAACTTTGTAGTATGATTATAATTTATGCATAGTATAGCTTGTGTAGATGTATGCGTACATACATGTATCCTATGGGCATGTATTTGCATAGTTTTTATTAGCAAGCTTGGAATCTACAGAGTACGGGCTTGAACAACTTGGCTGGGTTTTCATATTTGTTTTTTTTTTTTCAGATTTTTTTTTCAGATTTTTTCAAGTTTCGTAAAGAGACACGATACTACTGTCCGGAGTGTGACACAGCACTATGTGCAGCTCCATGTTTTGGTGTTTACCACACCAAGTATAATTACTAAAAACAATTGACATCTAATATACGTATCAGTTTAGTTCGTTATTGAACAGTACCATTTAGTACAGAACATTTCTTATTTTCCTCACAATTTCTAAAAGACAACTCATTTTCACTTAAAAAAACATTTTATTTTGCCAGGACAACATAACATATGAAATTATGAAAGAAAAAAAATACACAGTTTGCATAACAAAAAAAAAAATTTTTTTCCACGGTAAAGGGGTTAAGTGTTCACATCAAGTGACATGGTAGCTGAGAAAGAACAGTCATAGAAGACACACTTCCTGCCAGACGAGGCAGGGGCTGACCAACACATCAGTGGACACAGGACATTGAAGATGCCCTAGGCAGGAAAATACATGGGGCATGAGTACTGGCAAAAGGATTGAGAATCTTTCTTTTGAGCCATGTTGAGAGCAACAATTTGCAATGGACTTGCACTTTATGATGTTGATAATGATGTATAAATGTCTGCATGTTTTCCAAATTAACGATCACATAGCATCCGAAATACAAAATAAAACTGCAGATTTCATAATCATCCTGCAATGCCCTGAGTGTTAAAAGTTTCAAATCATAAAACATATAAAGTTTCCCGTATAAATATCTAATTAACCTGTTACAACAATTTACCCTGAGAAGAATACTATATGCATCAAGAAGAGATAATATCAGAAATGAAGAAATCAGGACTAAAGTTAGGGTTATAGCTGCACTAGATTTTATTAGAAGGCAGCAAGTCAAATGGTTTGGCCATGCAAGTAGGTTACCAACTAACAGTATACCACAACAAGCAATGATGTACAGACCAGATGGAAGAAGAGGAAGAGGGCGACCACATAAATGATGGATGCAGGGAATAAGAGTCCATGGGAATATCGATACATGAAGCCATAAGCGGGAACTCTCCCGCTGTTTACACTTCATCTCGACACAGCAAGGTACAAGAGGAACGAGATAAGATGAGATGAGATGAGACAACTTACGCAGGAGACCATCCTCCAGCTAAAGAACCATCTTTCTGAACATAAATGCGGCCTCGTGAAGCAACATGATTGATGTCAAGGTAGCTGGAGGCACTCAGTTGCCTGTCACTGATGACCAGTGGATTGCTTAAGCCCATTGGAATATCACACCCTGAAAAAGTGGAATCATCGTTTAATGTCAAACATTTCTTGTCCACAACATAAATGCACAATTAGTTATTTCTTGCCACCATAGAATAGAAATGCGTTATTACTGTTACAAACACAAATTAAATGTACATCCTGGAAATGACTACTCATGATGACATATATATGTGTATTATTCAAAACATTGACTATTTGGTAAACAACATACACAAACTTACTGTATGGTTGTGTGGGTACACCAGTGTGTCCTGCTTCTGGTGTTGCTGTGGACTCTGAAGGTGTTGGTGTTACAGGTGGTGGAACATTTGGTGTACAGCCAACTACAGTAAATCTAAGGCCCGTGCCACTTGCAGATGCCCTGACTGGAACAATCTTCACATACTGAGCAATGATGTCATGGTTGAAAAGCCCTCTAACTGGTGTGCCACTGTCAGTGTTACCAGTGAAGAGATATGGTGTCTTGTCAGCATCAGACTCGGTATATGGACTGAAATTGACTCCATCCAGACTCAGGTAAACATAATATTGCTCAACCCAGCGGGCAGAATCTGGACTGCCTTGAGTCATCACGCCAGAAACCAGCTTAGGCTCCCAGAAATTTACCATTATCCATGGGCGACTTTCATTTCTGATAGAGAGAAACACAGAGTTTGTATTTTTTTACAATTAAATAAACCAAATATTTCCACATAACATTTACAAGATGGTAAAACATATTTTCTAAATAGAATACACATCCAAATAGGATATTCAATCTTGGTATCACTAGTCTCAAAATATGTTCAACCTGCTTTAATTTGCTGACAATTTCTTTGACATGCCCATACATTAGTCGACATAACTTTCATCACTTTTTAAAAACTGACCTTGCCTAACAGGTATTCATTTTGCACAATAATCTTGCTTATTTTTGATGTAGAAAATATGGTGTAACTTTCGTTTCTTGAATATTTATAAATGTGCTACTAGAGTTTATCTGGTGTAGAGAACATTAACCCAAAGAGATGAAATACACCAGATGACATAAATCATATCAAGTGCATTTAAACATGCTAACTGCTTCTTTTCCTTTCACTCACCCAGGAATCCAAGAACCACCAGAAGTGGGGGATGGACTGTTGTATATTCTTCCATCAGATGCCTTGTGCCTGCTGTCTAAAGAGGATGATGATGTAAGCTGTTCATCCCTTACCAGGTAATAGTTGCTCAGACCCATGGGAATCAAGCACACTGAAATACACACAGATGTAATATTTTGCATTAAAGTTGGTATTCTGACCATTTATCAGAATATGTTTTGACATCTGAATCAGTGGTTAATACTGAAAAGAAATGTTTTGTTAAATTTGGAGGGGAAGCAATATAGACTCCTGGTAGCTTTCCTATACTGCTGAGTTGGAGAAAAATAATCTTGTAACTGGTTACCACATGAATACAGCAATACAGTTTCCATTGTCCCAACAAGCTGTAAGACATCAACAAGTGACAATTCAGCATGACAATATGAACAATGTCTAACAGTTTAAGGTTTACACACTTTGAAAATATCTATGCACTAACATTTCACAAAAAGATAAGCAATTATCCTAATCTCTAACCTACCTGTTGGTGGAGGAATCTGAGTGACACCAGAAGTTGGTGATCCTGCAGTTGGTGTATAATTGCCAGGGAGATGTGGGGTGGGGCTGCCTGTGCCCATCCTTGGAGATGATGGAGCTGTTGTGTACATAGGTGAGTGCGTGGGAACATTTTCCTTGGGAACAGATGGATTGCAGCCCAACACTTCAAATCTGAGTGAAATAGCAGACAGAACATTTAGTTGGTGCATGCTTCTGTGTATTATTTAAACATCACATTGATATTTTCAACAGAAGTAATTACTATTGTTCCAGTTAGACAAACACAACATCAAATTACCTTAGAGCAATACCATTGTGACTGGTCACTGGCACAATCCGAATGTACCTTGCCATTATGTTTTGTACAAAGTAGTTGGTCACAGGTGAATCTGAGTCGTTGTTAGCTTTAAACACTCGGGCACCTCCATCTTGCTTCTCTGAATATGGAGAAAAGATTCCACCGTCGAGGCTGTAGTAAACTTGAAACCCAGACACCCACTTGTCCTCTATCCCTTCACCTTGTGTCACAATGCCAGACAAATACTTTGCTTCCCTGAAGTCAACTTGGATGTATGGAGTGGCATCATTCAGCCTGTAAACATATTTTTTTAAAATAACATATTCTTTCATTATTGGTACATAATGCATAAACAACAACTCTATGCTTACAGTTACACACATGAGACCATTTTAACACAAACATCTTTCACACCAACAGACAGCATATAACAGACTTTCATGATTCAGATGCTAACACTGTCAAAGAAATAATAAAACGCCATCCAACTTAAATTATGGCCCTCATAACATTCTATTACTGCAATAAGTTTATTGGGCCCAATAAATGCTTCAATAGGATGCAGAGGTGTTTCCAAGGCACCAGGGCCGGGTTATATACTGGCCAAGACCTACTGACGCGTCCTCGTCAAGTGTCCTGGGCAACAGGTCCCTTCGGGGTCCTGGCTAAAGTCAGTAGGATCGCCGATTCCTCCGAAGTCAGAGAGTGTCTGCCTGTATGGCGAGGAACCACCAGTCTGCACACCAATAAGCCAGACATGGGACAACAGATACTCACGCAAACCTCAGGTCCTGTATGACATCACACTGATGTTGGACAACAGGATGCCTTCATCCGACATACAGGACTTTGCGTTAGAGCTCAAGCCAACGAACACAAGCAAGCAAGCAATGCTTCAGTAAATGCAGCCAAAATATCATAAGCAGATCAGAAGAAAAAACTTACGCTGGTATCCATGAACTTTGATAACTTTCTTCAGAAAGTCTTGCAAGTTCTGGCCCATGGTGATCAGTTTGTGAAGATGCTTGCAACTGAGCATCTTCAATAATTCTTTGGTCTTTCATTCCCATCTCACGATTGCACTCTACAAAACATAAAGCATTAATGGTATCACTAATTATTGAAAAAGAAACACCGAATACACAGGTTGTGGTATCATGATCTTCATTGTGCAAGCAACTCATTCTGCACTTCAAATTAAGATGCCTAATGTATTTGCCATTGTCATTAGTTGCTTTCAAAAATAGTTTATGAAATACAACCAAATTTTCAGACATGTCTTATGTAATTCACTAAAACAAACACAAATAATTAGCTACAACACAATCTACAGACCCACTCAAATTTAATTGGAGCATAACTTTTTGATACCAAGCATCTCAGTACCATCATAAATGTTCACTCTAGTTAACTTGAACTCAACAATGCAAACCACGTCAGTCGCCTTGCCTCTTGTTAACAACACAAACCAAGCAACAGCACAAGAAAAGATGAAGTACTCACTTGGTGTAGGAACCGAATGTGTTGGTGGAGATAGTGTGGGATAGTTGGAGTAGCCTGGAGTTGGATATGGAGTGGGAACGCTCACATTAAAAGGCACAGTGGGACGGGGTGTGGGAACAGAATCTGAGACACAACTGATGTAATTTAATCTCAGGCCTGGACCAGATGGACTCCATGTTACTGGTGACAACCTCACATACCTTGCCACAATAATCTGCAAATTCCAGAAAGAAGATGCATGTGAAACAATCTCCTCTCTGCTCATATATACATTTACATAGGTTCTGCAAATATGTATCCAAAGTTACAACAAAGAGGTAAAATCTAATTTTCCAATTCTATTCTCTAAGGGCTGCCTAAATATATCAACAGGACATTCGCTAACCCTTGTGAAAAAAAAGACATCTAATTTTTATATGCAAGCCATCTATATTAGTCACCACATGCAAAATTATTAAACCACATAGATGTCAACAATAGAAGACCAGAAAGACTGTGGTGTGTACTTACATGTGGAAAGTAATTGATCACAATTTTGTTTCTGCCAGAATTTCCATCGTAAATTACTATGGTCCCATCCTTGTTTCGCACAGGATAGAATGTGTAACCATCCAAGCTTGTACTTATGACAAAGGTGGACACCCATCTGTCATAGTTAGGGCTACCCTGGGTCAGCAATCCTGACACATTTTGAGGTGTCTTGAAATCCACTTGATGCCACTGCTGACTGTCAAAAACACTGAGGGAAATGCAATACATAAATTCATTGATTATTACACAAACAAATAGGTACACAGATATAACTGTTTACAATTTAACCTGTTCTGTATTTAACCCTAAAAATCATTGCCATTAGTCACTTAATTCGATACAACTTATTTATTATTTTAGTTGATTTTATTTGAATGTTTATTCTTTCCTCAAACAACTGACGATGTGAAAAATGTTCCAGTTAACCAGAGAAATTAAGCATTATGAATCTTTATTTGCATCTGTCATTTCTTGCCTACATGGCAAATTACTCTAACAGATATGTCAAAGATGCATCTCCATTTATTGATTACAACAGGGTAGGCTCAAATGTCAGTGTGCAAAATATCACCAGACAGTATGTCGGACAACCCTAACCTCTTAACAATTGTAAAAACATCAACGCTTCAATGTTATATTCAGAGAGAAAGATAAATGGAGAAGACCAAAAATGCACTGGGCAGATTAAAAATAAGGCAAAGATAATGGTAGTCCCATAGAACATAATTCCATTGGGGTGTGAAGTGTTAAATGCAGATTTAAGGATTTAAAATATAAATGGAGATCATCATGACACTAAATATTTCTCACATTCTTCAATACTGATTTCTTACTAGGGAACCCAAGAGGAAAATTCATTATTCAGTCTGCCTTCTGAGGCTCTCGTCTGATAGTTAAAGTCACTTGATGAAGACAGTTGGTTATCCGGCAATAGGGTGGGCATGTCCACATTCATCGGTAAATTGCAGATGTGTCCTGGAAAAAGCAAGACATTCATGCAAAGGTTAAGAATATGATAATGCCCCAACAAAATATAATTTACACACCTTTATATATCATGATAGCCGGTTTCCTGGCCTAGAGGTTAGCGACTTTTCTCCGCAATCTCGTATACTCTCGTAAGTATCGTGACGACGGTGAGAATCAGCAGTGGTTCGAATCACATCTGTAACTTACGGGGTATGTGAGCCGGTCGCTCAGAAAGCAATGGCAAACTATTGAGCGTAATCTTTCCAAGAAATCAACAATCAGCTGATAGATGCTGATGTTGACAGTGATGTCCTGTAAAGGATATGCAAACATTTAATTTAATATATCATGATAAAATATATATTATCTATATAATTACATTCTTTGAGGGGGAGAGGGGGGGGAGGGAGAGAGTTCTTCAGAAATTATCAACAGTTCTAATTACTGATTACAGTCTTTGTTCCAGCTAATAAAATCCTGGATGCCTTTGAGATGTATCTCTTCTAAACTATACCTATGAAATGTTAACATACGAGGCAGCTCTAAAATCTTACCAGGAGGTGTAACAAATGGAACTTGAGGTGTCACAGCAGGTGTCCTTTGAAATCCTTCTGTTGTCCACCCATGTTCTGGAGTGTTGGGGGATACTGCAAGGAAAATTTGAACTGGATGTACATGTTTTTATTTTTAAAGCATTTAAATTACATGGTTATGAACTGGCTTCTAAAATATCTAACACTGATATACTTTCTAATTTACAACCAAGCATGTAACGGTTGCTAACAATTTCTATATATTATTTCACAGAAAACAAAATGGAAATGTTCTTTCACTAATGAAGGATGTGTACACAAATTCATTACTTACACATCTTAACAACAATCATGGGTATATAAATACAAAATATCACTAAACAATGGTATACAAGTCCTTATATGTTGTTATTCTTATCAAACAAACACATTTCTAAACATCAACTTCTTCTACAAATATGTTCAACACAATGAGAACAACATCCAATACCTGAACACTGGCACTTGTATCTGATCTCGTAGTTGCGACAGTCTATACCAATTGCAATCATATTCTCACAAACCAGACCATCTTCCACAGTACACGTTGCTTCTTGTAAGCTCCAGTAATCATCTTTGGTGACTGAATCTCTACACTCAACTTCAGTGATGATGCCATTAGGACAAAACTCTTCCTGTTCATCGGTTGTCATTTTCTCATAGTCACCCTGTGTTCCTGTTGGAGTAGCTTTATTGATCCAATCAGACCATCTAGAGAGACAGTGAGGAGGAGTTGCACTATGGTCTGAGAAGCCTTGAGGTGTTGGCACTGATGGTGTTGAGTGAGGAGGAGATGCACTATGGTCTGAGAAGCCTTGAGGTGTTGGCACTGATGGTGTTGAGTGTGGCACTGTTGTCAATGAACAAACGTCACACAGGACTCTGATTTCATAGTCTTCACATTTGTGACCAGTGTCTGGGATACACATGAATGTTGCATCATTTAAGGAACACTCAACAAGAGGATCAGTTGGATCCCACATGAGTTTCGTTTCTCTGGCTCTGCATTCAATTCTGTGAGAAAACATAAATATGCTCAATACAATTGCTAATTTCATATATACAGTTACATCATTAATATACATAGCTTCCATCTATCAAAAACTATTCACATTTTCAAAACAGATACCCAAAAATAAAAACATCAGTTTATTTTCCATCTGCCTTGTTATCAAATGTACTCTAATCATGCTATCCTCATTTCTTTTTTCATTTGAAAAATCCAATTGACATATACTGACATAGTTTCCTATTTGACAACTTACCCAAATACAAAATCTTTAGTGCAAGCATTTGTGACAAGAGGCTCCTCAAAAAAGTTTTCAGTTTCTCCTGATATCTCATCTGGAACACTCTTACTGACCCATGGTGACCAGAACAAGCATCCTTGTGCTGCAAGTATAAATACTATATATTATTTCACAGAAAACAAAATGGAAATGTTCTTTCACTAATGAAGGATGTGTACACAAATTCATTTGAAAAATCCAATTGACATAGTTTCCTATTTGACTTGAGGTGTTGGCACTGATGGTGTTGAGTGAGGAGGAGATGCACTATGGTCTGAGAAGCCTTGAGGTGTTGGCACTGATGGTGTTGAGTGAGGAGGAGATGCACTATGGTCTGAGAAGCCTTGAGGTGTTGGCACTGATGGTGTTGAGTGTGGCACTGTTGTCAATGAACAAACGTCACACAGGACTCTGATTTCATAGTCTTCACATTTGTGACCAGTGTCTGGGATACACATGAATGTTGCATCATTTAAGGAACACTCAACAAGAGGATCAGTTGGATCCCACATGAGTTTCGTTTCTCTGGCTCTGCATTCATCTTCACAGATCCAGACTGTCAACTTTATTAGCCACTGAGCAGACTTTCATAAATGTAATGAATGAATTACTAAAAAACGAGAAGTAAATTGTGAGCTTTACTAGAACACAATTACAAGAAACAAAATGGACGTTGCGACTAATGACTTCATCAGCACAGAACAAACAAACACAGACTGACACACAACTACTTGAAAAACACTACATGAAAATATTAAGGTTACTTATCTGTATCCCTGTTTGGCTGAATACGTCTTGAGTGAATATTAGTGGATGGAATAACCGGATGTCTGGTAAAGGTGGTCAAAGGACTAAAGGTCAATAACGCCAGAAGCTCAGGGATTTTCTAAGCTACCCGGTGGAGGAACACCTGCTGGGGGGGGGGGGGGGTGAAGGAACGCCCATTTGAGCAAAAGGTACAATAGGGATTAATAGAGCACTACAGTCAGCTCTGTGGCGAAGGTGTCACAGACACAGCTCACAATTCCGTATCCTGCGCTCAAAATACACCTGTAGGTGATTGGGATGCAGACGTCCCTACATTGGCTCTTATGAAATAGTATTGACCGGGTTGGAAGTTAAATGAAACTGTGTTGGACATTGAGGCCATGAGGGTAGAGTGAATCCAACTGGAAGATGAGATGGTTTTCCAACATCTTACGATCGCGGTCGTAAGATGCGCACAATTTGATCATCATGACCTGTATGTCAGCCACTCCATAGTGGTCAGAACTGTTGAAGTGTATGGATATGTAACTTTACGGTTAGAATCATTGCATGGCTTGCCATCTCAAGCACATCTAACAGAGATTTTGTTGCACCAACTTGAACTACTAATTCCTTACGGCACACTTGACAGATCTATTAATATAACTGTCATACTAAAGTAGCCCATCGAAGCATCTCAGAATAGTACACCTATTGGATGAAACAGGGCATGTGATCAGAAAAGTGGTATGGAGACGCGGCCAACGCTTAACCCGCTCATTCTTCTGTACAGCTTTGGAACGGAAGGATCATGTCGTTCTGTGGTGTAGTTTTAATTCATTTATCTGTGACAATTCATCACTGATCTGGGTAAGCTTATTACTCTCAAGATTAATATGATGATTCTGAAGAGGAAGGTTAAGTTATCTTGTGTTTGTACGTTGTTTCAGATGGGATATTAAATATCAAAACTCTGTAAGTGCTAACTTCAATAGCTGCAAAGCCCGTCAGACCTGAGGCCATCTCCGGCAACCTTGATGCAATTTCATCTCTCAATATCTGCTAGCTCTGACTTGTTTCTTCACATCTATTGTCGTAATGAATGCATACTACCACAGAACATCTTAGGAAGCTGGAGGGAGTAAAGTTATCAGTGCACTTTTATGCATTAAATCAAAATGCAAACTTTCCCTATCTTCTTGCTAAGAAGACAGTATCTGGGAGCACGTGTACACGACAGAGGAGCAAATGGATCACCATGGTCTGGCAAGAATGCGACAGCGTGGAGTGATGAGGGGATCTGGCCGATGCTCGACGCTTAGAGGAAAGGTGAGACGCACATATAATCAGATTGCTACTGGTACTATTGGGGTTGGAACTCTTTGCTGGCTTCTGAGGATGGGGATGGAGCGCTTATGGGAATGCCCCGAATGCTGTGATGTTGGTTCTTAAATCAATCAATCAATCTATCTGTGCTTGAAACAATGCTTCTCCTAACCTACATGCTTTAGCCTATAACACTGCTAGAGGGTGAGTGGGGAAATTATATCTTTCCTCCTTTCTTCTTAGTTATGTGTGAACAATGGATTGATGTAATATTGTTGTATATTTGGCAAACCTATCACTCAGACACATCATTTAAATGTGGCTATTATTTTATGTTCAACAAATTGGCATCTGTGATGGTTGTGCCTATTCATCTGTCCAAGATTGGGGAAGACTTAAACCCTTGCCTTTAACCACTGTTGATTGCCAGCAGATAGGGACATATTGCGTTCAGACTTTTGATGAAGAAGAAGAATTAGTGAGAGAGGTACAAACCTATTTTAGGACTTTCACACTGTTATATATTTGAATAACGAAGACACAAACAATAGATTGCACGATTTATTGCCTGGCATATTTCGCTGCATCTCGTCAGGTACATACTGCAGAAATCACACAACTTACGTGAATTAACTAGATAAATCCTTCAAGTTGAAATATACACATATTCGCACAGTAATGTCACTTATCTACCACGGTAATTTTAAGCTGACTAACATGTCTTTCTGTTTGCACAATTCTGGCTTGCGTTGATAGATCATAATTGCTTCTGCAAATTTTAACAAGTGAGTATTTTGTGTGTTAAACAACACGTGAAAGGCAGTGTTTCTGTCCACCACATGGCCACTGTCGACGATGTGCCAACCAATTGAAGACTCCGGGAGCTTCCGGTGTGTCGGCCCCACGAGTCTAGCATCTCCTGTGTGTTGTATCTTGTTGACCCATTGAGGTTATGTTTATATGTTATTCGTTGTAATGAAGAGAAATATGTATGCATACACTTTGTGAACAATACACATGAGGCTTTCCTTTACACCCATTCATGAACATGAATCCTATTTTCTCATGCCATGAGAAATCATTTATGTGTGAGTTACACTCATTATAACTTCTGAAAGCTGGTGGGAGAATACTTGTTCGAATTTATAACACCCCAGTAAACAGAAAAACACTTATAAGTTAGAGGTGAGTTAAGAGAGGAGAGGAAACGCTTGTGAACCAGACACGACATGTACAGGGCAAACACAACATGCATAGCACATTATCTTAATAAGCTGTACATATTATCACACTAAGTGACTCACTTGTCATAGCAGTGGGGGTACTCTGCAATAAAGGTGGTGGACTGGGTGGCATACATCCAAAAACATTGAATCGCAGTCCAATAGAATTGTGAAACTCCACTGGTCGAATCTGGACATAACGAGCCACAACAACAGTGAAATAGTTGAAAACTGGTGTGTGCTGGTCATGATTTCCATCAAACACAAGTGGCTTGTTTGAACTGTCAAGAACAGGGTGAAAGTTGACACCGTCTGTGCTGTAGTACACAATGTATTTTTCAACCCACACTTCCTCATCTGCAGCACCTTGTGTGACAACTCCAGAAATTTCATAAGGAGCAAGAAAGTCTACCTGGATGTATTGCCTCTTATCAGACACACTGTGTGGAACAAAGAAGAACATTAAAATACCATTTTGTCTCCATCATTAACAGGCCATATCATTCTACTGAGTGCTAACAAACTGCATGAAAATAATCCTACAGACAATGTTTAAATGTTGACATCAAAGCATATAAATTATATTATACACAATGTTTAAGTGTTCACATCAAGTGACATAGTAGCTGAGAAAGAACAGTCATAGAAGACACACTTCCTGCCAGATGAGGCAGGGGCTGACCAACACATCAGTGGACACAGGACATTGAAGATGCTCTAGGCAGGAAAATACATGGGGCATGAGTACTGGCAAAAGGATTGAGAATCTTTCTTTTGAGCCATGTTGAGAGCAACAATTTGCAATGGACTTGCACTTTATGATGTTGATAATGATGTATAAATGTCTGCATGTTTTCCAAATTAACGATCACATAGCATCCGAAATACAAAATAAAACTGCAGATTTCATAATCATCCTGCAATGCCCTGAGTGTTAAAAGTTTCAAATCATAAAACATATAAAGTTTCCCGTATAAATATCTAATTAACCTGTTACAATTTACCCTGAGAAGAATACTATATGCATCAAGAAGAGATAATATCAGAAATGAAGAAATCAGGACTAAAGTTAGGGTTATAGCTGCACTAGATTTTATTAGAAGGCAGCAAGTCAAATGGTTTGGCCATGCAAGTAGGTTACCAACTAACATTATACCACAACAAGCAATGATGTACAGACCAGATGGAAGAAGAGGAAGAGGGCGACCACATAAATGATGGATGCAGGGAATAAGAGTCCATGGGAATATCGATACATGAAGCCATAAGCGGGAACTCTCCTGCTGTTTACACTTCATCTCGACACAGCAAGGTACAAGAGGAACGAGATAAGATGAGATGAGATGAGACAACTTACGCAGGAGACCATCCTCCAGCTAACGAACCATCTTTCTGAACATAAATGCGGCCTCGTGAAGCAACATGATTGATGTCAAGGTAGCTGGAGGCACTCAGTTGCCTGTCACTGATGACCAGTGGATTGCTTAAGCCCATTGGAATATCACACCCTGAAAAAGTGGAATCATCGTTTAATGTCAAACATTTCTTGTCCACAACATAAATGCACAATTAGTTATTTCTTGCCACCATAGAATAGAAATGCGTTATTACTGTTACAAACACAAATTAAATGTACATCCTGGAAATGACTACTCATGATGACATATATATGTGTATTATTCAAAACATTGACTATTTGGTAAACAACATACACAAACTTACTGTATGATTGTGTGGGTACACCAGTGTGCCCTGCTTCTGGTGTTGCTGTGGACTCTGAAGGTGTTGGTGTTACAGGTGGTGGAACATTTGGTGTACAGCCAACTACAGTAAATCTAAGGCCCGTGCCACTTGCAGATGCCCTGACTGGAACAATCTTCACATACTGAGCAATGATGTCATGGTTGAAAAGCCCTCTAACTGGTGTGCCACTGTCAGTGTTACCAGTGAAGAGATATGGTGTCTTGTCAGCATCAGACTCGGTATATGGACTGAAATTGACTCCATCCAGACTCAGGTAAACATAATATTGCTCAACCCAGCGGGCAGAATCTGGACTGCCTTGAGTCATCACGCCAGAAACCAGCTTAGGCTCCCAGAAATTTACCATTATCCATGGGCGACTTTCATTTCTGATAGAGAGAAACACAGAGTTTGTATTTTTTTACAATTAAATAAACCAAATATTTCCACATAACATTTACAAGATGGTAAAACATATTTTCTAAATAGAATACACATCCAAATAGGATATTCAATCTTGGTATCACTAGTCTCAAAATATGTTCAACCTGCTTTAATTTGCTGACAATTTCTTTGACATGCCCATACATTAGTCGACATAACTTTCATCACTTTTTAAAAACTGACCTTGCCTAACAGGTATTCATTTTGCACAATAATCTTGCTTATTTTTGATGTAGAAAATATGGTGTAACTTTCGTTTCTTGAATATTTATAAATGTGCTACTAGAGTTTATCTGGTGTAGAGAACATTAACCCAAAGAGATGAAATACACCAGATGACATAAATCATATCAAGTGCATTTAAACATGCTAACTGCTTCTTTTCCTTTCACTCACCCAGGAATCCAAGAACCACCAGAAGTGGGGGATGGACTGTTGTATATCCTTCCATCAGATGCCTTGTGCCTGCTGTCTAAAGAGGATGATGATGTAAGCTGTTCATCCCTTACCAGGTAATAGTTGCTCAGACCCATGGGAATCAAGCACACTGAAATACACACAGATGTAATATTTTGCATTAAAGTTGGTATTCTGACCATTTATCAGAATATGTTTTGACATCTGAATCAGTGGTTAATACTGAAAAGAAATGTTTTGTTAAATTTGGAGGGGAAGCAATATAGACTCCTGGTAGCTTTCCTATACTGCTGAGTTGGAGAAAAATAATCTTGTAACTGGTCACCACATGAATACAGCAATACAGTTTCCATTGTCCCAACAAGCTGTAAGACATCAACAAGTGACAATTCAGCATGACAATATGAACAATGTCTAACAGTTTAAGGTTTACACGCTTTGAAAATATCTATGCACTAACATTTCACAAAAAGATAAGCAATTATCCTAATCTCTAACCTACCTGTTGGTGGAGGAATCTGAGTGACACCAGAAGTTGGTGATCCTGCAGTTGGTGTATAATTGCCAGGGAGATGTGGGGTGGGGCTGCCTGTGACCATCCTTGGAGATGATGGAGCTGTTGTGTACATAGGTGAGTGCGTGGGAACATTTTCCTTGGGAACAGATGGGTTGCAGCCCAACACTTCAAATCTGAGTGAAATAGCAGACAGAACATTTAGTTGGTGCATGCTTCTGTGTATTATTTAAACATCACATTGATATTTTCAACAGAAGTAATTACTATTGTTCCAGTTAGACAAACACAACATCAAATTACCTTAGAGCAATACCATTGTGACTGGTCACTGGCACAATCCGAATGTACCTTGCCATTATGTTTTGTACAAAGTAGTTGGTCACAGGTGAATCTGAGTCGTTGTTAGCTTTAAACACTCGGGCACCTCCATCTTGCTTCTCAGAATATGGAGAAAAGATTTCACCGTCGAGGCTGTAGTAAACTTGAAACCCAGACACCCACTTGTCCTCTATCCCTTCACCTTGTGTCACAATGCCAGACAAATACTTTGCTTCCCTGAAGTCAACTTGGATGTATGGAGTGGCAGCATTCAGCCTGTAAACATATTTTTTTAAAAACAACATATTCTTTCATTATTGGTACATAATGCATAAACAACAACTCTATGCTTACAGTTACACACATGAGACCATTTTAACACAAACATCTTTCACACCAACAGACAGCATATAACAGACTTTCATGATTCAGATGCTAACACTGTCAAAGAAATAATAAAACGCCATCCAACTTAAATTATGGCCCTCATAACATTCTATTACAGCAATAAGTTTATTGGGCCCAATAAATGCTTCAATAGGATGCAGAGGTGTTTCCAAGGCACCAGGGCCGGGTTATATACTGGCCAAGACCTACTGACGCGTCCTCGTCAAGTGTCCTGGGCAACAGGTCCCTTTGGGGTCCTGGCTAAAGTCAGTAGGATCGCCGATTCCTCCGAAGTCAGAGAGTGTCTGCCTGTATGGCGAGGAACCACCAGTCTGCACACCAATAAGCCAGACATGGGACAACAGATACTCACACAAACCTCAGGTCCTGTATGACATCACACTGATGTTGGACAACAGGATGCCTTCATCCGACATACAGGATTTTGCGTTAGAGCTCAAGCCAACGAACACAAGCAAGCAAGCAATGCTTCAGTAAATGCAGCCAAAATATCATAAGCAGATCAGAAGAAAAAACTTACGCTGGTATCCATGAACTTTGATAACTTTCTTCAGAAAGTCTTGCAAGTTCTGGCCCATGGTGATCAGTTTGTGAAGATGCTTGCAACTGAGCATCTTCAATAATTCTTTGGTCTTTCATTCCCATCTCACGATTGCACTCTACAAAACATAAAGCATTAATGGTATCACTAATTATTGAAAAAGAAACACCGAATACACAGGTTGTGGTATCATGATCTTCATTGTGCAAGCAACTCATTCTGCACTTCAAATTAAGATGCCTAATGTATTTGCCATTGTCATTAGTTGCTTTCAAAAATAGTTTATGAAATACAACCAAATTTTCAGACATGTCTTATGTAATTCACTAAAACAAACACAAATAATTAGCTACAACACAATCTACAGACCCACTCAAATTTAATTGGAGCATAACTTTTTGATACCAAGCATCTCAGTACCATCATAAATGTTCACTCTAGTTAACTTGAACTCAACAATGCAAACCACGTCAGTCGCCTTGCCTCTTGTTAACAACACAAACCAAGCAACAGCACAAGAAAAGATGAAGTACT
The DNA here is from genome assembly GCA_963921405.1 of Cepaea hortensis. Taxonomy (NCBI): domain Eukaryota; kingdom Metazoa; phylum Mollusca; class Gastropoda; order Stylommatophora; family Helicidae; genus Cepaea; species Cepaea hortensis. Next base: position 107,000,274 of record OY992878.1, on the reverse strand, counting down.
CACTTGGTGTAGGAACCGAATGTGTTGGTGGAGATAGTGTGGGATAGTTGGAGTAGCCTGGAGTTGGATATGGAGTGGGAACGCTCACATTAAAAGGCACAGTGGGACGGGGTGTGGGAACAGAATCTGAGACACAACTGATGTAATTTAATCTCAGGCCTGGACCAGATGGACTCCATGTTACTGGTGACAACCTCACATACCTTGCCACAATAATCTGCAAATTCCAGAAAGAAGATGCATGTGAAACAATCTCCTCTCTGCTCATATATACATTTACATAGGTTCTGCAAATATGTATCCAAAGTTACAACAAAGAGGTAAAATCTAATTTTCCAATTCTATTCTCTAAGGGCTGCCTAAATATATCAACAGGACATTCGACAGACATCTAATTTTTATATGCAAGCCATCTATATTAGTCACCACATGCAAAATTATTAAACCACATAGATGTCAACAATAGAAGACCAGAAAGACTGTGGTGTGTACTTACATGTGGAAAGTAATTGATCACAATTTTGTTTCTGTCAGAATTTCCATCGTAAATTACTATGGTCCCATCCTTGTTTCGCACAGGATAGAATGTGTAACCATCCAAGCTTGTACTTATGACAAAGGTGGACACCCATCTGTCATAGTTAGGGCTACCCTGGGTCAGCAATCCTGACACATTTTGAGGTGTCTTGAAATCCACTTGATGCCACTGCTGACTGTCAAAAACACTGAGGGAAATGCAATACATAAATTCATTGATTATTACACAAACAAATAGGTACACAGATATAACTGTTTACAATTTAACCTGTTCTGTATTTAACCCTAAAAATCATTGTTGCCATTAGTCACTTAATTTGATACAACTTATTTATTATTTTAGTTGATTTTATTTGAATGTTTATTCTTTCCTCAAACAACTGACGATGTGAAAAATGCTCCAGTTAACCAGAGAAATTAAGCATTATGAATCTTTATTTGCATCTGTCATTTCTTGCCTACATGGCAAATTACTCTAACAGATATGTCAAAGATGCATCTCCATTTATTGATTACAACAGGGTAGGCTCAAATGTCAGTGTGCAAAATATCACCAGACAGTATGTCGGACAACCCTAACCTCTTAACAATTGTAAAAACATCAACGCTTCAATGTTATATTCAGAGAGAAAGATAAATGGAGAAGACCAAAAATGCACTGGGCAGATTAAAAATAAGGCAAAGATAATGGTAGTCCCATAGAACATAATTCCATTGGGGTGTGAAGTGTTAAAAGCAGATTTAAGGATTTAAAATATAAATGGAGATCATCATGACACTAAATATTTCTCACATTCTTCAATACTGATTTCTTACTAGGGAACCCAAGAGGAAAATTCATTATTCAGTCTGCCTTCTGAGGCTCTCGTCTGATAGTTAAAGTCACTTGATGAAGACAGTTGGTTATCCGGCAATAGGGTGGGCATGTCCACATTCATCGGTAAATTGCAGATGTGTCCTGGAAAAAGCAAGACATTCATGCAAAGGTTAAGAATATGATAATGCCCCAACAAAATATAATTTACACACCTTTATATATCATGATAGCCGGCTTCCTGGCCTAGAGGTTAGCAACTTTTCTCCGTAATCTCGTATACTCTCGTAAGTATCGTGACGACGGTGAGAATCAGCAGTGGTTCGAATCGGTAACTTATGGGGTATGTGAGCCGGTCGCTCAGAAAGCAATGGCAAACTACTGAGTGTAATCTTTCCAAGAAATCAACAATCAGCTGATAAGATGCTGATGTTGACAGTGATGTCCTGTAAAGGATATGCAAACATTTAATTTAATATATCATGATAAAATATATATTATCTATATAATTACATTCTTTGAGGGGGAGGGGGGGGGGGGGGAGGGAGAGAGTTCTTCAGAAATCAACAGTTCTAATTACTGATTACAGTCTTTGTTCCAGCTAATAAAATCCTGGATGCCTTTGAGATGTATTCTCTTCTAAACTATACCTATGAAATGTTAACATACGAGGCAGCTCTAAAATCTTACCAGGAGGTGTAACAAATGGAACTTGAGGTGTCACAGCAGGTGTCCTTTGAAATCCTTCTGTTGTCCACCCATGTTCTGGAGTGTTGGGGGATACTGCAAGGAAAATTTGAACTGGATGTACATGTTTTTTTTTTTAAAGCATTTAAATTACATGGTTATGAACTGGCTTCTAAAATATCTAACACTTATATACTTTCTAATTTGCAACCAAGCATTTAACGGTTGCTAACAATTTCTAAAAGAATATTATTTCACAGAAAACAAAATGGAAATGTTCTTTCACTAATAAAGGATGTGTACACAAATTCATTACTTACACATCTTAACAACAATCATGGGTATATAAATACAAAATATCACTAAACAATGGTATACAAGTCCTTATATGTTGTTATTATTATCAAACAAACACATTTCTAAACATCAACTTCTTCTACAAATATGTTCAACACAATGAGAACAACATCCAATACCTGAACACTGGCACTTGTATCTGATCTCGTAGTTGCGACAGTCTATACCAATTGCAATCATATTCTCACAAACCAGACCATCTTCCACAGTACACGTTGCTTCTTGTAAGCTCCAGTAATCATCTTTGGTGACTGAATCTCTACACTCAACTTCAGTGATGATGCCATTAGGACAAAACTCTTCCTGTTCATCGGTTGTCATTTTCTCATAGTCACCCTGTGTTCCTGTTGGAGTAGCTTTATTGATCCAATCAGACCATCTAGAGAGACAGTGAGGAGGAGTTGCACTATGGTCTGAGAAGCCTTGAGGTGTTGGCACTGATGGTGTTGAGTGAGGAGGAGATGCACTATGGTCTGAGAAGCCTTGAGGTGTTGGCACTGATGGTGTTGAGTGTGGCACTGTTGTCAATGAACAAACATCACACAGGACTCTGATTTCATAGTCTTCACATTTGTGACCAGTGTCTGGGATACACATGAATGTTGCATCATTTAAGGAACACTCAACAAGAGGATCAGTTGGATCCCACATGAGTTTCGTTTCTCTGGCTCTGCATTCAATTCTGTGAGAAAACATAAATATGCTCAATACAATTGCTAATTTCATATATACAGTTACATCATTAATATACATAGCTTCCATCTATCAAAAACTATTCATATTTTCAAAACAGATACCCCAAAAAAAAAAATCAGTTTATTTTCCATCTGCCTTGTTATAAATGTACTCTAATCATGCTATCCTCATTTTTTTTTTCATTTGAAAAATCCAATTGACATATACTGACATAGTTTCCTATTTGACAACTTACCCAAATACAAAATCTTTTGTGCAAGCATTTGTGACAAGAGGCTCCTCAAAAAAGTTTTCAGTTTCTCCTGATATCTCATCTGGAACACTCTTACTGACCCATGGTGACCAGAACAAGCATCCTTGTGCTGCAAGTATAAATACTGGCATGAATAGGACAGCATACAAGCTGACATGCAATTGTCACTTGGAATATATATACTTCTTGACTTTAGTAACAATCATCTTATACTCCAGACTGTCAACTTTATTAGCCACTGAGCAGACTTTCATAAATGTAATGAATGAATTACTAAAAAACGAGAAGTAAATTGTGAGCTTTACTAGAACACAATTACAAGAAACAAAATGGACGTTGCAACTAAAGCCTTCATCAGCACAGAACAAACAAACCCAAACTGACACACAACTACTTGAAAAACACTACATGAAAATATTAAGGTTACTTATCTGTATCCTTGTTTGGCTGAATACGTCTTGAGTGAATATTAGTGGATGGAATAACCGGATGTCTGGTAAAGGTGGTCAAAGGACTAAAGGTCAATAACGCCAGAAGCTCAGGGATTTTCTAAGCTACCCGGTCCGGTGGAGGAACACCTGCTGGGGGGGGGTGGGGGGGGGGGGTGGGGGGGGGGGGTAAGGGACACCCAATTGAGTGAAAGGTACAATAGGGAGTAATAGAGCACTACAGTCGACTCTGTGGCGAAGGTGTCACAGACACAGCTCACAATTCCGTATCCTGCGCTCAAAATACACCTGTAGGTGATTTGGATGCAGACGTCCCTACATTGGCTCTTATGAAATAGTATTGACCGGGTTGGAAGTTAAATGAAACTGTGTTGGACATTGAGGCTGTGAGGGTAGAATGAATCCAACTGGAAGATGAGATGGTTTTCCATTGTCTTACGATCGCAGTCATGAGATGCTCGCAATTTGATCATCGTGACCTGTATGTCAGCCACTCCATAGTGGTCAGAACTGTTGAAGTGTATGGATATGTAACTTTACGGTTAGAATCATTGCATGATTTGCCATCTCAAGCACATCTAACAGAGATTTTGTTGCACCAACTTGAACTACTAATTCCATATGGCACACTTGACAGATCTATTAATATAACTGTCATACTAAAGTAGCCCATCGAAGCGTCTCAGAATAGTACACCTATTGGATGAAACAGGGCATGTGATCAGAAAAGTGGTATGGAGACGCGGCCAACGCTTAACCCACGCATTCTTCTGTACAGCTTTGGAACGGAAGGATCATGTCGTTCTGTGGTGTAGTTTTAATTCATTTATCTGTGACAATTCATCACTGATCTGGGTAAGCTTATTACTCTCAAGATTAATATGATGATTCTGAAGAGGAAGGTTAAGTTATCTTGTGTTTGTACGTTGTTTCAGGTGGGATATTAAATATCAAAACTCTGTAAGTGCTAACTTCAATAGCTGCAAAGCCCGTCAGACCTGAGGCCATCTCCGGCAACCTTGATGCAATTTCATCTCTCAATATCTGCTAGCTCTGACTTGTTTCTTCAAATCTATTGTCGTAATGAATGCATACTACCACAGAACATCTTAGGAAGCTGGAGGGAGTAAAGTTATCAATGCACTTTTATGCATTAAATCAAAATGCAAACTTTCCCTATCTTCTTGCTAAGAAGACAGTATCTGGGAGCACATGTACATGACAGAGAAGCAAATGGATCACCATGGTCTGGCAAGAATGCGACAGCATGGAGTGATGAGGGGATCTGGCCGATGCTCGACGCTTAGAGGAAAGGTGAGATGCACATATAATCAGATTGCTACTGGTACTATTAGGGTTGGAACTCTTCGCTGGCTTCTGAGGATGGAGAAGGAGCGCTTATGGGAATGCCCCGAATGCTGTGATGTCGGTTCTTAAATCAATCAATCAATCTATCTGTTCTTGAAACAACGTTTCTCCTAACCTACATGCTTTAGCCTATAACACTGCTAGAGGGTGAGTGGGGAAATTATATCTTTCCTCCTTTCTTCTTAGTTATGTGTGAACAATGGATTGATGTAATATTGTTGTATATTTAGCAAACCTATCACTCAGACACATCATTTAAATGTGGCTATTATTTTACGGTCAACAAATTGGCATCTGTGATGGTTGAGCCTATTCATCTGTCCAAGATTGGGGAAGACTTAAACCCTTGCCTTTAACCACTGTTGATTGCCAGCAGATAGGGACATATTGTGTTCAGACTTTTGATGAAGAAGAAGAATTAGTAAGAGAGGTACAAACCTATTTTAGGACTCTCACACTGTTATATATGTTTATATTTTATTCGTTGTAATGAAGGGAAATATGTATGCATACACTTTGTGAACAATACACATGAGGCTTTCCTTTACACCCATTCATGAACACGAATCCTATTTTCTCATGCCATGAGAAAATCATTTATATGTGAGTTACACTCATTATAACTTCTGAAAGTTGGTGGGAGAATACTTGTTCGAATTTATAACACCCCAGTAAACAGAAAAACACTTATAAGTAAGAGGTGAGTTAAGAGAGGAGAGGAAACGCTTGTGAACCAGACACGACATTTACAGGGCAAACACAACATGCATACCATTGTTAAGAGTCAATGAGTTTATTAAATGTATGTTTGTGTCATGAATAATGCCATCATAACATCATCATGCTCATGTCCTTTTCCAAGTGACTTGGCTTACTCATCTGATTCCATATCACCATTCTGTGTCCTTACCTGTTTGTCAAATGTCCATATCTCACTGAGACCCCTAGTACATTGAGAACACACATTCACAGTAAGACCAGATGATGATCAGCATGCATAAAGTTGTGGTACCCATTGACAGTCAGAGTCGCTTCAGCACTAGCTAGAAAAGGGGCATAGCTCTTACTCTCAGGCTGTTATCCTTCTTCCTCCTTTTCATCCCTCCTCTACTATCCTTATTCATTCTGAACTCTCTCATTACAATATTGAGTTTACCAGAATGTACATAGATATGATTGTTTGAATTGACAGTAATAGGAGTGGTGCTAATTGGTGGAAGCAGCATATAAAGAAGATGCAGCCAGACTGGGTAGGAGAATGTGGCAGCTCAGGTCATCCTCCTGAGTATTGAGAGTTTGTCACCTTGTCCAGAGGGCAGGTAGTGTAAATGATGATCCATCCACCAATGAACCTAGTTACCAGGTAAAGGCTCTGTCCCTTTTTCCTCCAGAAGGCTGAACTCCATATTTCCAACCCAATTTTAGAGTTCATTAAACTTATGAAACTTACTTATTCTTCTGTACAATTTCATTGTACTGTCATCACTTTTACTTTGTGTTTAATTATGATTTAGTTAACACAATTTAAATTAGTTGGGAACCAGTAAGGCTGGGTGACCTCCCAGGTTCATCCAGAGAACCCTTACTTTTATTCTAAACATTGTCCTACTGGACCATCTTGGAATCATGGGGACTTTTGGGGGCTTTGAGCTAATTGGGTTCTAATTGGGAACACATTTCTGGTGTGTTTTCCAACTTATCTGGGGCTTCCCTAGACCTGTCGAGTTCTCTATAGTCTAGTTTCACTATCAAGACTATTACACATCATTAGGAATTAGTCCCAGGTCTCTAGCTAAAAAGAGTACGAGGGATGCACCTAGTGCTACTGATTATTACCACTTTTTTCCCCTCCTTACAGGATACCAGTTTCTGGGCACCACTGTTGATATCAGAGAGGTGTTGCCTAAATCTGTCAGCCAGACAAAGACCTATCCTCCCAATATATCTCATGTCACAATGTGTGCAGATGATCACATAGATAACGTTGCAACTCGTGCATGAGAAACCCTCAAGGATATGGAAAGTGGTCATAAATGTAGCATACTTTCTCATCATTTGAATTCTTTTTTTTTTTTTTTGCATCTTGCATTACAATCTGAAACATTATCTTAATAAGCTGTACATATTATCACACTAAGTGACTCACTTGTCATAGCAGTGGGGGTACTCTGCAATAAAGGTGGTGGACTGGGTGGCATACATCCAAAAACATTGAATCGCAGTCCAATAGAATTGTGAAACTCCACTGGTCGAATCTGGACATAACGAGCCACAACAACAGTGAAATAGTTGAAAACTGGTGTGTGCTGGTCATGATTTCCATCAAACACAAGTGGCTTGTTTGAACTGTCAAGAACAGGGTGAAAGTTGACACCGTCTGTGCTGTAGTACACAATGTATTTTTCAACCCACACTTCCTCATCTGCAGCACCTTGTGTGACAACTCCAGAAATTTCATAAGGAGCAAGAAAGTCTATCTGGATGTACTGCCTCTTATCAGACACACTGTGTGGAACAAACAAGAACATTAAAATACCATTTTGTCTTCATCATTAACAGGGCATATCATTCTACTGAGTACTAACAAACTGCATGAAAATAATCCTACAGACAATATTTAAGTGTTGACATCAAAGCATGAAAATTATATAATACGCAATGTTTAAATGTTGACATCAAAGCATATAAATTATATTATACGCAATGTTTAAGTGTTCACATCAAGTGACATAGTAGCTGAGAAAGAACAGTCATAGAAGACACGCTTCCTGCCAGATGAGGCAGGGGCTGACCAACACATCAGTGGACACAGGACATTGAAGACGCCCTAGGCAGGAAAATACATGGGGCATGAGTACTGGCAAAATGATTGAGAATCTTTCTTTTGAGCCATGTTGAGAGCAACAATTTGCAATGGACTTGCACTTTATGATGATGATAATGATGTATAAATGTCTGCATGTTTTGCAAATTAACGATCACATAGCATCCGAAATACAAAATAAAACTGCAGATTTCATAATCATCCTGCAATGCCCTGAGTGTTAAATGTTTCAAATCATAAAACATATAAAGTTTCCCGTATAAATATCTAATTAACCTGTTACAACAATTTACCCTGAGAAGAATACTATATGTATCAAGAAGAGATAATATCAGAAATGAAGAAATCGGGACTAAAGTTGGGGTTATAGCTGCACTAGATGTTATTAGAAGGCATCAAGTCAAATGGTTTGGCCATGCAAGTAGGTTACCAACTAACAGTATACCACAACAAGCAATGATGTACAGACCAGATGGAAGAAGAGGAAGAGGCCGACCACATAAATGATGGATGCAGGGAATAAGAGTCCATGGGAATATCGATACATGAAGCCATAAGCAGGCACTCTCCCGCTGTTTACACTTCATCTCGACACAGCAAGGTACAAGAGGAACGAGATAAGATGAGATGAGACAACTTACGCAGGAGACCATCCTCCAGCTAAAGAACCATCTTTCTGAACATAAATGCGGCCTCGTGAAGCAACATGATTGATGTCAAGGTAGCTGGAGGCACTCAGTTGCCTGTCACTGATGACCAGTGGATTGCTTAAGCCCATTGGAATATCACACCCTGAAAAAGTGGAATCATCGTTTAATGTCAAACATTTCTTGTCCACAACATAAATGCACAATTAGTTATTTCTTGCCACCATTCATTCATTCAGTAGCATGTCCTTTACAGAACCTCGCTCCCATAACAACCCTCCGGAAAACTTCTCGATCACAAGCAAGATGTCCCGCGTCTGATACACCCATCTGGAGATCATCCGCCACATCCTGCACCCATCTTCTCTTTGGCCTTCCTCTTCCTCTCTTCCCAGGCATATACCCTTCCATTATTGTTCTCTCCAAACTGTCGTGACGTTTCAAGTGACCAAAATACTTCAATTTTCTTTGTTTTATCGTCTTCAATAGCCATCCCTCCTCAATATTCAACTCTTGAAGTATGGATGCATTTGTTCTTTTCTTTACCCAAGATATTCTTAGAACTCGTCTATAACATTTATATTCAAAGGCATGTATGCGCTGTTCAGCTTGTTTAGTAAGTGTCCATGTCTCACAGGCGTATGTTGCAATGGGAAAGATGCATGCTCTTAAAAATCTAATTTTTGTAGTTCTGTCTGTCCCACGCCATAATTTATTCATCTGTTTTAGTCTTTGAAGAGCAATGGATAGTCGCCGTTTTATTTCTTTCATTGTGTCACCATTATTCGTAATCAATGACCCAAGATATTCAAAATTTTCCACCACCTCCAATTTTCCCCCATTAATGTATATTTCTTTCTCCATAGTAGTTTTATCTGTATGCATTATCTTAGTTTTTGCTATGTTAAGATATAAGTTGTGATTTTCACTATTCAATTGTGTTGAGGCTATAAGGTTTTCTATGCCATTCTGTGTTGTGGATAGTAATACTGTATCATCAGCATATCGAATCTCTGGTATGTCATGACCGCCGATATTTAGGGCATCATATGGCTCCCTGTTTATATCATCTCTTACATTTCTCATTATATTTTCGGCATACAGGTTAAACAAATAGGGTGACAGCACGCAGCCCTGACGGACTCCTTGCTTGATGTCAAACCAATCTGATGTCTCGCCATCTATTCTAACTGCTGCTTGTTGGTCCAGATATAGCATTTTTATGAGATGTACTACACGTGAAGGAAAGCCCATATTCCTCATGATTTCCCAAAGTTTCTGATGCTGTACACAGTCAAATGCCTTTGAATAATCCACAAAACATGAGAATAGGTTTACATTAAATTCTCTGCACTTCTCTATTATTAAACGCATGTTGAATATGTGATCTCTTGTTCCTCTTCCTTGTCTAAATCCAGCTTGAACTACGTTAATCTCTTCTTCCATTTTCTTACTAAGTCGTCGCATTATGACTTTTAGTAGAATTTTACTTGCATGACTTATCAGGGCAACAGTTCTATAGTTGGTGCATAATTTCAGGTTGCCCTTTTTTGGTATTGGAATGAAGATAGTTCTCTTCCAATCTTTTGGCCATATACCATATTTCCAAATCTTTGTACATAATGCATGATATATGTGTATGCTTTCTTCTCCTCCTGCTTTAATTAGTTCAGCTGGTATCTCATCACATCCAGGTGATTTACCATTCTTCAGGTTCCTTATAGCCCAAGCAATTTCATCTAATGAGGGTTCAGGTTCTGTCTCTGCTGTCATTGGCTCATGTATCTCATTCATATCCTCACTGTCACTCATATCATACATTCCACTGCAGTACTCCTGCCATCTTTCTAGAATTTGTCTAGATTCTGTTAAGGTATTTCCCATCTTGTCACAGATAACATTCAATTGAGGTTGAACATTTCTTGTCAATAACTTCATTTCCTTGAACATTTCATAATCTCTTCCAGCCTTATGATATTGCTCTATTCTGGTACAGCTATCTTGTATATATTGATTTTTGTCCTTTCTTGTGTTCTTTCTTATTTCTCGAGTTAAAGATTTATACTTCATCCTGCTATCGGATTCATCTCCTTTCTGTTTCAGCTCCCTTCGTTGTTTTATTAATTCTAACGTGTCTGATGTAATCCATGGCTTACGTTGCGTTTTCTTGGTCGGAATGAAATCTTTGGCTGCAGTTATCAAGATATCTCTAGCTTGTACTGCCAGTTCATCAGGTGTCATTTCTTCTTGTACAGACATCAAGACCCCAAAGCGATTCCTAACTTCTATGTTGTATGCGTCCGGTATTTGTGTGAGATCAAAACGAAGTGGCCTTGGTCCTCGGGTAAGCTTTTTGAGTTTTAATTTCAGATCTGCTTCTAATAACTGATGATCTGTATCACAGTCTGCACTTCGTAGGGTTTTTGCAGATGTTATGCTTGATCTCCATCTTCTTTGTATTAAAATATAATCTATCTGATTTTTGGTAAAACTGTCTGGAGACTTCCATGTGAAGAGTCTTCTTGGATGTTGTTTAAAAAGTGTGTTGGCTATCGTTAACTCATTTTCTGTGCAAAATTCAATTAATTTGTCACCTGCATCATTTCTATTTCCTAATCCAAATTTTCCTAAAATGTGTCTCTCATTTTCAGCTCTTCCTGCACCCACTTTAGCATTAAAATCTCCCATTATTATTGCTATATCATTATGACCAATCTTATTTAATGTGTCTTGTAGTGTGTTGTAAAAATCTTCAATTTCGTCCTCCTCTGCTGTTGAAGTAGGTGCATATATCTGTATGAGAGTTGTGTTTTTTGGACGGCCTTTAAGTCTAATAGTGAGGATTCTATCACTAACTGGATTATATCCCATTAAAGCTTTTGCAGTTGTCTTATCTAAACAAAATGCCACTCCACTCTGGCCTCCGACATCTCTACCAGAATAAATGAAAATACTTCCATTTTCAGTTGTGAAATGTCCCTTGCCGCTCCAGCGATGTTCACTAATTCCTAAAATGTGAATGTTTAACCTCTCAATCTCATCACACACTACTTTAAGCTTTCCCTCATACAAACTTCTCACATTCCACGTTGCCATTCTCACTCTGTTTCTTAGTCTGACACAGGGAATTTCCTTGGTAACACAGTCAGGATTAACTCCGTCATCACGATTACTAGTACTGGTCCCTGCGTCACACTCTTCCCCAGTGTTATCTGATCTGCCTGGCCTGGGGGTCTCGCCACCAGATCTCTTTCTTATTATGTTTTCTTTCATGGTTGTTATGGTTTCTTGGCAAGTTTTGCAGAAGGTAGTTTGCCGTTGCTTTCCTTCTGGGCAGTGACTGTACTAGTCGGTGGCCATAGCCATTGTCTCTACTGATGAGATCATCTGCCTATCGCCGCAGAGTGCAAGACCATAACCAACAACAATCTGTCGGCTGCTCTCACACTCCATCCACCACCTGCTTCCATGGCTTCACGTAACCCTGATCGGGGGGCTAAACGGGTACTCCACCTTGCCCAAGGGTGTCCCGTAGACTAACGGAGGAAAGGAGGCGTCTTACATCTCCTTTGATAGGGCATACCCCTACCCTACCATAGAATAGAAATGCGTTATTACTGTTACAAACACAAATTAAATGTACATCCTGGAAATGACTACTCATGATGACATATATATGTGTATTATTCAAAACATTGACTATTTGGTAAACAACATACACAAACTTACTGTATGGTTCTGTGGGTACACCAGTGTGCCCTGCTTCTGGTGTTGCTGTGGACTCTGAAGGTGTTGGTGTTACAGGCGGTGGAACATTTGGTGTACAGCCAACTACAGTAAATCTAAGACCCGTGCCACTTGCAGATGCCCTGACTGGAACAATCTTCACATACTGAGCAATGATGTCATGGTTGAAAAGCCCTCTAACTGGTGTGCCACTGTCAGTGTTACCAGTGAAGAGATATGGTGTCTTGTCAGCATCAGACTCGGTATATGGACTGAAATTGACTCCATCCAGACTCAGGTAAACATAATATTGCTCAACCCAGCGGGCGGAATCCGGACTGCCTTGAGTCATCACTCCAGAAACCAGCTTAGGCTCCCAGAAATTCACCATTATCCATGGGTGACTTTCATTTCTAATAGAGAGAAACACAGAGTTGGTATTTTTTTTAACAATTAAATTAAACCAAATATTTCACATAACATTTTCAGTACAAGATGGTCCATGCATGTTTTCTAGATGGTTTTCTAGATGGTACATACATGTTTTCTAAATAGAATACACATCCAAATAGGATATTCAATCTTGGTATCATTAGTCTCAAAATATGTTCAACTTGCTTTAATTTGCTGACAATTTCTTTGACATGCCCATACATTAGTTGACAAAACTTTCACCACTTTTTAAAAACTGACCTTGTCTAACAGGTTTTCATTGTGCACAATAATCTTGCTTATTTTTGATGTAGAAAATATGGTGTAACTTCCGTTTCTTGAATATTTATAAATGTGCTACTAGAGTTTATCTGGTGTAGAGAACATTAACCCAAAGAGATGAAATACACCAGATGGCATAAATCATATCAAGTGCATTTAAACATGCTAACTGCTTCTTTTCCTTTCACTCACCCAGGAATCCAAGAACCACCAGAAGTGGGGGATGGACTGTTGTATATCCTTCCATCAGATGCTTTGTGCCTGCTGTCTAAAGAGGATGATGATGTAAGCTGTTCATCCCTTACCAGGTAATAGTTGCTCAGACCCATGGGAATCAAGCACACTGAAATACACACAGATGTAATAGTTTGCATTAAAATTGGCATTCTGACCATTTATCAGAGTATGTAGTAGCTTTCCTATATTGTTGAGATGGAGAAAAATAATCTTGTAACTGGTCACCACATTAATACAGCAATACAGTTTCCATTGTCCCAGCAAGCTGTAAGACATCTCATCTCATCTCATCATGTTCCTCTTGTACCTTGCCGTGTCGAGGTGAAGTATAAACATCGTGAATTTGCCTGATTATGGGCTTCATATATCGATATTCCCATGGACTCCGCTATTCCCTCCGTCCAACGTTTATGTGGTCGGCCTCTTCCTCCGTTTCCATCTGGTCTGTACATCATTGCTTGTTGTGGTATGCTGTTGACTGGTAACCTACTTGCATGGGCAAACCATTTGACTTGCTGCTTTCTAATAAAATCTAGTGCTGCTTTAACCTCCACTTTAGTCCTGATTTCTTCATTTCTACACTTTGAAAATATCTATACACTAAAATTTCACAAGATAAGCAATTATCCTAATCTCTATCCTACCTGTTGGTGGAGGAATCTGAGTGACACCAGAAGTTGGTGATCCTGCAGTTGGTGTATAATTGCCAGGGAGATGTGGGGTGGGGCTGCCTGTGCCCATCCTTGGAGATGATGGAGCTGTTGTGTACATAGGTGTGTGTGTGGGAACATTTTCCTTGGGAACAGATGGGTTGCAGCCCAACACTTCAAATCTGAGTGAAATAGCAGACAGAACATTTAGTTGGTGTATGCTTCTGTGTATTATTTAAACATCACTTTGATATTTTCAACAGAAGTAATTACTATTGTTCCAGTTAGACAAACACAACATCAAATTACCTTAGAGCAATACCATTGTGACTGGTCACTGGCACAATCCGAATGTACCTTGCCATTATGTTTTGTACAAAGTAGTTGGTCACAGGTGAATCTGAGTCGTTGTTAGCTTTAAACACTCGGGCACCTCCATCTTGCTTCTCTGAATATGGAGAAAAGATTTCACCGTCGAGGCTGTAGTAAACTTGAAACCCAGACACCCACTTGTCCTCTATCCCTTCACCTTGTGTCACAATGCCAGACAAATACTTTGCTTCCCTGAAGTCAACTTGGATGTATGGAGCGGCATCATTCAGCCTGTAAACATATTTTTTTTAAAACAACATATTCTTTCACTATTGGTACATAATGCATAAACAACAACTCTATGCTTACAGTTACACACATGAGACCATTTTAACACAAACATCTTTCAAACCAACAGACAGCATATAACAGACTTTCATGAATTCAGATGCTAACACTGTTAAAGAAATAATAAAAACATCATCCAGCTTAAATTATGGCCCTCATGACATTCTATTACAGCAATAAGTTTATCGGGCCCAATCAATACTTCAGTAAATGCAGCCAAAATGTCATAAGCAGATAAGAAGAAAAAACTTACGCTGGTATCCATGAACTTTGATAACTTTCTTCAGAAAGTCTTGCAAGTTCTGGCCCATGGTGATCAGTTTGTGAAGATGCTTGCAACTGAGCATCTTCAATAATTCTTTGGTCTTTCATTCCCATCTCACGATTGCACTCTACAAAACATAAAGCATTAATGGTATCACTATTTAATGAGAAAGAAACACACCGAATACACAGGTTGTGGTATCACGATCTTCATAGTGCAACCAACTCATTCTGTACTTCAAATTAAGACGCCAAATGTATTTTCCATAGGCATTAGTTGCTCACAAAAATAGTTCATGAAATGCAATTAAATTATCAGACAATTGAATCCTATGTTATTCACTCAAACAAACACAAATAATTGGCTACAACACAATCTACAGACCCACTCAAAATTAATTGGAGCATAACTTTTTGAGACCAAGCATCTCAGTACCATCATAAATGTTCACTCTAGTTAACTTGAACTCAACAACGCAAACCATGTCAGTCGCCTTGCCTCTTGTTAACAACACAAACTAAGCAACAGCACAAGAAAAGATGAAGTACTCACTTGGTGTAGGAACTGAATGTGTTGGTGGAGATAGTGTGGGATAGTTGGAGTAGCCTGGAGTTGGATATGGAGTGGGAACGCTCACATTAAAAGGCACAGTAGGACGGGGTGTGGGAACAGAATCTGAGACACAACCGATGTAATTTAATCTCAGGCCTGGACCAGATGGACTCCATGTTACTGGTGACAACCTCACATACCTTGCCACAATAATCTGCAAATTTCAGAAAGAAGATGCATGTGAAACAATCTCTTCTATGCTCATATATACATTTACATTGGTTCTGCAAACAAGTATCCGAAGTGGTAACCAAGAGGTAAAATCTACTTATTCAATATTTTGAAATTAAATGCACAAATACAATGACCAATTCTTTTTTAACATCTTCAACATGATTGTTTTTGATAACCTCAACATCATATTCTGAATATTTTGGATGGACACTTAAATCACCTTATTAAAAATATTATGCAAATCTGTTATTGCATTTTTCGGTAAAATGTATTTAGAATGTAAAAAAAGATATTTTCAGACCATATAAACATCAGTGAGATATCACCAAATCTATTCACCGTATTTGACAATAGATGCAAATGAGTTTATGAAAGTTTGATGTCTATAAAAGTGGCAGCAACTTATGTCATAACATCCATTCTTAACTCTTTGAAGCATGTACAGAGACTCACATACAATAACCACCTTTGTAAATGATATATTGGAGAGGCATTTCAGAGCTAGCATTGGAGAGCAATTTCAGTGCCAAAGTTGCAGCCTTGATCTCCATTCTCATTCCGAAGTTTCTTATTTGATATGCTCCATACAGTTCAGTAGTGACTGCCTCTAACCTTAGCTGTGAAACCCCATTCGGATTTTGTGGCCATGCAGCACAGATCCATCAATATAAACAATTGCATCAACAACCCCAGCATGAGAATCTATCACATGCTTTATTTCCAAGTTTGCCCTCCCATCACACCACTCTCTGCACTTTCTTGAAAGCGTGATGATTATCAGATGGTAGTTCCTCTTCCTATCACTGTGTATCCATTCTGCTTACTGATTACATGCACTACTGTGGTAACTTTTCCAATCATAACCTCCTCTGGTAAGCCAGGTAAGGATCACTCCAGACTTAATGGATACCGAATCATAATCCTGCAAAACACGTATGGCAAAGTCCTCGAAAAGATAGTAGCACGCAGGCTCCAGCGACATTTGGAAAGTCGTAATCTGCTTCCCCAAGGACTCAGGAGTTACTGGCCTGGAAAGGACACCTGGGCCAAAGCTGCAACTTTTGCATTTGATGTCTACGAGGGCTTCAAGGGTAAACAAGAGACAGTGGCGGTAGTTCTTGACCTGAAGGATGCGTATAACAGGGTCAGGTATGATCGGTTGATATACACACTGTTGGATATGGAGGTCTGCCCTTGCCTTGGTAGATGGGTTGCAGCGGTCCTTTATGAGCGTAAGGTTGCACTGCACATGGGTTCCTGGACTTCTGACCCATGTACTATTACACGTGGGCTGCCGCAGGGATCTGCCTTGTCCCCAGTGCTCTTTAATGTCTCATCATCATCAAGTGCCCTGCCGGCTGGCGTAGGCGTTCATGGCTCTCCACAGATCTCGGTCTTTGGTGTTCTGGATCAACTCTGCTGATGATATTCCTCCATGCCACCGTCTCAATCCATCCAGCATCATTTCTCTTGGTCTGCCTCTACCTCTCTTCCCCTCGATCTTTCCAGTTGTCATGATGTTCTCCAATGCCTCTCTTCTCATCACATGACCAAAGAAAGCTGTTTGTCTCTTTCTTATTGTTGTATATAGTGTTCTAGTTTCATTAGCCTCTTTCAAGCAATCGTTGTTAGTTACTCTGGCAGTCCAAGGAATTCGCAACATTCGTCTTAAAAACCACATCTCTGTTGCTTCTAAGTTCTTCCTAATTTGTTCATTTACATTCCATGATTCGCTGCCATACAGCAAAACTGGTTCTATATAGCATTTTAGCACTCTCTTTCTTACATTCATTGATAGCGACTTATTGCATAAGATACTCTTCATTTTCTGAAATGTGGCTTTTGCCTGCCCTATTCTGCTCTTAATCTCTGTTGTACATCTTCCATCCGATGTTATAAGTGCCCCTAGGTATTTAAAATTATCCACTTGGTTGAGAATTTCCCCTTCTATTTCTATGTCACATTTTGGTGTCCCCATTTTCTTTGATATCACCATTGTTACTGTTTTCTTGATATTCAAGGAGAGTCCGTTCTGTGCACTCTCTGAAACTACAATTTCCAATAATTGTTGTAGGTCTGTTGCATTATCTGCCACCAATACTGTGTCATCTGCATAGCGTATATTGTTTATTATTATATCCTCTGATTAGTATTCCTGGCTTCTCTTTGATCTCTCTCATTATTACTGTGCTATATAGGGAGAAGAGATCAGGTGACAAGACACACTCCTGTCGTACTCCTAGTTTTATCTGTTCGTAACTACCCTCTTTATTTCCCATTTTAATTGCTGCTACTTGGTTCCAGTATATATTCTTTATTATTCTTAAATCTTTCCCATCAATGTTGATATCTTCCAACATTTTAATCAGCTGATCATGTTTTACTTTATTAAATGCCTTAGTATAATCTATGAACATAAATATATGTCCCTCTGTTTCTCTATTGACCTTTCTATTAGTGTTTGTAATATATATATTGCATTGTTTGCACCCTTTCCGTCCATAAAACCATACTGTTCTTCACTAATTTCCATTTTTAGTTTCTTTCTTGTTCTTCTCATTATAATTCTGAGTAGAAGCTTAGTGACATGGTTTATGAGGTTAATTGTACGAAAATCCTCACATTCAATTGCTTCTGGTCTCTTTGGTATTGCTATAAATACAGATTTTACCACATCACTCGGTAAATATCCACTGTTGTAAATATCATTTAGCATTTTGGTTAATATATCTACCCCAAATTCTCCCAATAATTCTAATTCTTCTACTGTGATTTCATCTTGCCCAGCTGTTTTTCCTTTCTTCATATGTTTCATAGCGTCAGTGACTTCTTCTTTTAGAATAGGTGGGCCTTCTAAGTTACTTTCTTCTGTTAATTCTTCCCTTTCTTCATTATATAATTCTCTTATATACTCATTCCACCTCTTCATTATAGCACCTTCCTCCAATAATATCTTTCCTGTTTTTGATTTCTAACACCCTGTATTTATTCTTATTTTTCTTCCTGTGAGCTCACTGATTTGTCTGTGCATACTTTTTTTTATCTTTAATGGAATTTAATTTAATTTGTTTGCATTGCTCGTTTAACCAACTTTCTTTTGCCTTCACACATTTATCTCTTATTTTTTTATTTATCTTAGCATACTCTTGTTTGTCATTTTTATTCTGTATCCTTTTGTCCATAAGCATTAAGATTTCTTCATTCATCCATTTTTTTCTTAGCTTTTTGGCTTCTCTCCGGTAATATTTCTTTGTTAGTTTGATGAATGGAGTCCCTTAACATTTCCCATTGATCATTTATACTCTGTATTTTAGCTATTGCATTGTACCTATTTTTCACAGTCACTCTGTATTGTTCTTGAATTTCTTTATCTACTTTCAGAACCTCTTTATTAAGTCTCAGGTTCTTAACCATTTTTCACCTCTCTTTAATCTTACTTTTATTTGTCCACATAGTGGTACATGATCACTATTACCATCAGCACCAGGCATTGTCTTCACATTAATTAATGCATTTCTAAATCTTTTATTAATAAGTATGTAGTCAATTTGGTTGCGTATTTTCATATCAGGGCTTTTCCATGTGTATAGTCGTCTTTTATGGTGTCTAAACCATGTGTTTCCAATTATCATATCATTAATTCTAGTTTCTCTCCTCGTTCATTTCTTGTTCCTAAACCGTAATTCCCCAATATATCCTCTATTTTTCCCTTTCCTACTTTTGCATTAAAATCTCCCAGTATTATTTTTATTTCTTGTGATCCAATTTGAGCTATTGCCATTTCTATTTCATCGTAAATGTGTTGTATTTCTTCTTCACTACTGCTTGTTGTTGGTGCATATACTTGTATAATATTTATATCTATTGGTTTGCCTTTGATTTTGACCATTATAACTCTATCTGAAATACACCAGTATCCATTCATAGATATGGCTGTTTTTTCATCAAATATTATTCCTACACCTTTTTCGTGTGTGTCCCCTCCAGAGTAAATTATTGTGTTTGTCGGTTATAATTTTGCCAGATCCCTTCCATCTCATCTCACTTATGCCTAGTATATTCATTTTCATCTTTTCCATTTCTCTTAAAACATTGTTTAACTTTCCTAGCTCATTTAATGTCCTAACATTCCATGTTCCTACTCTAAATTTATTTAGTTTAGTTATAGTTTTAGTTTTGCCATCAGTACCTGGATGACTGTCTGGTGTCACCTGTGGCTCATGACTGTCCCTACCGGACGAGGATGTCCTAAGACAGCCATTAACGTCGTTCACTATTTCTGAAATGTGTGTCGCCATGAAATCTTGGGAAGATAATGTGGTGGTTTCCCCTTGCCTTCCACATTCACATGGTGGTCTTTTAACTCTGCCTTTGACAGCCATTTCCGACTGTCAGGACAAGTGAGTGCCCTGCTCTGCTCAGCTGCAGAGTTGTCCACTTTTTCCAGTGGATACTCGGTCCCCAGAGCTACGTTAGCCACACCGTGGTGTGTTTCCATCCTCTACCACGTGGAGGTGCAGTTGGGATTTTCCCTTCATAAAGTTATGATCTATGACCAAAACTCTCCAGTACTTTTAATGTCTACACCAGCAAAATCGCAGCTATTGAGACACCAGGTGTGGGAGAATCTTGACATTTGCAGATGATGTGCTCGTGTACACACAGGGCAGTGACAGGGCCAGTTTGGCGAAAGACTTACAGGGGCAGTAAATGGGGTGGCAGGTTGGTGCAGGGACGCAGGGGCCGTTATACACTCAGACAAGGCATCAGTTGTGTGGTATTCGCTGGATAACTGGATTGTCAAGGCAGATGTCCTAGGTATTATGTTGAATGGATGTCCTCTTAGGCAAGAGAGTAAATTGAGGTACTTGGGTATCACCTTTGACAGGTGTTTGCCTTTTAAGGATCATGTGGAGGCTTCGGTGGTGAAGGCTGGTAGGGGACTTAATGCATTGAGGGCTATGGCAGCAACCGGGGTAGATCAGAGGATGCTGTACAGGCTCTTTCAGCAGTTAACAATTTCTGTCATTGAGTATGGTTTGGGGCTGCTGACAGTATCAAAGAGCCAGCTTGAAAGGTTGGAGCGCATACAGAATGCTGCCATGCGGTTAATCCTGGGGTGCACAAAGGACACACCAATTATATGCATGAGGCATATCCTGGTGTTACCAACAATGACGGATAGGCATAGGGTCCTTCAGGCCAAATGGTACATGAGAGTTGCTGCAGATAGGGATCACCCGCTGCATGCAGCCATGGATATAGATAAGGGTCATAGACTAAGACGAGGCAGGTCCTGGATGGCACAGGCGGAACTTTCTATAAGTCAGGTGTGTGCTCTAGAGACCATCAATCGTGAAAGAGAGTGGGTGGAAGTTCCGGAAGACATGACGGACTGGCACAATGTAATAATAACACTGGGCCGTGAGTGCAGAGAATGGGCAGTGGTGAGTTTGAAGTGCAACAGCTGATCCAAAGTAACACACATCAAGGTGACATAGGCATCTACACCGATGGGTCTGTGGTGAGAAACAGACGTAGTGGTTGAAGCTTTATTGCAAAGGCTAATGGACGAGTCTTGAAAAAGGAGAGTCTGGCATATGAGACTACGACCTCCAGCATGAGAATGGAGGTGGAGGCAGTAACAGCAGCATTCCATTGGCTAGAGAAGACTACTGTAACACATGTTGTATTCATTACAGATTCAAAGAGTATGCTTAGTAAAGTGGAGAAAGGAATGTTTCATGTGGAATGGCTCTCATCGCTTCAGAGGTCACAGATTGTGAGAATTGTATGGATATTTTGCCCTGGCCATGCGGAGGTGCAGGGGAATGAAAAGGCTGATAGGCTAGCAGGGAATGCACCTCTTGGTGGCAGATTGCCTATGGACAAAGGGGAGGTGGTCGTGTGCTTGTGAGACCAGGTGGAGAAGGAGGAGGAACAGATTGAGAACTCATATGTGGAAAGAATGAGATTGCGGGGGAACGGCAGGGGTTCTGGAAGAATCTCAAAATGGAGAGGGAAGACCAGGAGAACCTTTAATCAGATGGCAGTGGGAACAATTAGTTCGCTGGCTGTTGAATGAGGGGATGGAGCATGCATGGGAATGTCCTAAGTGCAGTGATGTGGGTTCTTAACTCAACTCAACTCAAAGTCAGCCTCTTCTGGTACCATCCACAACCACTATTTAGTACTGCCTGTTCTGTCAGCATTGTCTCTATTTCTATGTAGATGATGGTGTTTGTCAGTCATTTCACACATTTAGGCAATGGCCAGGGCTAATGTATGTGATACTAATACGATTGCACTCCAGTCCTTCACTGGGACTCCTATTATATGACTATGCCAAGCCTGTAACAAATTATAGACAGTAACAGTTTACTGTAAAAATTTACTTACAATTTCTGCCCCAGATGAACTGTGAGCATTTTTTATAATGTCACAAATCCATGCTGCATTTTTGTAGTTTGTTTGTCTTCCACGTGATAGTTTGGTTTAGTTTAGTCGATGGATCAACATCACGGCATACGGGTGTAACCCAAAAGTGCTCCGTTCTACTTCTAATTCAAGCCTGAGTCCGAAGTGACTCAGCTCAGTGCACGAACTTTGTAGTACCGGCGAGGATCCTAAAATACTTTGGGTAGATTTTTAGCTCAAAATTTTGCCCAGGCAGTGCCGTTAGGCTACTCTTTTTCGATTTCCAACTGCCAAGGGATTTTTTTCCGTGTGCAATAATACACGCGTGCGTCCGGTCTCACTACCCAGAGACCAGACATTTTGTTACTAGAAGTTCACGTGAAAAAATCCCGGCCCTCACCGGGGCTTGAAACTGGGACCTCCAGCACTCGAGGCGGACACCATACCTCGAGACCTTTCAGTCCCATATTTCCATGTGATATTCAAACAACAGGTTGTGATAAAATGTTATTCCAAAGTATTTCAGCCTGACCTTCTGCAAAACAGTCTGCTCTGTTATTGTGATGTCAGCTTTTACTACGGGGGTATTCAAGGAACACCATATGCATTGTCAGGATTAATTTTAGAACACATGTCCTTACACGATGGAGGGATCGCCTGCAATATCCTTTGAATGTCTCTGCATATTTTTTTTGTAGTGTTGAAATGCAATCTTTAAAAAAGATTGTCATCTCCAAATGTCAGAAATCATGCGGGTCCTGTGAGTTGAACTTTGGCTACTTTTAATGTGTAGATTAAATACTGCAGATAACAGTAAAGAGCACTGTGGCAAACCAGGACATATATATATATATATATATATATATATATATATATATATATATATATATATATATATATATATATATATATCTTCCCCTCTCTCCTAACCACCCCCACCATCAACTCTATAGCTCTCTCGGCTATAATATATATTAATGCCATCATATGTCACTTCCTTGGATTGCCAAAGTAACTAACAACGAAGGCCTTAAAGAGGCTTATGAAACTAGGACATTATATACAACAATAAGAAAGAGACAAACAGCTTTTTTTGGTCATGTGATGAGAGGCGCTGGAGAACATTGTGACAACTGGAAAGTTTGAGGGGAAGAGAGGCAGAGGCAGACCATGAGAAATGATGCTGGATGGATTGCGACAGTAGCATGGAAGAATATCAATGGCAGAGTTGATCCAGAAAACCAAAGACCGAGATCTTTGAAGAGTCATGAACGCCTACGCCAGCTGGCACGGCACTTGATGATGATGATGATATGTCAACTCACCTGCAGCACAGATGTTGGTGTAGTTATTAAGAAAAATACTGCAGATAACATGTTTCATTCTGCCAACTATTGACGTTCTGTCTTAACAAAATGTACTTATGAAAATTTTATAAAAATATTTCAAAATAATGTGTTCACAGCTGAAATTTTGGAAAACATAACATTTTCATTGTTTCCCTATTTATATTAGAGTATATAATAATCTATAAAGAAAATAATAGTTATTTAATGTATCGGTAATATGTCAATACAAGATCAAGATCAAATTAATTTGTTCAATGGTTGTTTTGTATAAAAAATACAGTGGACTCAGTATAGCGCACTGAGTAACTTTACACAAACTTCGGCTGGCACGCTGAGTGACTTTGCAACATTATTTTGGCACACCACTACAAAAACATTGCAGACCTCTTGACTATAACTTCCTAAAGTATCTGATAAGTTGCATTATTTTCCAGATGTAGCAGTAATTTTCTTGGTACCTTCTTTTCTAGTAGTTTTCAACTGATGTTTTGCAGAATAATAATTGTATAACTGCTTGTCTGTGTGGGATCTTTCCAGAGTTTAAGGAGGGTTTGCAGGTAGTTGTGTAGCACTTCACTATTCTGTACACTAATGTTAAACTCTCTGATCACATTTTGAATATCCTTTTCATTTTGTAGCTTCAAGTGATGATACTTCACTTCTTCAGGACCTGAAGCATTCTTCTTAGTTTGATTTAATGTGTGCATAACATCATATTGTTCTGTAGGATGTAGTAAACTATATCAAGCTATGAGTGCTGCCCTGTGTACAAATAGCAGATGCACAAACACAACAATGAAACAAGACTTACATGTGGAAAATAATTGTACACAATTGAGTTTCTGTCTGAGTTTCCACTATAAATTATTGTAGTATCATCTTCAGTTCGCACAGGATAGTATGTGTAACCATCGACACTTGTACTTATGATAAACGTAGACACCCATCTGTCATAGTTAGGGCTACCCTGGGTCTGTAGTCCTGAAAGATTTTGAGGTGTTCTGAAATCTAACTGAAGCCACTGGTGACTGTCAAAGATGCTGAGGAAAAGAAGTTACAGAACAATGCATGAGCATATTCAACATGAAATGCTGATATAAGATATTATGAATTTAAATTCATTTTGGCTGAAACAAATGAAGGGCTGTCACAATTTTACTAGGAATGTGTTTAAGTCAGTGATGAAAACATGCATTGTCTTTGTGCCACAGCAGGGCTCCTGTCTAATAATGTCAATGCGCTGCGCTTGATTTCCAGACATGGAATCTAAAGTTTTTATCAACATCAAAGACAATAGAATTTCTTTCCCAATAGTTATTATATACAGAGGTTGCTCATCTGAAGCTGAAATAAGATCTATGATCTCAATAACTTTAAAAAAAAAAAAAAGAATTCAAAGAGAAACAAACAATTCAAACATTTAGTAACATCAATATTAGGCAGTAGAAGGGAATAAACACTACACATATCTGATCTAACTCATAACTTTATAGAGCTCTGATGGGAGAAATAATAATAAAAAAACTGCATGAACTGCATGTTCGGAGCAATGGCGGCTGGCTGTGTCGCAGAATTGACCTGCTTTTGCGTCGAACGGTTTCAGTCGTCAGTCACTCCAAGCTAGGATACAGATTAAGATAAGTACCCTTAATATTATTGTCATGTAGTGTGTTTCATGTAGTTTTGTGTCGGTTTGTGTCTGTTCTGTGCTGACGAAGGCTTGGACCACAACGTCCAATTTGTTTCTTGTAATCATATTTTAGTAAAGTTCACAATCTACTTCTTGTTTTTTGGTGATTCATTCATTCCATGAAAGTTGAACTGTATGTTTTGTGGAGGACTTTTGTGTTGACATTCTGACGGCTGCATTACGCACAGGGAAATGCTTTTACTATCTGTCCGTGGTTGTTTGTGGCTTGAACTGCTTGTTCGGGAAAAATGGTGTAAGTAGCTTTGTCGCAAACGGACTGGTTTTGCCTTGTGCAGTAATGTGTGGCTGCTGGTTTTCTAGGGACTGTCGCTTCCATCGAAGATTAACTATTTTTCGTGGAGGACTTTTGTGTTGACATTCTGGCTGCGACATTATGCGCAGTGTACCTGTGCGGGCTGTTAGTTGTCGAGACTCCTGTCTTTTCCACTTTTCACATAGGGCAGTGAGGAGCATTTTATGTGATATTCACTGGCACAGGAACGGAGCATAATGGGGACGACCCGTTGCTGTGAAGTTGGAATCGCATCTAACTAACCAACTAACACTACAAAAAAAAAGAAAAAAAAGAAAATGAGTCAATTCTGAAAAACACTGGGGAAAGACTTAAAGACACTTGAACAACTAGTGAATAATATGCAAAAATGTAAGCTGTCTTGCCATGGTCATAATACGAGATATGATGATCTACTGATAAAAATACTGAATAACAA
This sequence comes from Cepaea hortensis, assembly GCA_963921405.1. NCBI lineage: Eukaryota > Metazoa > Mollusca > Gastropoda > Stylommatophora > Helicidae > Cepaea > Cepaea hortensis. Next base: position 106,974,417 of record OY992878.1, on the reverse strand, counting down.
ACTTCAAGTGGGGAAATAACAGGACATCCAAGACACAACTTCAGTAAACAGGCATCCAAAAGGACATTGTGATAGAAATGAAGTTGTGACAAACTTTGCTGAGAACAAGGACATGATTAGATGACTCCATGACCTGTCTGAGGACTGAATAACCTGCTGATGATAGTAGTGATACATAAAATGCATTTGTAATGTCTTGAACCACATTATATTTGCACCCATACATGTTTGTCAGTCAGTATTTACTATTTAGAAAATTGACACGTTGGTATAATGGTTAGGAAGTTGAAAAGAGTGCTGAAAATGGCATGAGAGAAGTTGGATAAGGGTTCGATGCCTAGGCTTGTCATTCACTATGGGATGGAAAGACTAGACATCTTTTCCTCCGGGCATTCAGACGTGAAAAATGTGATGGTGCTAACACTTCACATACCCACAGTATGTTCCTGCCAAGGATCTTGTTTTTGGTTTTTATTTAGCAGATTAACATCAAAGACTTGAGCTCAAAATAGAATATAATGTGTTAATATTTCACAGGTTATTATATATGTCTCTGCCTAACTCACACATTCAGCCCTACATGTTGGCAACACACATTAGTATTGATCAACACTATTGATTTCCTGCCTCTTCAAACCCACCTCTAATTTTTCCCAACTTTCATGCTTCCTATCTTAGAATAGCTGTGTTGTGTTGTGTTCCTATATAATTTTTGTCAGCTCTTAGATGAGTTTTTCATGTTTTCTTAATTCTGTTTCTCGATTTTAATCATGTGTCCCATGATGAAGACTTAGCTGAAAAGTTTGATATTATGTGTGTCCATTTGTCGAGCTCCCTAGTCATGTTAATTTATGTTAGCAACACGCTTGTCAAATTTTACATAAATGGCTTAATGGCAGATGAAATATATGATGATGAACACTTTCTCAGCTCTTATACATATCTGTGATTCTGAACATTTATGTAATAATGAGGAATATGTTGTTGCAAATAATCAGGAGTAACTTCCATTGAAAACTTAACTGCCAGATAATACATTGTAAAATAACATACACTGACTCGACATGTTGTGGCAGTGGGGCTCTACCCTACTGAAGGTTTAACCAGTGCTGTTTCTATAGAAAATGAGTAAGCCTCTGACAAACCATACAAACCTGACATAATGTACAAACAGGTTATTGGAACAGTACGTTTTTTCTGTAGCAGCAGTAGCAGTGTTTGCTTGCTAATACAAACCTCACATAATGTACAAAGAGGTTATTGGAACAGTACGTTTTTTTCTGTAGCAGCAGTAGCAGTGTTTGCTTGCTAATACAAACCTCACATAATGTACAAAGAGGTTATTGGAACAGTACGTTTTTTTCTGCAGCAGCAGTAGCAGTGTTTGCTTGCTAATACAAACCTGACATAATGTACAACGAGGTTATGGGAACAGTACGTTTTTTCTGTAGCAGCAGTAGCAGTGTTTGCTTGCTAATACAAACCTGACATAATGTACAAAGAGGTTATGGGAACAGTACGTTTTTTCTGTAGCAGTGTATGCTTGCTAATACAAACCTGACATAATGTACAAAGAGGTTATGGGAACAGTACGTTTTTTCTGTAGCAGTGTATGCTTGCTAATACAAACCTGACATAATGTACAAAGAGGTTATTGGAACAGTACGTTTTTTCTGTAGCAGCAATAGCAGTGTTTGCTTGCTAACTAATACACTGTTCTCAGATTGATTCCAATTAATGACAGGATTGATCTTTTTCTTATTAGTACAGACCTGGGGCTTCATTCAGTCTTATAAACTGGGTGCTGAGTTGGCAGGTGAGGAAGGCAGTTGTCACCGCTTCTTATTATGCAGTGACTTAATTCATAAATGTTAAAGACAAGAGGATTGACTTCATTGCACTTTGTTTTATCCCATATAACATCCACAGGTCTCCTCTTGTGATCTGAATGGCACTGTCTGAAAATGAACCAATGACCTCAAGAGTTCAAGGCAGGCAGTTTGACCACTTCACCAGGGAGACACACCGTCCCTACTTAATTTGTGTGAAGACATAATACTTTGAACACCCATTAACAGCATTTGCCCACAGGTGGGACTGTTTTATTTTGTTTACTGTTTTCAAAAAGTCTTTATCAACAATTCTTTTATGAGGAAACTAGCTTTAAATAGCAGCATACATTTTTATAATACCAAGAATAAAATTCTTTATAATTAATAAATTCAGATTTCTTACTAAGGAACCCAAGAGGAAAATTCATTATTCAGTCTGCCTTCTGAGGCTCTCGTCTGATAGTTAAAGTCACTTGATGAAGACAGTTGGTTATCTGGCAACAGGTTGGGCATGTCCACATTCAATGGTACATTGCAGATCTTTCCTAAAAGTGCAAGACATTAATACAAAGTTAAAGTATCTAAGTTCTATAAGTATTACTAGGTGTCATGCATGATACATTTCTTGAGACTACAGAAATATAGTATTACAGAAGACTGCAGAAAATACTTTGGACAGCCAAGATAAGCGTCCTAAATGTTCTGAAAAAGATTTAGACACAAAGACACCTAATGACAAATATTAGAAGGCGGCAGTCAACATTTGTGACCAAATTATGAGAAAAGAAAGCTTGCAACATATTGTCACAACTGGGAAAAGGAGTGGAGAAAGAAAGTGAGAGAATATTTTTGTCAGGCTTTCATCATGGCATGCAGGAATATCAGCACTTAAATATTTTGCCGAAGATCACAAGTCTAATTGCTTGCACCAGTTGGCAAGAAACATGATGATATTTTCAGTGACATAACAGAAAATGATTGATGATGTGGTTGGTATTCACAGAATATCTTTACAGCTGAAGAAAAATCCCTGACTTCAACAGCCAGCATAGAGTTCCAATACTAATGGTGCCCATTATAATCTGCATTCTCTCTTGCCCATGATAGTCCATCTGTTCTGCATTAATGACATTCTCCCAGAAGGCCTTCACCACATCTGCCTTATCATGCATCAAATCACCCCTTATTGATGCGACACCAGCCATTCTGTCCGCCTGTTCATTTCCAACCACACCCGAGTGTCCTGGAGAAAAGATCCAGCGAACACTCACAACCCATGACCTCTGAATCAAAGTAGGCCACTTTGCACAAAGCATGCCAGTTTTCACCTTTGCCAGCATGCTTATGCGAATCAGTTACAATCCATCCATCCATCATGAGCCATGCCAGTAAGCGTGGGCGGTCATGTTCTGCCATCTCACTCGATCACCAGAATCGTTGATCAGCTCTGTGTTTCTGTCTCGACCATGCCACAAGGCCAAGCCATCTAGGTACTTGTTTCTAGATCTTCCCCTTCATCTGTTCCGTTTCAATCTTAGCAGTTGTCACCAAGTTCTCCAATTCATTTCTTCTCATAACATGCCCAAAAAATTTTGACTGTCTACGTCTAATGACTCTAATCAGTTTACGATCGTCATTTGTTTCTTGAAGAACTTGTTCATTAGTCTTTCTGGTTGTCCATGGTATTCTTTGCATTTTCCTCAGAAACCACATTCCTACAGCCATCAGATGTTTTTCAGCCTGACTGCTCATTGTCCAAGCTTCACATCCATATAAAAGTACAGGTTCTATGTAGCATCTCAACACTCTTTTTCTCGTTTCAATTGACATCTTTTTATTGGTCAGTATGTTTTTCATCTTGCTAAAGGCTACTTTTGCCATGGCGATTCTTGTTCTAATTTCTTCAAGGCATCTCCCATCAGATGTTATTACTGTTCCGAGATAATTGTACCTATTCACTTGTTGAAGAATATTCCCATTTACTTGTATATTACATTGTGGTATTTTGTTCTTCCTAGTGACAACCATAATTTGTGTCTTTTTACAATTTAATTCTAACCCTAGTTGTTCACTGTGTGTAACAACTGCATCTACTAAATTTAACAAGTCCTGTTCATTGTCTGCAATCAAGACTGTATCATCTGCATATCTAATGTTATTGATGCATCGTCCACAGTTAAGTTGAGTCAAGAACCAACATCATTGCACTCAGGGCATTCCCACAAGCCCTCAGTCATCATCTTCAACAGCCAGCATAGAGTTCCAATACTAATGGTGCCCATTATAATCTGATTATATGTCTGTCTTACTTAACCCCTGAGTGACGACTGTAGACCATTTCCTCTGACCACCCCTTACTGCTGCTTGTTGATTCTTGTTCTAATCTTTACAAGCATCTTCATCAGACGTTATGGCTGCCCCAAAATAGATGTACCAATTCTCCTGTTTGAAAATGTTTCCATTTACATGGATGTTAAATTGTGGGATTTCTTTTTTCTTTGAGATTACCATATTTTCTGTCTTCTTAAAATTTAATTCTAACCTAAGTTCCCCACTTTGTACAATAACAGCATCCGCTGAACGCTACAAAATCTTGTTCATTGTCTGCAATCAATATTGTATCATCTACATATCTTCTATTATTGAAGTTATGTCCAAAAACAATTTCTTTCACATCTTTTAATTTCTCATAATACAAGATCACAAATTTTCAGGTCAATAAATAACAATGTCTGTCAAGAACTGACACATACAAAGGGAAGTCAATAAGTAAGCCACAAATGGCTGTACAAAAATAACTAAATATGATAACAGCTTGAAACCAGTTTATTTTTATACATACATTCTCCCATTATTTCTCAACATAATTTCCACCAACATTGGTGCACTTATCCCATCGTTTTATCGGTCCTCCCACACCAGCTGCATAGAACTGCGTGCTCTGTTTTCTAAACCACGATTTCATTTCACATTCAACTTCGGCGTCATTCACGTCCTTGAGATAATTTTTCTACCCAGCTATGCATCGATTTACAGGACAAATATTTGTCAGCATAAACAGGATGCATTTCCTTATGAATGTCCTTTGCAGGCAGTCCTTTTACCCACACAAAAATGCACAACAGCACGTTGCTCTTTGGTTGTACACTCCGTAAGTATAGTCGCCGTCTGTTTATGCACTGTGCATGTGCATGAGACACCTAGCGCCACCTGATGAATTGGAATATAAAGATTAATGTTGCTGTCACCTAATGACACCTGTAGAAAACACCAACTATATTTACCTGCCATCCCACAGAACTGTGTGACTTACTTATTGACTCGCCCTCGTATCGACTAGTCAAAATAAAGGCAGTTATAAGAAGATGTAACAGGCTATGACTTAAAAATAAATAATAAAAAAAATGTTTCCTGCTATGGGTCTGTGATGTGATAGTGCCATCACATTTTTAGGCCGAGAACAAGGAGGAATAGGTGGCCAATCTTCCCCTCATTTTAGCAAGTGACAAGCCCAGGGATGAAACCTGCATCCATCCGAGCCTGCTCATGACATTACCAATGCAGTTAGCTATCAACTTCATTAGCGCACCCACCAAATCAAATCATATGTAATTATTTATAGTACTTCCATTATAATTGTCATTAATAAAACTAACAGCTTTGGCGATTCATGTCTGTCTAAATGCTATGAAGCCAGTGATTCTATGTGAAAGATACATACTGAAATAGACTAGGAACAAAGCTTACCAGGAGGTACAGTAAATGGAGTCGGAGGTGCTAATGTAGATGTTTCATCAGTGTGTCCTGAAGTGGGAGACTCATGCTGGACTGGAGTTGATGATCCTTAATGTATACATATACATATATAAAATATCAATTTGTCATTAGAATAGTAGTGCACTTCTGTAGCCAAATTTTGATATGCAGGTCTATGGCAAAACAGACTGAAAATTATAAATATACACTAGATTATAGAACATAAATGTTTAATGCATTCTTTCAATCTTTCCTTTTTTATTTTGAGCAGGCGTCACCAACCTTTTTGTAATGGTGGGTCAAAATAATATTGCACACTCACTTAATCAATCAGTGATTATATCACACATTCTTACATCTATTGATTACTAACTTTCGTTTTAAATGGTTGTGAAAACAGAAATAACTTTAAAAGAATTATATGCCTCAACTTAATTTAAATTCCAATTTTTTCTGAGATCGTGTATTGTATTTCAATTCACTCGGCTCTGCCAGTTCTACATACCAACCCATAAGTTGCCGACACCTGCCTAGATTATAGTTAGTTACATATCCTTTACAGGACATGACAGTCAACCCCAGCATTTTGGGGTGTTATTTTTTAATTTCTTGCTCTTCAAAGACTAAAACAACTGAATAAATTATTGAGTAGGGCAAATAGAACTACAAAAATTTGATTTTTAAAAGCGTGCATCTTTCCCATAGCAATATATGCCTGTGAGACCTGGACACTTACTAAACAAGCTGAACGACTCATAAAGGCCTTCGAATATAAATGTTATATACAGGTTCAAAGAATATTTTAGATAAAGAAAAGAACAAATGCATCCATACTTCAAGAGCTGAATAATGAAGAAGGTTGGCTATTAAACACGATAAAACAAAGAAAATTGAAATATATGGTCACTTGAAATGTCATGAAAGTTTCTCTTAAATTAATTTCCAAAAAATAATAATACTATGATTTTTACATATTCATTATATATCATACAGGGTAGGTGTTTATGTTTGTCCACAGAGTTGAGCCTCTGGTGTTCTGAATCAGTTCTAACGATGCTATTCCAATATGTTCCCATCTTAAACCAACCAACATCAATTATCTTGGTCTGCCTCCAACTCCGCAACTGCTGATCTTTCCAATTGTCACAATGTTTTCTTATCTCTCTCTTATTATATGACCACAGAACATTGTTTGTCTCTTTCTTATAGCTGTGTAGATTAGACAACACACAGAATTAATAGACTTTTATCTTAAACTTGCATCTACCTGGCACCCACAGTGAGGGCACAGAGAAGTTCCCCCCCCCCCCACCCTCTCATACTGACCACTGCAGCTGCAACTTTTCCTTGTGTTCAAAACAATGTTTTCCCCTGATGAATTTGAATAACGAAGACACAAACAATAGATTGCACGATTTATTGCCTGGCATATTTCGCTGCATCTCGTCAGGTACATACTGCAGAAATCATACAACTTACGTGAATTAATTAGATAAATCCTTCAAACTGAAATATACACATGTTCGCACAGTAATGTCGATTGTCTACCACGGTAATTTTAAACTGACTAACATGTCTTTACCGGTGAGGGAATATTCCCATCTTTAGGCATTTCTCGAGAAATCTCAATCGACACTCCTGTACCACTCCTGTGTATTTTACACTTCAGCTTGAGTAATCCATCCAATCGCTTCATAGTTGGTAATGGGAGGCGACATTTCAAAAATTCTAAACAATGTTTTCCCGTGATGAATTTTCCTTGTGTGTTTTATTTAACATCCCATACTATAATAATGAAGTGAAAATACAATATGGAACTCGGAGAAAGCAGCCAGGCATGCTTCTTAATGCCAACAGCATAGACAAAACACCTTCGTCAGCATGTTAGATCAAATGATAAAAGATCAGATAGTAAACAACTCATGTCCACAATGGTTTATTTGTTTATCATTTTGCAAACAGTGTAGAAAATGAGCTCACCTAAACACTTGCACTTGTACCGTATCTTGTAATCCAAGCAGGTCTTAAATCTGGAATTTATGCAAGAAAGTCCATTGTGCAAGTCACATGTGACAGCTTCCCCAGTTGCTGAGTAATGGTTACCATCTTTAGTATAGCATTGTATTTCTGAAATCTATTAAATGTTCAGAAGAAATCAAGCTGTATTACCTCCTTGACAAAGAACGTAGCTTAGAAGACCTAAATATGCCCATGTACATGGAAATATCTTTTAATGGTAAGATTACAATAATTAATAAGTTTCTCTTTCCCCAGCCCCTCTTTCCAATCACCCACCCACCCCTCCATCCATGCCAGGCAACCAGGCAGGCAGACACATTATATATATATAAATATATATACTATCTTGCACATTTCTTTCTTTTCCTCTCTCTCTCTCTCTCTCTCTCTCTCTCTCTCTCTCTCTCTCTCTCTCTCTCTCTCTCTCTCTCTCTATGAAAATAAACAAAATACATATGCATGCACACACATGCTTGCGTACACACACACATGCATATACATATATAAACCACTTTTCTCAAACACGAACATAATGTCTCATCCACAGCTTTACAATAAGGTTTATTCTTTACTGCATACTTTGAAGAATGCCAGCAATGAAGATGTCTAATAATGTTCAATTATATCTTGAAATATCAGATGTGTTTCTATTCAGTTTGTATTTTAACATAAAGAATCATCAAAAAATAACTCCACAAACCTGACCACCAACACAAGCTTTGCTAAGCTCTTCAGGAGTCATCTGTTCCTGATCTCCACTGCCTTCATCGGGGGTATCTCTATTTATCCATGGCAGCCAAAAATCAGTGCTACAGTGACCGCTTGGTTCGGTTGGTGCTGATGGTGTCAACTGTGGTGAGGTTGTCAATGAACACACATCACAAAGAACACGAATCTCATAATCTTCACAAATGTGTCCAGGGCTGGCAGAACATTTAAACATTGCATCTTGCATTGAACATGTAATTAGTGGATCTGTTGGATCCCACATCACTTTTGACTGCCGGGCTCGACATTCAATCCTGTAAAGAAGAATAAGAAATTCATTCAGGCTGTTGGTTGGCACTCATATAAAACATGAGAAGGAAATACGATTCTGAGATAATTGGATAATAGAACTAGCTAAAACCAGAGTCACACCAGAATTCAAGCCCATCAACTCCAAATCATAACATCAGGTTCCTAAGTGACTAACTGTAATGAACTAGTTAACAAACAGTACACATTTGACTATGTTTTCTTTTTAAAGATGACTTCATTGCACCAGGTTTTTATCCCATATGGCTCAGTCTCTTTCTTCAGTGACTGCCGAAAGAGTCACACAAAGCACGAACTACGTAGCTCCAGTGACGCTCTCAGGCTCTCAGAAAAATACACTTGTGAACCGAAGGATGGAATCAAACCCACAACCTTCAGAACCTTAGTGAGACAGCTTGACCACTTCACCACGGAGTATTGTATTTATGCATAAACAGCACTTCTACTGAGTCACATAATATACCAGATTTGATAATGCAGCTAACTGAAAAAAAAAATGAATGATATTTTTACATTATTTATTTCACAGTATTTTGATTCGTCTAAACTGTTCCCTTATTTTAATACCTCCCTTCCTAAACCCAACCCTCACTCTTGTGTACACTGTCTCAACATTCTCTACTGATGTCATGATCAACACACACTGGCAAGATCAGTTTGAGTTGAGTCAAGACCTGACATCCCTGCACTCTGGGCATTCCCATACATGCTCCATGCTCATCTTCAACAACCAGCTCCAATACTAATGGTACCAGCCGCAGTCTGATTATATGTCCGTATTGCCTTTCCTCAGAGTTCTGAGTGTTGGCCAGATCCTCTTGTTACTCCCTATCAATCCATTCCCTCCATGGCATGATAATTAAGATTAGGAGAAGGGTGAAGACAGTCATACTTCATACAGAGTGGCCTGCTTCAATTACAAAATACAGATAGGGAGCATCTGTTGGATCTGTTCCCCAGGACATGTTGGTGCATTGCAAAATAAGCAGTTGGACAGATTGGCTGGATCTGCACCACATCAGGGCCCATTGGAAACGAGTATAGTGTGGAAGATCAGCTTATAAGTGGATATAAAGTCTACTTTAAATTTCTTTGTTAATTTCACTGATATGGTTATATATTTACACTGCAAAATGAGACATGATAAACATTTCTGAGGCAGTTTTAGCTTAGTGTTGAATTCTTTCCAAACCTAAAGAGAAACTAAGTGTGTTACATTCTAACGGAGTTCATGCTTTGTGTGAAGCTTTCGGCAGTTCGCTGCGGACAGAGACTGAGCCATATGGGATAAAACCCCGGTGCAATGAAGTCGACTTTTAAAAAAAATACAAACGTAGTCAAATGTTTACTGTTTGTTAACTACTTCATTACAGTTAGTCAAATCTAAACAGAAAGTAAGTGTGTTACATTATAACACCATTTTTTAAATAATCTACTAAAGGGAATCTTACTATGCCAACACACTTGCCAGTTTGTTATATTTAAGTGTTAAATTCCTTGTGGTAAATTCTAGTCTGGCATAACCCAGTTTGATATATTCATTTATGGAATATACAATTGTAGCCTGTTCCATTGTTGTAAGTTTTGGCATATTCCAGAAGTCATGTTTACCCATGAGAACATTAAGGGGGAAGCCATGGTGGAGAGGCTGCTGTGTCTGCCTCAGGTTCAACAGGTACTGGGTTTTATACCATCATAAGGTTGAGAGTTTTATACCATCATAAGGTTGAGAGTTTTATACCATCATAAGGTTGAGATTTTTATATCAGCATGGGGTTTCTTCTTCTTCTTTCATTTGCTTGAAATATGCCTATAGCTGCAGTGTTGTCTCTTGTATGAATTTAACTGTCTTTTTAAGTTCACTCAGCGGTCCATAGAGTTTATCTTTCACTGTTGTCTCTCTAGGCCAGAAGGTTTGCCTAGATATGTTGTATTTTGGGCAGTCTTGGAGTATGTGCTCTGCTGTCTGCAACGCCAATCCTCATGTGCACATGGCTGTTTCACCAATCTTGAATTTTGTATACATTTGGTTGCGTAATCTATTGTGTCCTGTTCTGAGGCACAGAATGATGACTTGTTCTGGTCTGTCCATAATGCGGTAGGCATCCTGAGCAGGTTTTTGTGGCTTTCTGACTGATTTGATCATTCTTTTATTTTGGTGATATGTAATGGGCAATGATGTAAAGACCAGAGGGAAGCAGGGGAAGAGGCCGACCACGTAAAAGATGGACGCAGGGAATAACAGAGTCCATAGGAATATCGATACATGAAGCTCATCAGCGGGCACTCTCCCATTGTTTATACTTCACCTCAGCACCGCAAGGTACAAGAGACACATGATGAGATGAGATGAGTAACAGGCACATCAGGCATTTATTCTTTTGCTCCTTCCTTAGCCAATCAATCAGTTCTTTCATTTCCAGGTATTCCACAGTGGGATGGTATCCACTATATGGTGACCTTATGCTGACTGCTAAGTTTAGAAAGTAGTGTCCTTAGTACTGGCAATTTCCCACACAGGAGCGCCACGCGTACTGATTTTGCATATGTCAATAGCACCACAGGTTGTGTACCATGGCTGGTATTTAGTAATTTCTCTGTTGCTATTTTGATTGCTTAATTTCAGCATCATAGTTATGGCAGTACTTTCCTGTTGGAACTCTGGCCGTGTCCCTAGTATTATTTGGGTATTCTATGTACACTCCCCCTCCTCCATTTTGAATAGCATTTTGTGCTGACCAATATGTGTAGACTCAGACCAGAGGTCATGTGGGTATTCTTCATCAAGGAAGCTGAGAGTGGCTGTTCTGCGCTGTACACTGTTCTGTTCTTCCTTGTCAAATATTCCTCTCACTTTTGTCTGGATTTGTAGTGACAGTCTATGTTAATCTTCCCATGGAGTTTGCTCTGGAATATTTTTCAGGGGGATACCAACTGTGGGCAGATCGGTGGTTTCTCTGCAGAATTGTTTGGCCTGGTAGATAAAACTGTTTCTTTTCAACCACCCCATAGCTAAGATTTCAAATCTGTTCTTCATAGGGTGGCCTGGCAAGCTGAGGAACTTTTCTGCTTGTATTAGCGTTTTCATATCTCTGAGCTCACTCAGTGCTTGTGTCCTCCCCATCTTCTCCATCTCCACTATAGGGGTTGATCTCATCCCTCCTGTGGTGACTCTTAGTGCTTGATTTTGCACCTGGTCCAGCTCTTGTAGTGTCGTTTTTGATGCTGTAACGCAGTTGACCCGTATTCCAGTTCTGGTCGCAAGCTCGGTTGATAAACTTTGCTAAGTATTTTCCCACTGGCTCCCCATGTGGTTGCACTTAGTTTTCTCAGGATGGCTATTTTCCTTCTGGCTTTTGCTACTGCTTTGTTGATGTGCTTTCTCCATGTCAGCCTGCTATCAAATGTTACTCCAAGGTATGTTGGTTCTTTATCTTCTCTAAGGGGTATTCCATTTATCTGGATGATCCCTGCCTTTTGTTATGGAGAGAGGGTAAATAGCGTGATGCTGCACTTGTCAGTGTTTATGCTGACACACCATCTATTTGCCCATGCAACAAATGCATCTACAGCTCTTTGTAGCCATCTGGTGGCCACTGATGCATGTTCAATTGTACTCCATAGAATCAGGTCATCAGCGTACATTGCTGCTTTAATTCCATGCAATAGATTAGCAACAAGATCATTGATGAAGATTAGAAAAAGTGTGGGGGACAAGACTCTGCCCTGGGAAACACCATGACGCAGTAGTACTTTCTTGCTCTTGAGACCGTCTATCTGTACTCAGGCTCTTCTGTTGTGCAAGTATGCTTTCACCCATTTGAACATTCTTCCATTAACTTTATAGTTTCTCAATTTCTTCATCAGACCTTCTTTCTAGACTTTGTCAAAGGCTTTCTTCAGATCTATCCATGCAGCAAGCACCAGCTTCTTCTCTTGGAATGCATCCTCAATTTCTTGAGAGAGGTGGGTTGTCTGATCTTTCTTAGAGCAGCACTGCCTAAAGCCAGCCTGCTGTGGCACAAGGATGTTTTTACTTTCAATGTACCACTGCAGTCTGTGATTGATGATGCGCTCAATTGTTTTGCAGAAACAGCTGGTGAGGCTTAATGATCTGTAGCTGGAGGCAATGGAACTATCTTTCCCTGATTTTAGGAAGGGTATCATGATTGCTTCTCTCCAGGCTTGTGGAACACTGCCTAAGGTCCAGCTGTTATTGAAGATCTGCAACAGCTTTGCTTTGGCCTCTGTTCCTAGGTTCTTGATCATTTCATTGGAGATCAATCACCTGGTGACTTTCTCATTTTCAATTTTGATATGGCTAGCTAAAGTTCACTGATTGTGATAGGTGCCTCCAGAACCTCATGTACTGTTTCATTTTGTCCTGTATGCTGCCATGTCTCTCGAATCTCTTGTTTCTTTCGGCTAATTTTAATACTGTTATCTTGTGTGAATGAGTCCGCAAAATGGTCGGTTGCTTGCTTTCCTGTTAAGATGTTTCCGTCTTTATGTAGTGCAATTTTTTAGTTTCTCCCTGTGCCCTCATTTTTAAGTTGTTTTATTAGCTTCCACAACTTCCTTGTGTCTCTTTCAAAGTTCAGTGACTCTGTTTTCTCCTGCCAGCTTTTCCACCTAGTCTGCAGCTTGGCCCTTTGAAATTTGGCTTTTGCAAGCTGGTATTTATTGTGGTGCTCTTGGCTTAGTTTGGCCTCTGCTTGCTTTCTACACACTTCCACATCATTATGCAACTGTTCTAGTTCACTACTCCAGTAGGGTTTATATTGCTTACGGGCTCCTCTTGGTACTGTTTATCGTGCTGCCTGTAGTATGCATTTCCCAACTCTTCACCTACTTTATTTATGTCTTTCTAAGTATTCAGCTTTCTAACCAGTATGCTGGTGTGATGCTTATACATTGCCCAGTCTGCTTTCTTGTAGTTTCACCTTAAGAGAGTGCTGCTTTCACTTACAAGCTCATTTTCTACAGTTAGAAAGACTGGCCGGTGGTCACTGCCACCAAGTTGTTTCCCAACATTTCGTGTAATGTTCCAGGTCTGGTGAATAAAACGCCAGGTCAGGTGTAGTTGTAGTGTGCCATGATCTCGAGTAGAAAGTATGTGGGTCAAATGGCTTGTTAACCAAGATGAATCTATTCTCATCCTGCCAGTCTTCTAGTCTGTCTCCTCTCGGGACCATGTGATCATAGCCCCAACTCTGCGAGTGGCTGTTGAAGTCGCCATACACAATCATTTTTCCTTTTAATGTCCAGTGACTGGTGGTGATCACTTGGACAGTAGTAAGTGATCAGATGAAGGTCTATATTGCTTGTCTTAAGTTTAGCGTGGGGTTGAGATTAAAATTTTTATATCAGCATAAGGTTGAGATTATTATATCAGCATAAAGTTGAGATTTTTGTCCAGGGACTATTGGTATCTAATGATGTCACACATATCCCTGATCCCTTGCGTAGTGAGAGCTGACACATAGCCTTCTCAGACAGAGATAAATATCAAGAGGTGCCTGTGCCAATTGTGCACATTAAAAACCTCACGGTCACTGGAAATTGCAAAGAGTAGGTTGTAGAACGCTGCTCCTGCAAAATTGTTAGAAAAGAAAATTTACCCACAGGTAGAAAATATTACCTTGGATGGAATCAGCCTATAGGAAGCAACCACATGCATGCTAGAGTCAAACACCCTGATGTTCAGGTACATAAATAGGTTTGAATTACTCACCATGAAAGGGGAACAGGGAAGCAAACAAAATGTTTACTCATTACAGTACAAAAATAATTAGGTAATCATTTGTCAAGCCTAACTGTGCTTGTGCAACTGTAATGTAATATTTAACACTTTAATTTGCTTCTCCATGCATATTTACCAAGATACTTTACTAACTATACACCTACTTCCTCCACCTTCTTCTCCTCCCCCTTCTGCTCCTCCATTTAATTCTCCTTCTCTTTCTTCCCCTCCTTCTCCTTCTTCCTCCTCATACATGACATGGTGAACATGACTCTCAAATCCTCTTTGTCATCTAATATGTTGATGAAGTTGGTGTTGCTTATACTATTATTTGTTGCCCAGCATTTATTTCTTCTGTCCATGATATTTTCAACATTCTTCTAAAAACACCACATGTGCACTATCTACAGTTCCTTTCCTATTGTCCAACACTTACATCCACACAAAAGAACAGACAACCACAACTGTTCAGTAAGTGGCTTTTTATGCTTGTGCTGATATTTATATTTTTCATGATGATGTTAATTTTTGTAAAAAAAAATCTGTGGATGTGGTGATTCTTTTCTTTACGATTGTGTCCTATCTTCAGTCAGATGTCACTGTGCAACCTAGATATTGAAAACAACTGACCAATTTGATTTCTCATTGGCACCTTTCCATCTTGACAGACGATAGTTTGGTACATTGTGCTTCAAAAAGGCATTATAACTACATCCCATGGCGGTGGCGAATGTAACTTGTTGATTTTCAGTGGGGTTGTCTTTCTTGTTCAAGTTTTCTTCTTTTTCTTTAGACGTAACATATCCCCTTTTTACATCTTTCGTTATCTGTTTTAGTCTACAATTCTTGACTACATTTTACGTAGGCCTTGTAGTCTGACAGTTTGTGTATTATTTTTAAAGATAGATTATTTATGTATGATGCATAGTTTGGATTACTGTCACACATCTCAAGTACTCTGTGTTGTTGTTTGCAGTAGTTGCAATCTATCATCATACCTTTCTTTGATGTGTTGTATGTTCTTTGCTGGCTTGGTTTATACTGGTATGGTCGCCTAACTCTGTTATGGTCTTTGTACTGGTGGTATCTATTTGATGGATTGCTACTCTTTTGATTTGACAATCTAGCTGAAGCTCCTATTATTATTTCAAATTGGGTCCCTTCTGTACATATTTCTTTATGTGCGTTGTCGTTTGTTTGTGCTAATGGTAACCTCATTTTTTCTTTCTCTAAATTCAACTTGTCTATTTCAAACTGTAGTCTTTTTGTTTCAAGATCTAGATGATGATGAAATAACCACAAAAGTAGCCCTCCAACCTCTCACTAATGATGAGGGTGAGTAAACATAGTAATGAAAGGGTGCCTGTTGACTCTGAACATCAGTCAGATGTCAATGTGCAACCTAGATGTTGAAAACAACTGACCTGTTTGATTTCTCATTGGCACCTTTCCGTCTTGACAGACGATAGTTTGGTACATTGTGCTTCAAAAAGGCATTATAACTACAACAAATGGCGGTGGCGAATGTAACTGATAAGGCGAATTTGTGCTATAAATGTTCATCCACAGTGGATGCATGTGAACACATGGTCATTTCCACCTTCATGCACCATCTTACATCTCACATGCTTGGTGTGTGACTTATCTGCAATCATTTTCTCCTTTGTTTTTATTCCATTTCTGATAGTTGTCCTCCATGCAACATGTTCAGCGGCGAATTGCTCTCAATGTGCATTATCAATACATGTATCAATCATGTCCCACTTACACACACATCTTTGTATTGTAGTAAAGGCCAACCCTGAGATCTCCTACCCATCTGTAATTCACCCAAAAAAAAATGTCCTTTGGTATTCTACCATCATCCATCCTCCTAACATGTCCTATCCATCTAAGTCTACGAAGACTGAGCATGGAATACACCGTCACACAACCCGATCTTTCCAATACTTCAGTATTTGTGATTTTCTCTTGCCACTTCATACCAAGTATTCTTTGCAGACACCGCATATGGAAACTGTTTAAACGTTTCTCTTGGTGTGAGTATGTTGACCAGGTTTCACTGCCAAAAAGAAGAGTACTAAGGACACAGGCTTAGTAGACAAGGACTTTTGTTTTGGCAGTAAGCTTCCCGTTCTCCCAGAATCATTTTGCTAAAATATTCATTGTTGTTGCTGCCTTACCAATCCTGATGTTGATTTCCTGATCCAAGGATAATTTGCTATTTATCTCTGATCCTAGATATGTCAAATGGTCTACTATCTCCAATTCGGCATCATCAATAAAGATTGATGGCACCCCATGTGCACCTTGTGACATAATCTGTGTCTTCTTTTTGCTAATTGTTAAACCAAATTCAGAACAAGTATTTGAGAATGCAGATAGTAGATGTTGTAATTCTTCCTCAGAGTGGGTCGTAATTGCAGCAGCATCTGCAAAAAGCAACTCTCTGATTAGTACCCTTCTAACTTTGGTCTTGACCTTCAATCTCTGAGCATTTTAGAGGCCGCCATCTGAGCGTTAGTGAATGTATATACCACCATCCTGATCACGAAAGACATGGTTCAGTAGAAGTGAAAAGTATATTCCAAAGAGGGTGGGGGTTAGTACACAACCTCTCTTAACTCCACTCTTGATTTCAAACTCTTCTGAAGTTGCACCATCAAACTTAATTATAAGTATACCCTTCATGCCTGTGTGGAACGATTCCACAATGGACAGAAGAGTTGGTGGGCAGCCAATCTTCTTTGTTTCTTTATTTTGTAGTTTGATTTCTACACCTTTCCTATACATAGAGCAAATTAACACACTCAGTCTGCCACAATAAGCATATACTGACCCTGCTACAAATTCTTGAGAACATGCATCTGTTGCAAGCGGATAAAACATCTCCAGTTCTCCAGAAACTTTATCTGGAATATTCTTACTGATCCATGGAGACCAGTACAGACACCCATGTGCTGAAAGACAAGTAAGTGATTTATGAGTAAATAGTAAAGCTTTTTAATGTGACGTTAAGGAAATTTGATACAATGGTACTAGACCCATTTCTCTGTGACTGATCAGCAAAAGTAATTTGAAGGTAATTTGATGACAACAATGCCTGCTGCCTTGTTATTTCCCAAGCAAAATCTCTGTTAGCCATTTTATGAGGCTGTGTTGATCCTGGAATTGAAAAACATCCCACCAATACTTGGAACTGAATTCCAGACCCTGTGTTTGTAGACAAGCACACTAATCACAATATTTCCAAACCTAAATCTGCTATATATTACTAAGTAATAGGTTCATTAGTCTCACCACATTGCTGACATCATATATAAGAATATTTTTGAAGTTAACAAAATTCTTGAACAAAGTAACATAACAAAATGACCTAAGTGAAAAAGAGTACAACAGGAATAAAAAATACATCTGAGAACAAACAAGTGAACAGAAAAACTTGCAGTTGACACACTAGATTTGAAACCATGACTCCAAATGATGCCAATGTCTATTGAGAGCAACAAGTTTGTTATAAAACTTTATCTGCAAGACCTCTCAAAACCATTAGCTAGGTCTTTCACATACCTGAACCAATAAGAAAGGATTTGGACTCAGTTTTTCTGACTATATTCAACACATATACTAAAATAAATGTGATAATATATAGCAAACTGAAGGTCACTACAGATGCAGGATAGATATAATTAGTTGCCTTCGAAGAAACAACACATTTATTTTGGCATCCAAAACAAAATGCAACTGCTATCATCTTTGAAAGTGTATCACTTATTGCAGCTTCCACCCTGTCTGTTAAGATCTAAACAACCACCCACAAGAAACCAAAACATAAACATAGCTTATTGTCTTGCTGCTGTGGAGATGGTTAGCAATTATAGTCATTCTAAAATGTATGCTTCCAGTTTGTATTAATTGTGAAAAATATAAAGAAATATGGCAATGAAATTATTTATTTTCATAGCAATAATTGGTTAGACAGTGGTTAAACTCACATTTTTTGAGTGCACGTTGTTGTTTTACAAATGGAGAAATGTTTGACATTAGCTATAGACAAAATATTTGGTGAGGGGAAAAAATCCCACATATAAAGACTGCCAGCCTGTTATCATGGTTCAACTACAAAATTAATTAATAACAAAGCTGTGGAAAGATCACCAAATTAGTTCGCTCTACTCACTTGTTGATTCTGTGCTTCCTGGTGGAGTTGACATAACCTGTGCTGTTGGAGTAGGTACTGGAGGAGGTTCACAGCCATACAGATTGAATCTTAATCCAATGAAGTTATGGAACACAACTGGTCTAATCTGGACGTAGCGAGCCACAACAGATGTAAAAAAGTTGGTAACAGGTGTGTACTGGTCTGAATTCCCATTAAATACAAAGGGCTTTTTTGAACTGTCAAGAACAGGGTGAAAGTTGACTCCATCTGTGCTGTAGTAGACAATGTACTTCTGAACCCATGCTTCCTCATCTGCAAGACCTTGTGTTACAACTCCAGAAATTGTGTAGGGAGCAAGAAAATCTACCTGAATGTACTGGTTTTTATCAGACACACTGTGTGGAGCAGAACAGAGTTTTCATTTACAAAATTTTAAACATTTATTAATAAAAAGAATACAGCAATGCATATTAAATAATAGAGATAATTAGCATTCACTGATACATATTACTACTAAATGACATATTACTTACAGCATCCTTACACTTCCATAGCCACTCAGTTTCCTTCAGAAGAGAATCACTCTTTATTTTTACTACCAAAGCCTTCTGGCACACTGAATACTCCTTTTAAAATATCCACAAATATTTTTGGTCCCCTGCATAGTTATATTGTCTAACTTCTATCTCTTTGAAGTTATATTCTTGAAGTCTGGTCAGGGCTGCAGATTCACAGTCGTGATGACTGCTTTGGTAATAGCTCATTACTTAAAGTAACTCACATCCGATTCTAGAGGAGCTGACATAATAACACTATGAAACAGAATAAGTTAAACTAACAACTGTGGTAGAGAAAAGACGCATATTTTAGCAGAGAAAGTGACAAGCAGATGAGGACCAAATAAACACAATAATATCACACTGAAAATGCATGAAATCTAAATCACATTACCCCGGAGACCATCCACCAGACACATTTATTAACACTGAAAAAGACAGATGGACTAATGATCAGATAAACAAACCAGAAAATACATAAAATCTAGTCTCTGTATAGATCTCTGTATAAAATCTAGTCTCTGTGTAGGGAGTCTCTGTGGCAAAGTGGTCAAGCCGTTTGACTCGTGCTCCGAAGGCTGTGGGTTCGATTTCGGGCCGCACCCTTCGGTTTACGAGTTAAATGTATCGGAGACTCCTGCGGGTCATCGCTAAAAGCTACGGAGTTCGTGCTTTGTGCGACGCTTTCCGTGCTACGGAAAGAGACCGAGCCATATGTGATAATACCCGGTGCAATGAAGTCGACCCTGTCGACTTTTAAGCGACTTTAAGCGACATAAAATCTAAATCACATTACCTCCGAGACCAAACACCAGACAATATGTTAACACAGAAAGAGAAAATCAGATTGATGATCAGACAGATAAAATCCCATCATATTGGAAATACATGCAATCTAAATCATAATACCTGGGAGACCAACCACCAGCCAACACTCCATCTTTATCAGTGTAAATGCGGCCTCTAGAAGGATTGTGGTGTGGATCAAGAGAACTTGAGGCAGTAAGTTGCCCATCAGTGATCACAGTTGGATTACTTAAGCCCATGGGAATATCACAACCTGGAACATTGTTTACATATATAAACGATTTTGTTAAAGTAATAGGAAAGAAAATCCATTTTCATTATGTATGTGTCATTCTGGATTAAGCAGGCAATCATATTTCTTCTACAATTTGTTTTTGGTGTTCTTCATAAGTTCAATCATTAATTGTCTTTTGTGCTATTATGTCAACCCATCCAGCATTGTCACTAATATCAGTTTTCCCAATTGTCACAATGTTCTCCAAATCCTCTTATATAATAATGTGCCCAAATATTAATTATAATTCTCTAATGTTACATTGAATCTAAACTAAAACTCCTAACATCATATATTACCAGCCCTCAAAGTGCACAGTTACATGCTAATTAGTACAGAGTATATTTAGAAGATTATTGTATGCCTTGCCTTTTCTCACAATCTAATTAGTTATTGAGGCACCACCTCTCACAGCATGCTTTATGATATACTAGCTGACTCGCCCCGGCTTTTCCCAGCCCCTGGCGGGAATCTATCTATCTATCTATCTATCTATCTATCTATCTATCTATCTATCTGTCTGTCTGTCTGCTTGTCTGTCTGTCTGTCTGTCTGTCTGTCTGTCTGTCTGTCTGTCTGTCTGTCTGTCTGTCTGTCTGTCTGTCTGACCCGGCCCAGCTTCACCCAGTCCCTGGTGGGGAGCATCTCATTTAATTCATATAAGTAGTCATATAAGCTCCCGTTCCCGACTATCTGTCTGTCTGTCTGTCTGTGTATCTGTCTGTCTGTCTGTCTGTCTGACCCGGCCCGGCTTCGCCCAGTCTCTGGTGGGGAGCATCTAATTTAATTCATATAAGTAGTCATATAAGCTCCCGTTCTCGACTATCTGTTTGTCTGTCTGTCTGTCTGTCTGTCTGTCTGTCTGTCTATCTGTCTGTCTGTCTGTCTGACCTGGCCCAGCTTCACCGAGTCCCTGGTGGGGAGCATCTCATTTAATTCATATAAGTAGTCATATAAGCTCCCGTTCCTGACTATCTGTCTGTCTGTCTGACCCGGCCCGGCTTCGCCCAGCCTCTGGTGGGGAGCATCTCATTTAATTCATATAAGTAGTCATATAAGCTCCAGTTCCCGACTATCTGTCTGTCTGTCTGTCTGTCTATCTATCTGACCCGGCGCGGCTTCGCCTAGCTCCTGGCATGGAGCGTCTCATTAAATTCATATAACAAAAAGAAATTAACTTAACTCTTTCGCTACCAAGGGCCGATCTCGTGCCCCATTGGACGGACTGTAGTGGCAATTGGTAGTTTTATCGACACAGAATGATCAGTGGTTTATATGATACATTTCTGCTCCATTTCGGAATTTTAAGTTACAGTAAACTGAAAAGAGCTACATCATGGTTGTGTCGTCAAACATTTCTTAACATTGGATTTTTGTGTATTTTCAGTTTTAAAGTTGTTTGTTTTGGTTTTTCACAATGGAAACGCCCACCAGTATGCGTCCACGTAGAATTACTTCAGATCAAGCTAGATTATTGTTTGAAACTGTTTTAAACAATAGTGATTCCGATATTAGTGATTCAGACAGCAGTTTTATATGTGAATCTAAAGTTTTAGCACGTGGTGATAAAGATACTACTAGTGGAACTTCGTCTTCAGCTGAGGTGTCTGACAATGAATGTCCGTCTGACAATGAATGTCAGGAAGTCACAATCACTTCTCAGCGCAAAGGAAAGCAAACAGTACAAAATAAGAATAAAACTGGAGGAAAAAACTTGAATCTACAAGCTTCTGTACAGTGTGATGCACCTATCCCATCACCATCGACATGGCAAGATGTGTCAGAAGGAGAAACAAAACCAAAGTTTGAGTTTCGTCCTCGAAGATCTCACGTCAACTCTAAACTTTATCAACTGCAAACACCTACGGATTTTCTCAAAGTGTTCTTTGATGATGACATAGTGGATTGTTTAATTAAAAATGTAAACAAATATGCAGAAAAGATCTTGATGCAGAACACTCCTAAAAGAAAACATTCTAGTCTGTTATCCTGGACCCCACTCACAAAGCATGAATGGCTGAAGTTTACATCTGTCATTATTGCTATGGGACTTGATCCAAGACCATCTATCAAAGACTACTGGTGTACAAGTGCACATTTATATACTCCTTGGTATGACACTATGTTTCCCAGGAATAGATTTGACATCTTTGCTGATAGATTCTACACTTTGAAAGCTCTGATTGATTATCTGCATTCCAACAATTTCAATTATACAGGGACACTGAATGTCAACCGAGTAGGCTTCCCTCCTGAGTTGAAGCATTTGCGACTTCAGCATCATCAAGAGATGAAGTGGTTTCTTGAAGGAGAAAGAATATTGTGTGTGGCATGGGGAGATAAAAAAGCTAAAACCAACCATGCATTGTTGTCTCTACCAAGTCTGTAGTTGGAACTGTTGAGAGCGGATTGCGAAAACTGCAAAGCAAGCCGAAGATGGTCCATGAATATAACATGGCGATGAATGGCTGTGACAGAATGGACCAAATGGTTGGATATTATAATATTCATGATAGGAAAACCATTAAGTGGTGGAAGAAGATCTACTACTGGATCTTTGAAATTGCACAGATCAATGCTCACATCCTACATTCCATATGCCAAACAGAGAAAGGAGGAAAAAAAATTGTCATTGAAGGATTTCAAGCAAAGTTTACTTGAAAGTGCTCATCGCAAAGCAGCTCAGAGTATTCCTGAAAGTTTGACACTCTGCCTGCTGAAGAATTTCAGTCTGTTGCAGGAAATTATGTTGAAAGAGTGACAGGAGCCAAGCATTTAATAGAATTTGTCGGTGTCAATAGAGACTGTGTTTTTTGCAGCACTCGAACTAAACAACACAGATCATCTTTTGTTTGCTCCGGCTGCACTAATAGACCACACTTGTGCGCCAAAGTTTGCTTTGCAGCCTACAACATATAGTCTGCCACATATAGTAAATAAAAACAAACAAACATGACAATTCAATGTAAATCTGCCAAGTGTTTTCCTAATTTTTGTCTGAAAAAAGAAAAATACATGATTCAGAATCTGCGGCAAAACTTCGTTCGGATGATTGATTGGGAGCAATTGTGTTTATAGTTTAGTAAAGTGTTGTTTGTTCAGTAAATTCAACAGGATTAGCAGTGATCAGGATATTGGATAACAACGCCCCCTTGGTAAGTGCAATGTTTACATTATTTTTACCTCTTTTTAACAAATTATTTTAAAAGTTATATTATTATTTTTATTATATTTACAACCTACAGAAAAAATTCCCCTACCAACATATTCCTTGTGCAATCCCCTTTATTTTTATATATAATACAACATTTCAGCTACAATATTAACCATCTTCATAACATTATTGTGACAAGCCCCTTCTTCAAGTTTTCTGCCATTATTATTTTTCATTTTGAGTGAAAAAGACCAAAACTTCCTTTTGGGTAATTTTAATGAGCAATACTGTTTATATTGTTGAAGACAAGTGGTGTTTGTTTGATTATTCAGTAAATTAAACATGATTAGCAGTAGAGCAGTCTAGAAAACACATTATAAGTGCAATGTTTACATTATTTTTACCTCTTTTTGTCAAATTATTTTACAAATTATATTATTATTTTTATTATATTTACAACCTATAGCAATAAATCCATTACCAACATATTCCTTGTGCAATCCCCTTTATTTTTTATATATAATACAACATTGCTGCTACAGTTATAACCATGTTCATAACATTAGTTTTCTGTCATTATTTTTTTTTTCATTTTGTGTGAAAAAGACATGGTTCAGAATATGCACCAAAACTTCCTTTTGGGTGATTTTAACGAGCAATACTGTTTATATTCTTGAAGACAAGTGGTGTTTGTTTGATTATTCAGTAGATTAAACATGATTAGCGGTATAGGAGTGTAGAAAACATCTTATAAGTGCAGTTTTTTAAATAATTGTTACCTCTTTAATTTCAGTTGTTATTATTAAACCTCTCATTATTGTCATAATATTTGTAACCTATCAATTAATTATTAACACTGTCATGTTCCTTGTGCAATCCTCTTTAATTTGATATGTAATACAATAGATCTGCTACCATTTTAACCATTTTAAAAGCATTATTGTAACAC
The DNA here is from genome assembly GCA_963921405.1 of Cepaea hortensis. Lineage (NCBI taxonomy): Eukaryota > Metazoa > Mollusca > Gastropoda > Stylommatophora > Helicidae > Cepaea > Cepaea hortensis. The sequence continues at coordinate 106,950,126 of OY992878.1, read as the reverse complement.
ACCCCTACTTCCAGTTTTCTGCCATGAATTTCTGTTTGGTCAGGACCCAATTTTTGTTTGGTAGCGAAAGAGTTAAGAATGTCCTTCCACACATCATCCATTATTTTTAATGAAATCTGTTTTTAATCACCTACATGACTATAGATAACTTCTTTAAACATAAAAAGATGAGTTAGAAAATTTTAACTATTTAAATAGATGCATTATTTTTATGAAAACTTTGAAAATGCCTTAAAGATTATATCATTATTTATTATAACTCATATGCCTGTAAATAACTGTAGACAAAGAGTTTATAAATCTTTGAAAACAATGCAACAATCTATATATAAAATATATAGCAATGCTATTAAAAGTTATGCCCCTTGAAATAACTTTTCTTAAGTTAAGTCCCCTCACTCTATATAAATGATAATGTAAATTTAAATATTAAATTTTAGTAAGTAAATAGCTGATTGTACACTAACAAACTATGACAGATGGCTGCACGGGAATGAAAAGAATACATGTAGAAAATTTCATCTCAATCGGATGGACCGTTATCGAACGCATCAAATACATCCCTACATACATACATCGCCTTTTATATATATAGATTTCCAAACATGAGTGTTTCATGTCAGTTTCTATCAGGTTTTTTTTTCAGTCTATTTATTTGTTCAATACATGTTTGGACTTCTTATTTTTCTCATTCCTGGGCCAGTTCCAGAAAGTATGTTGGACAACCCAATTGATCTTCACATGTGATCATACTACTGGAGTTACAGTTGCTCAGATGTATATGTTTAACATTAGACATTGTCTGTTCATATGCTTCGCATTTATGAGGTGGCTTCCTTATTTTGGGTTGACGCATGTTACACTTCAAAAGCTGTGTGGTTATGTTAAGAATGAAAGCCACAAAGTATGGACAGGGAAGTTAGCTGCTGGAATGTGGTTTCTGAATTGAATGCAAAGAAAACTTTGATAATTGTGACATGTCATGATGAGGTCCTCAGCATAACTGGGTAGCAAGTATCTCAAATTGACTCCATCTACACGGTCTTAAGGCGTACTGGGGGTATGACCCATATTTGTTGTAATTCAACAGCACATCCTGGGATAATATTGCTAATAGTCATCTTATCAATTTTATGAGTCTGGGTCAATCCCAGAGCTGTACGTGTTGGACAACTGCATGCTTGTCTCTTCTAGGGTTTGTACTCAGGATGACTATTGTGCTAGCATGCGAGAATAGTAAACACTACACCGCCTTCCTCCACCATTGGTATAAATCACATTACTCAGTTGTCTGCTGACATTGAATCCGATGCACAGTTAGAAATTGAGGAAGCTACACAAAGACATACTATGTGACAATGAAAAGTCTAATTATCTTATGCTGATCAACAGCTGGTCCTCCTCTGACTTCACTGTAACTGAAACTGCTGGGCTCAGAATGGTCTAATCAACCATTTTGTATCCTTAAATGATAACATGGTGCTCTTTGGTAATGATCAACAACCAATCAATTGCCATCACTGCACTGAAGGTTAACTGTAATGAGTATTCAACACTCTCTGTCTTGTATCTTCCTGGTGCATTTAAGTAGGCCTCTTCCAGTCCATGTATTGACATTGACTGACAACAACAATTAAAATTATAGATGAAGAAACAAAGTGTATGCCGGAAATGTTCTGAGAAAATGTAAAAAAAAAAACATAATGCAAAAATTAGAATAGCTAATTGTAGAAGCTCACACTTAACATTATATATTAGTTATAGACTGGGACGAGGCTACCTGTTATCATCAATCATAGTATCAAATGCATTAACAGATGCAATTCAATGGCAACAGACTGAAGAAACAGAATGGCAGTATCATCTTTGATACATATTAGTAATACATAAAGCAGTTTCTTTAACCGATGACTGTCACTCTCCTGATTACTACTGACATGAAACATCAAAGAAACTTGATATCTCATCCCTCAGCTATTATAATGGACCACTTGTATGAGTCCATAGTATTGTAGGATTTCAGCTAACAGTGAATATCTGAACACCTTTGTTTCCTTGAGAAGAATCTTAAGTCCATTAGCTTGTGAATGATTTCTTGAGCAGATGCATGAGTCCTCTCTAACGTGTAAATGGTTCAACTCTTTTAATAACATGACACTTTTCTCTCTCCTCTGTTCCTCCCTCTCTCTTGGCTGCTGTCACGGTTAAATTTAAGATTAGGAAACTTACCAGACAGAAAGTGTATTTATAATGTGTGGTTCTAATATACACTCACTAGCAAATTCTGCCTGGGATTGAAGAAGTTGAGAAAACTGAAAATGTTGTGATTATATAAGGAGTGGTTTGATACAGAATGAGTTCAATTGCTTACATTATTCCAGAAAAAAAAGAGAATATACAAGTTTGAACAAGAAAATAACTTACGTATCTGAGTGGGTATTGTTGGCACAGAAATCCCTACTCCAGGTGTGGCTATGGGACCAGAAACACTTGGTGGTGGAGATGGTGTTGGTACACCCTGAGGTGGAAGGCTTGGATTACAGCCAAGAACTGTAAATCTAAGGCCTGTGCCATGTAATGAGGCCTTAACAGGAACAATCTTCACATACTGTGCCACAATGTCTCGTTCAAAAAGATTCCTAACAGGTGTGCTGCCATCAGTGTTACCAGTGAAAAGATATGGTGAGCTTTCATCGCCAAACTGAGTATAAGGCTGGAAATGTGTTCCATCGAGGCTCAAGTATACATAATACTGCTCCACCCAGTGAGGAGAATCTGGACTTCCTTGTGTCACAACTCCAGAAACAAGTTTAGGTTCCAAAAAATTAACCATTATCCATGGCTGAGCCTCAGACCTTTGAAAATTAAAAAGCATTATATTATAATTCAGTTTTCTAAATAATAAACTAGAGAAATATTACAAAAAGTGCTACACAAATAGAGTGATGACCACAATCAAATCAGTACTTATTTTGATGGGTCATATCTCAAGGGAAGCCAGT